>JAKSZU010000002.1:48462836-48840336 GCA_026018925.1 Tupaia tana | reverse complement strand
CAATATCTCCTCATTTAAATGTCTAAGATATTTCCATCAATGCTAAAAAATTCAGAACCCAAAAATCAGATCTGTGTTTTATGCCAGTTCACAGAATAAGAACCCTGCTAAGAGATTATAATTCAAATAATCTCAGCATAATCTCAAATAAATAAAGAGAAATTAGAATGTTTAATAACTTACCTAGAAAGAGCTAAGTCACTTTTATGTGTTCACATACACACCTTATCTACAAATACTGTTTTTTCATAGTAACATCTACTATAACAACTCTAGTCTAAATAAGTATGCTTATAATTTATGATTAACTATCCCACATGCAACGTACATTGCCAACGTATGTGGTAATCCCTTTTCTGACGGACAAAATACATTTTTATATGACTCCAAAACTAATCATTTTCAAGACCATCTGATCAGACCAGTAAAACCAGAAAGGCAGGAGATAATAAAGATAGTAATTACACATGTAAGAATATTACAAAACATGGACTACTTTCAATGCTGACCAGGTGCCTATTCTAAAAATTGTCTTTGAACTGATTGTTCTTGCATCACACCAAAGTGGAAGATTCCAAAAGACCACAAGAAGGCCAATTTAAACACTATCAGAAATCAAAATGTCAGGCTGGCCTCATAGCCTAGAGATACAGATCCCACATAGCTAACTGTGGTTCAAATCCCAATCAGGTAGCTTGAAAAATATGCCAGGTGTATGAGTAGGCATGCCCCAAATCCTGACAATATGAATAAATGGAGAAGTGATTGTGGCATGAATCCCCACTGGGGAATGCTTTTTCCCTCTTCCCTTTCTCTGTTTCTGATACCTACCTTTTGGCAAGTTGACAAGAAATCAAAATGGCAAATACTTATTTATTTACACACATTAGAAGAAGATAAACTGGGGCCAGCAAGTGGCATGGTAGTTAGGGCACTGGACTCCCACAAGATTGACTGCAGTTCAAGTACCAGACCTGGTGGCTTGCTTTCTCACTTTCTCTCTCTCTCTCTCTCTCTCTCTCTCTCTCTATCACTCTGTCCCTCTATGGTCAAAATTAAAATAAATAAATATATAAAGTTAAATAAAATAATAATTTTTTAAAAAGTAGATAAACTGAAGGAAAAGTTTAAAATTTAAAACAAATTTAGGTAAAACATTAAGGATAGAATAGTTATATAGTCATCAAAGTCCAGGATCTAAAGAAAAGTAAATGTCTCTTAAAAGGCCTAGAAAGGTATAAAGCATTTCATTGCTCCTTTTTACTCCATTGGATTTAGTTTGCATAAGGAAACTTGGTATCTTCTGTTGTCTGACTCATCAGACTATAGTCAAGTAAGAAATGACCTATGAATAATTAAAACAAACAAAGCCATAATGAATGGGAAGTGGACCAGTGGAAATGTTGTGCTTGAGCAATATGGTTAAGAATCCTATGGTCTCTTGGGACCAGCGTAATGGCTATGTCACTGGGCTCCCATGTAGTCAACCGTGGTTCGAGTCCTGGACCTGGTGGCTTAAACTCATGCCGGTGCGTGTGCATGTGTGCCCAAGATCCCGAGAGGAGAATGGAGGAGAAGGGATTGCGGTGTGGCCATCCCCTCTGGGGGGATGATTTCTCGCTTTCTGTCTCTGTCTTTCTGTCTTTCATGCAGCACATGCACCCTATAGCAAAAACCTCTCTAGGGAAAAAAAAGAATCCTATGGTCTCTAAGTGCCATAGGCTGATGCAGTCTTCTTTTGAGTAGTGCATCTCAAAGTGTGGTCCTGAGGCTCCTCTCGGGGAGTCAGTCTGTGAGGTCAAACCCATTGTCATAATAACTAAAGGTAATCTGTCTTTCCCATCTCTTCCTCTCCCAGAGTACACTGGAGGACAAAGCTCCATGATGTATGATGACATCACTGCTCTGATGGCTAATGGAATGTGTGCCTGTGGGCTCCACAGTTCCAAATTTTCTCAGTGTTAATTTCTAATAGTATAGTAAAATCCAATAGGTATAACTCATAAAAAAAAGTTATTTGGAGTTCTCAGTAATTTTTAAATATCCTAAGACCAAAAACTCCGAAACCTACTGGATAACAAAATTACATGAAAAGGGATCTGCGCTGTTGCTGGAAACCTAACTACATATTTTTAAAGAGCTACCAAAATCCTATTCTACGACAGGGTTGGAGCAGCAGCCAGTACAACACACTGAAATGCACTGCAGTGTCTTGTGCACTTGAGGAAGCAGGCAAGGTGTCTTCTCCTTCCATAACCCTACTGGATCATGGTCTACACTGGCCGGGTAGCCTAATTCCCAGGAATACAAGCTCCTCTCATGATTGCACGTTAGCCCAGCTGATCTCTAACTCTTGTATCCCTTTTCAAAAAAATTGATATATAATCATTATACACATTTATCTGAGACAATGTGATTTTTTTCTTCAGTACATGAATGCAACGGGGAATGACCAAATTAATTAGCTTTTCCATCATCTCAAACATGTATCATTATTTTGTGTTGGGAACATTCAAAGCCCTCTCTCTTTAAATTTTAAAATATTTATTCATTTATTTCTCCCATGAGCGAGACAGATAGAATATAGCATCTCTCACATGGTTTCTTAACACCACAATCCACCCCTAGTCTTAACTGGCCCAGATCTTGGGCACACATGTGCCAGATATGCCCTGCAGGTCATGGGACTTGAACCCAGGACCTCTCTCACATGGATCTACCTATGCTACAACTGCACCATCACCTGGCCCCCAAATCTCTTTTACCTATCCCAATATATACAATGGATTATTAACTACAGTTATCCTGCTATGAAATTCTTCTTACCTAACTGTGATTTTGTATCCTTTGAGTGACATTTCTAGTCCCCTCCCCCTTCTCAGGCTCGAATAATCACTATTTTACTGTTTACTTCTATGAAGTCAGCTCTTTCAGTTGTCACACGTGAGTGAAAACGTGGGATTCTAAATCTCATATTCTGTCTCCTCTTTCACTGTCCTCCCTCAATTTAAGTATCAAGCTTGGTAACCAAAAAGCACAAATTCACATTAAAAACTGAGTGAGGAAAACAACTGCTAGAGGCTAGATAAAAGAAGATGGAAAAACAAAATTATATTTTGCTGTCTTCTATATGATATTAAAGGAAAGGTTCAATGTGCACTGAAAATTTTTTACCATCCACAATTTTTTTTTTCTTTTTCCTTATGGAACGCTTCACGAATTTGCGTGTCATCCTTGCGCAGGGGCCATGCTAATATTCTCTGTATCGTTCCAATTTGAGTATATGTGCTGCCAAAGCGAGCACACCATCCACAATTTTGCAGAAACAAAAATATTTCCCTGATGAAATACCAATTTCCATTTCTTAACAGCATAAGATAAGTATGTATTGCTATTTGTGGGAAAACAGAGTAACTCTCACAGCATGAGGGAAGGGGTTATGAGTAAGTTTCATTGGCTGGGGCCTTCCCAAATAGAGGAAGCTACTTCACCAATCAGCAAAATTCTAAGTATAGTACTGAGCATTTTTACACAGAATAGGTAAGAAACAAACAAAAAAAAACCTTATCTATATTCTCGAACCCTTTATCTGTATCTTTCATAATACAATTGCAAACTCACATGTGTCTTAAAATATTTCTAGCTTATTCTCCCTGATAGACTATGAATACCTTGAGAGAAAACTCTTAGACTCTTTCTACTCAGATTTTTTTTAGAGAGTTATTTATTTAATGTTACTTTTTATTTTTTTTTAAACTGACCAGGGAGAGAAAAGGAAAGTGAGAAAGCAAGCCACAAGATCCAGGACTTGAACCACGGTTAGCCACATGGGAGTCCAGTGCCTTAACCACCACACTGCCTGCTAACTCCATCTTGTACATAGAAGTTCTTAAATATGAAAACTATCATACACAAGCATATCTATTTCTAAAATAAAAACATAAATTGTTCATCTCTCTTTCTCTTTGCTTTATATATACCCCAAATAAATAAGGTATGTCACTACTTACCACTGTATCTGATAATGACATTCCAGAAAAAGCAATGCTTGGATCATACCGGCTTGATTTGAAAAGACCCATGAAATTGGTGTCACTGTTTCCATAGTTTGGCAAGTTTGATTTAAGAACACTTTCAGTATGATTAGCCCTTTCCATATCGTCAGTGCTCTTCAGATTTGAAAGTTCAGTAAATTTAGACTTAGTTTCTGACAAGTGCAGGTTGCTTCGTGAATCTAGATTTTCTTGGGTAACCTCTTTTGGCAGGTATTTTTCCAGGTGGCTTGGACTTTTCAAACCTGAGTGAGAGGTATTTGATGAGTCGAAATTGAAGACCTGCAAGGAGTAGTTGGGCGGAAGATTTGGCTGTTCTTTGTCTGAACCACAGGGCGGGGCCCCGCCCGCCCCGGGTGGTAACACTGAGGACCGAGATAGAGAACCGTTCTGAGAAGTGCTGAAAGACGTGGTCATGGTATTGACTGACGTCACAGAGGGAGAAAAGATTTTGTCTTGTGGTAAAGATGATAAAATGCTTGAGAAAAGTGTGCTTTTTTCTAGCCTCGATCTCTTTACTCCACCATCTGGGACATCCCTGTTCTCCTTGTCATTTATTTCTGAAGTGGTAACAGGTTCATTTTTCACCTGAGTATTAGTGTGCAAGGACTTGAAGAGGACGCTCTGCTCAGTGGATGCACGTTTGGGTCGCAGTTTGGATTTTGTGTCAAAGTTCTGCATCAAATGTAAAGCTGGTGACATTTCTGGCTGGCTTCCCTTCTTCTTCCCCAAACCGATGGTAAACACATTGGGATCAAACACCTTTTCTAAATTGTCTTCATGAATAGGAGGCATGGCGAAATGAGGGGCAGGGGAGTTTGGCATCCTGGCCTTTTTTTTCTTCTGAGGTACACAAACTGTGCTGTCCATCTTTTTTATAATTTCAGTGAATTTTTCCATATCAGAAGAAGAGTCGAATACACTGTCATCACTACCAGCAGAAATGTTCAAAAGATTGGCAGAGGTATCCTGGCCATTCACAATGTTTTGATCTGCTTTTGTATGGGTTTCTAAATTATTGTTGCAGCTGGGAGAGTGGATGGGGCTGGATCTGGCCAATGAGGGCATTCTGTTGTCCTGACTTGGAGCCTGGATAGGCAGGGTTTTCCCTGATTCTGGCAGCATGACCTGTGGGCTAGATTCAGCCACATGTTCCTCTTTACACTGGGTGTGCTTGGGTGATGTGTTCTTATTGCTCACAACTTCCTCTTGCTGGGGAGCACAGCTTGCAACGGAAACCACTTCAAGTTCATTATTGTGACAACTTGGCAACTGCATTTCTCTAACTTCAGAGCTGTCTGGGATGATCTGGGAGCTCACCTCTCGGGTGCTCTCCAAGGGGAGAACGAAGGACCTAACCTGGACAAGGACCTTGGATGGGCGCTCAGCTCCCAGAGCTCCTGTGCTATGCTCTGTGGACAGAGGAGGGTTTGCTGCTTCTGCTCCAGATGTGGAGCATGGCGCTTTGTCATTACTCTGAGGAGAGACAGGCAAAATACATCCATTATGGTGTGCTGATTCGTTCACACCAGTGCATGGAAAATCACTTACGGAAGCTTCAGCACATGTGTCTCTGAGAACATCCACAGGAACGGGGGCAGGCAGAGACAGAGAGGGCTCCTGAGCTGACTCAGCCGAGGGCTGTGAGTCAAGAAATGCAGTTTGTGGCTGTGGTATGGCTGCTGGAGATAAATCCTTAGTATCAGTCATATTTTCAAGTGTAAGTCTTTTCTTGTCAATAGCCTTCGAATCATCCTCACCTAAGAGCTTATGGTTCTCGACAGGAGTGAGAGCAGAAGCCACTGGTTCTGAAGGGCAGGCAGCATCTGTTTGTACATCTGCTTTATCATCTTGGTTAGGCTGAGAACCAGGAGCTAGGTCCTCGGTAGCCTGTCCTTCTATTCCTCTGGTAGCTGGCAGAATCTCTTTCTCGGGGAGAATTACCTTGGTTTCTGAAGAGCTTTCCTTTCCCAGCTCACCATTCTGCTGATTGTTTGGCAATACTTTCTTTTCGGGTTGTTCCATTTCCTTGGCTTTCTTGGCTAAATTCAGCTTTGCCCTCCCAACAAATGTTTTATTAGAGGCAGGAGTGTTCCTCGTGCCTCGAGGGTCGGTGTGTCTTGGGCTATTGTTTGCTCGTTTGTTTTCAAATAAGGAGATTTTGGTGGCAGTGTTTCCTTTATGAACTGGCTGGCTAAATGAATTATGCTCATTTCCCAAACTGTCAAGATTCTTAGGGGTTTTAAGGTTTAGTTCCACATGTTTGGGCTTGGCAGGGCTGTAAGAAAAAAAGCAATAGGATACAGTTAAGAGACCTGACTAAAAAGTCAGCACACAGCCTGCATACTTCACAACAAAAATGCCACAGCTGAGCATACTGGGTGCTGCTGCTTGGCAGGCTGAGAACCCATGGGAGGCCTGAGTTCCACTCCTGAACACTCTAGAAAGCTGGACACGGTAGTGTGCACCTGTCGTCCCAGCTACTCAGGAGGCTGGAGCAAGAGGATAGTGAGCCCGTGGGCAGTGTGGGCAGCACGAGACCCTGTCTGAAAGAACCAGGCATGGAGGCAGGCCTGTGGCCCCAGCTGCTCATGAGGCTGATGCTGGAGGATGCAACATGGCAAGGTCTTGTTTTAACACACACACACACACACACACACACACAGACCTCCTATGAAATGCCAACATCTTCTCAGTATATGGCATTTGTTATTTAAATTAAACTATTTCTTTTAAAAAAAAAGAATTAATTTTATTTATTTATTATTTTATTTTGGTTTTGGCTAGAGAGAGGGAGGGAAAGTAAGAAAGCAAGCTGCCAGGTCTGGGACTCAAACCACAGTCAGCCTTGTGGAGTCCATCGCCTTAATCACCACACTACCTGCTGGCCCCCATTAAGCTATTTCTAAACAACCCTAATACACTATCATCTGTTTTTAATAGATGTTTTGTTTGGGTATGAGGAATACGATTATGTAACGGGACCAGCAGATGGCATAATGTTTACGTCGCTGGACTTCCTTGTAGAAGACCACAGTTCAAGTCCCCGACCTGGTGACTTAAAACTCACACCACACACATGTGCGTGTGTGCCCAAAATCCTGAGAGGAGAGTGGAGGAAAAGGGATTGTGGAGTGGCCATCCCCCCCGGGGGGGTGATTTCTCACTTTCTTTCTCTGGAAATGCGCACCCCCTATAGCAAAAATCTCTCTAAAAAATAAAACGTGTGTGTATATGTATGTATGTATGTATGTGTATATATATATATAAAATGTAGCTAAGAAACTCTAGAAACAGAGAGTTTACAAGTTTATTAAGTACATACTAAGTATGAGAAGACTTTGAAAAGTCTGGAAAAATGGAATTAAAGTACAAGTTTATTTTGGTGTAAAAAAATTCTTTTTTTCTTGAGAGGTTTTTGCTATAGGGAGCATGTGCTTGCTAGAAAGACAGAGAGAGACAGAGAGACAGAAAGCGAGAAATCATTCCCCGGGGGGATGGCCACACCGCAATTCCTTCTCCTTCATTCTCCTCTTGGGATCTTGGACACGTGCCTGGCGTGAGTTTAAGCCACCAGGTCCGGGACTTGAACTGCAGTTAACTACATGGGAGTCCAGTGACATAGCCATTATGCCATCTGCTGGTCCCGCAAAAAAATTCTAAATACATGAGTAGTTTTCTCATAATACACATTTTCTGTAATTTTTTTGAAGATAACCACTTGTTCACATGGTACTTCACAATAGAGCTTGAAAAAAACTTAGGGCCTTAAGAACATTAGAACATATGCATTCCCATCCTCTAAATATTAAAATTATTTCCCCAAACATCAATTATGTATTTTGTCATAATTTTAAAAAAATCTATCTCAAAAAACTACATTATAAAAAATATTCTTCTATTATTGAATTCTTTGGATATTTTATCCCATGCTTCCCTCCTAAATTTTTTCTCTATTTCAGTACATACATTATTAAAAAATTGAGGAAATATATTTTTGAAATCACTCATAATCCTATCACTTAGAAACTATCCCACTTAGTATTTTAGTATATTTCTGGTTTAGATGCATACTTAAAGGTTTTTAACAGAATTGGGATTATTCTGTTCACAGAGTTTGGTATTTTGCATTTAAAAAATATTACTGCACCTTACAGTTAACATTTTTCAGGTTACTAAAAATTTGTTGGAAAAGTTTTCTTAATATCTGCATAAAAGTTCATCATATGGATGGCCCAATACTTACTTAGCTATTACTCAATTGCTGGTTTTATCACCACTTCCTGGGTAAAGAGAGTGACCCTTTCTTTGTCTAGTTCTTGGGCATAATTACCCACTAATGGAAATAACAAATCTTTTAGTGTACACAGTGTTTTGTTTTTCAGAGAAGCAAATGCGCTCTATTTGGCATTCACTGACTCTAATTCTGGCTCTCACATTCATCATCTGTGTGAGTCTAGTCAAGCTACTTTTCCTCTCTGGACTCTACCTTCTTTCTCTATTAAAAAGTAAACAAAACCAAAACAACATTGTTGAGGCTAGAGTTGCTTTTAACCCCCAATGTGTGGTTGAAGGAATCTGGAGAGTTCTCTTCAAGACAGTAGGAACAGAGAGATAAAGCTGTCCACCTTCCTTCAACCAGAATCACTCCCACGTCGGTTTTATCTATCGCTTTTACATAAGGTGTTCTAGAAGAAAAGATTCCAATGGGGGGAAATCCTAAACCAATGGTCTAGTGGTATATAAGATGGGAGGCAGAAATAATAACCACTAACAGTTACTGGTTGCGAAGCACTTGGCTTCCCTAACCCACAGCGTTGTACATTCTATTTTAAGATACGGAAGTTGAGGCTTAGAGAAGGTAAACAGTTTGCCTGAGGTCACACAGCTAGTAAGTGGCAGACCTTGATTTGCAGCCAGGTGTTCTGGTTTGAAAGCCCATGCTCCTGCCCATTATACAACCCTGCCTCCTCACTCAGGGTCAGCCTAGACTCATCTGAATGACTTTCTTCGGTTCTTTTCTTCTTTATCATTTAAAGAGTCAATGAATTATCAGAAGATCTATGAAGTAATTAGACTTTAGAGGCCACCTTGATAATGAGAACACTGACACAGAGAAGCACGGGAACCCCGTGCTGCCCTCCCCCGCCACCACCCCAGACTTGGCCTTCAAGAAAGCTGGGCCTAAGGAATCTCTAGAAATGACAGGCAGTATGACTTTGAGCAGGTGAGACACCTTATCCTCTAGATAAAATGATAAGACTGGGCTAGATACCATCAAGTAGTCCCCAGATGCAGCGCTGAGAATTTAGGTTTTCATTTACAACCTCATCTAAATACTAAATTTGATATCTGTATGTTCATAACGTTCTCCCAGACATTCCTTTCCCCAATATCTCCGTAAGACATCTAGGCTCCTTTACTGCAGGCCCATATCTTAATTTCAAAAGCAGGATCAATTTACAAGCATTTCCTTAAAGAGAAAATTCTAAAAATAGTGAGATGGTTAGAAATAGAAAGCTTGCAAATGCTATTGGTCAATGAGGACATGCTCAGATGCCAGGAGACATACATTTAAAAATCCACATTAATGAGCTCAAGGAACAGTGCTCAAGCCACACACCAAAGTGCATTTAGGAAATAGGAAACTCAACACGTTAGCCAACGAGCTTCCATTGGGGCAGGAAACACCCATCTGTGCATGTAAGATTTACACCAAGATCAAATACATGTGCAACCAAACTTTCTGTGCTATTAAGTTCTGCTACCAAGAGTCACTACAATTAACCTTGTTCAGACTGATTAAAAGGAAGGCCTCTTTAATAACTTCTTGTAATGCCTTCATTATAATGTGAGAGGGAAAAATAACCTGGAGTTTAAAAGTTCTTTTTTTTAAGAATTATTTTATTAAACTATTTATTTATTTACTTACTTATTTATTTTAATTTGACCAGAGAGGGGCAGAGTGAGAGAGCGAGAGAGAGATAGAAAGCAAGCCATCAGATCCAGGACTTGAAATGCTATTGGTCATGTGGGAGTACAGCGCCCTTAACCACCACGCCACTTTTCGGTCCAAAAAGTTAAAATTCTAAGAGGAAGATTCTTAATTTAAACATGCCATTTTAAGAATTTCAACATTTGGGACCAGCGGATGCCATAATGGTTATGTCACTGGACATCCACGTAGTGGACTATGGCTTGAGTACCAGACTGGGTGGCTTAAAACTCATGCCAGGTGCATGTGTGTGCATGCTCAAAATCCTGAGAGGAGACTGGAGAAGGGATTGCAGCATGGCCATCCCCTCTGGGGGATGATTTTTCACTTTCTGTCTCTCTGTTTGTCTCTCCGGTGAGTGCACGCATTCTATAGTAAAAAATCACTAAAAATAAAAAAAGAATTTCAACATTTGGCACTCCGTAGACACCTTGAAGAAATATTTTTTCTAACATTATAAGAAAACATGCTGTTTCCAAGGGGAGGTGAATGGCCTTCATTTGGCCAGTCTACCCTAGACTCTTGGGCCAATTGATCCATAACCTTGCAGAAAGGCCCCAGCACTGGTGAATGCTGCTAGTACTTACTGGAAGCCTCCTGGCTACATTTGGGCCCTAAGTCAAAGTTGAGCTGGTTCCTCCAATCTCTGCAGAGATCCCTGCACCTAGTCCTGCCTCAAGAAAATAGTGAGCAACGTTTAAACAGGTAGCTTCAAACATCTCAGGAAGCTCAGTTAAGGAAGCTGAGCTGAATGGTTTGTGGCCACAGAGGAGTGGATGTGATTTGATACATTCTCTTTAAAGCTGGAGAGATCACAGACAAGTGTGGCATCATTGGCTATAATGTCTAAAAGCCAATCTTTAATGTCTGATCATATTTGATTTATTTGAGTGCTCGTGGATCACATGTGATCAGACTGCTGTGTGAATAAAATAAGATGTGCCCAAAGCAACCAAGGAAACAAACCGCTTCGTAGTTAATATTTTTTCGGGAAATATAAAATGATTTTCTAACTTTTCAGACCCAAATTGTTCTCAAGAATAATCCAATTAACACTTCTATTTGAAATAAAGAGAAAGAAATAAAGGGTCTAATAAAAACCCATCCAAATAGAAATAAATAAAAAAACTAAAAAGAATGATTAGTTTTCTATTTCAAAAGTTTGCCAGTGCAAACTGTGTAAAACAAAATGATATAAATTCAGTGGTCAAGAAAATGTTTAGGTAGAAAGAATCGACACTGAGACACAGACATTTCGTTTAGCTCCATTACGGGGGAGGTAGTCAAGAAGCAGCTTTCATTGAGAGATCCTTTTCCTCTGTTTGTTTACCCTATTCTTCAACAGTGTAACATTTCTGGTTTTTCCACTAGCAGCCTCTGGAAGACAGGTAAAGCGTCTTTAACCCAGTACATAGCAACATTTCTCTAAAGCTCACACTTAGGTGTTTCTTAGTGTTGTCACACTGGTCTTCTACGAATAATGAGCATCATTCATTCACCCAGGCTACTCTTCCAGAATAAATAGCTGACTACCAAGGGTCTCAGACTGGCAGCTGGTGAGGTGGCTCTCCTTATTCATGAAGCACATTTCCCCTCTCAAGAGTGTTTACCAAACAGACCTCCTACTCTCAAGCTTACTTACCTAGGATCTCAAACAGAATGAAACCATTCCGTTCAAACATGATGCTATTGTGGAAGCACTAGCTCTTTTAATACATGGATGAATGTAGAGAAACCTTAAGCCACTCAATGGTTATTCTTCACCTGTGCTAACTGTGGGGCAGGGGAGGGGGACTGTGAGAAGGGAGGATCTCAGCAGCTTTATGGTATGCCCTCCCTGCCCGGCCCACCTGCACAAATCACACTTACAAGGTACAAGTCCTGGCTCCTCCAAAACACCAAGTGAGATTTCCTGTCCCCCTGCACTTCCCAGTCTACACATGGTAACAACCACCTGGCAGTTTGTCAGATAACATCTCACATTCTTATTTGATTTCTGTGATTCTTCTGTGCCAGAAAGGGCCATAAACTTTTCAAGGGCAATAGGCTGACTCATAGCTGTGGTCCATAGGCTGACTCATAACTGTGGGTCCCCCCCCAACCCCCATCATACCTAGCACACAAAACCATGCACAGAAGCTCAATAAACACTTGCAAAATCAATAAACATAACAGCAAATCTTCAGTCTGTTGTTATGTGTCCTATCGTTGAACTAATCATCTTCCAATAAGAACACTGAATTTTCTTCATTTCAATGAAAACTCGTCCACTGAAAACTTCATTTCCATAACTGGAAAAACTGCTGGGGGCAAAAATATCACCAGACTCTAACATTATAAAGGGTTAGAAGTAATCACTGAACCTACTATGATATCCTATTTTTACATTAATTAAATCTTATATTAAAATAGAAATTAGCCAACGAGGCAGCCAAGTGTGTCTTTTTGAACTTTAATGTATCAATTGGCCCCTCACTGTGTCAAATTCAGGGGGAAAATTACAGTTTACACACAATTCTGCCACAAATGCCAAGACCCTGATCCTCTCAGAGCACTCCCCGCAGGGCTGTGGACCTGCAGCTCCGCCCTGACCGATTCCGCAGCTACTTACAGGGTCACTTTGGTGGTCACCGTCGACCTGCCCGCACCGAACTGGTTCCTGGGTTTCAAGCCCTCGGGCTCAGGAGGTGCTGCCGCTCTGCCCAGCTCTCTGCTCCGGCCTCCCTCTCCGCGGCCGTCGAAGTGGTTAGGGAGCGGGCCCCTCTTGTGCTCGGGCTTGATCTCCGGCAGCAGCGAGCTGCTCTTGACCGTGAGCTCGCGTGGGACGATCCGGGCCGCCTCCTCCCCGTTCTCCGGCGCTGCGCCCTTGGAGGCCGGGACAGGCTCGGGCGCGGGAGCTCTCTTGGCTGGGGCCTCCTTGGCGGGAGCCCGCGAACCGCCGGCGGGTGGGGTGGGCACAGGCTCCGGGACGCGGCTCCTGCCCTTCCTCTTAGTGGGGGACGAGGCTGGAAGCGGCTGCTTGCTTCGATCCGGCTCCCCTCGGAGCTGCCCTTTGGGGCCAAGACCGGGGCTGGGCTTGGACTCCGGGCACACGGCGGAGGCAACGCCCCCGTCCGGGGCAGCCCGCGGAGATTTCACTTTCCTTTCCGCCGGGACGTTCTCGGTGCCTGAGTTTGGCGCCACCTCGTCGTCGAACACCGCGTCGTCCCTCGCTGGGCTCTCGGGCAACGCGACATCTGCGCCGGGGGAGTCGGTGGATTTCTGCGACCTCCTCCGCCTCCCCGACCTGCGGCCGCTCGACCTCTTTTCCATGTCGTCCAAATCGCCGCAGTCTTCTGTCCCCGGAGTAATCACGACAGGCTCGTCCCCCTGCGCGACCTCAGTCTTACTCAAGTAGATGTCCAAAGTTAAGACTTTGGAGGAGTGGGCGCGCTCTCCCGGCCGGGAGTCACGCCCTCGGGGCCCGGCTGTGCAGTCCACCTGCTCCGAGCCCGCCCGAGTTTCCGCGCTCTCGGCCGCAGGGTCACCTGGCGGAGCAGAGGCGTCCTCGGGCGGCCGGCAGCGCGAAGCTTGGGGCCCCAGAGAATCGCTTTCGGCACACACGTGGGGGGCTCCGTCAGGGGCCTGGGCTAGATGTCCGGCAGGTAGCTCCTGGGTGGGGGGCCCGGGCGCACTGCTGGCAGCCCGGGTTGCCTGCGGCTCGCGGTCAGCGCGGGGCGAAGCGTCCTCCCCCGGACCGCGGGCGGGCGTCTCTGCGCTCCCTAGCCTGGAGGAATTCCCTGGCGAGGAATGCAGCTGCTTGGCCGCGGTGGTGGCATCTGGGGAGGTCTCTCCCTTCGCCTCCAGAGGTTCTAATTGAGCTGAATCACTTTCATGGCACTGTCGCACAGCTACCGCACCGCTGCTCGAGCGAGGTGACAGCTCGGCGTCAGGGGGGGCTGCCTGGACGCGGCCCTCGGGGTGCTCGCCCTCCGCCTCCTGGGGCTTCTCCTGGGGGTAGCCCTCCTCGCTCGGGTCCCTCTGCGTGGGTTGGCTGCTCGGGGACTTGCCCGTCTGGGTCTCTGCTTCAGGGGCTTTCGAAGAGCTTACATCTTTGGGACAGACCGGTTTGCCATTTGAGCTGGCGGGGCTCTCTAGCCCGTTTCTGGTCCTTCTCCTCCCTGCCGTGAACAGCGTGCCAAGCTTCCCCAGCACCGGCTTCCTCCTGGCCTCTTCTGGTGGTGGTGCTCTGGACTGAGAGAGAAAAGGAGACGGAGAGAGATATGAGAATTCGGATTTTTTTTTCTCTCTTTGAGTAGTAGTTATGGAACTACGAGCCCAAATTAGTCTGTCACGATTTCTCACTGACAAAGGGGCAAACTGCGTCCTTGTTACATTCATCATTCATTCCAACAAATAGACTCAGGTTTTCTCTTTGGAATCTTGGATAAATACCGTAAGTTGTTGGCATTACTCTCCTTTAACAGTAATTCTTAAGTTTTAAAGGGAAAATTCGAAAAGATCCAGATGATCACATATACAAAGTACGAGACTCCTGGTTTTTTCTCGCTCTTGCCTTTTTACCTCCTTTCTCAACAAAGACGTCGTTTCAGTCAGCCACGCACAGCAGCAAACACACTCAAGCGTTTTAAGGGGGGTTATGTTTCTCTCCGTTAGAGGGAAGTGGGGACGGGAGAAGCTGTACTAGCCTCCTCCTCGGGGACAGGAGAAGCCACGAGGGCTCAACTCGTTTGCAAATGGAAACCTTCAGAACCCGGGGAGGAATTCTGCACCTGGGCCGGGCCCTAGGCCAAGGCCGCGCAGGGAGCGGCGCTCCTCCAATGGGCGGGCGCGCGGCCATTCAAACGCCCGCGGGTCCCACAGGCCCCGCTCTCTCGGGCTCACCCGGGAGGCTTGAACCCCTTGAGGAGTTCCTGAGTGCAAACGCGAGGGGCTGCGTGGGAGAAGGGATGGATCATCGAAAGGGGACCGCTTTCGCACACCGCGTCTTGGGGCCAGGAAGCACCTGGCTCTGACCAAGGCCCCCTCGGTCCCGGGGTCCCTTCCCTGCCTCCTCGTGGGGCTCCGGACGCGCACGGACGGTAGCCACAAGGGTTGGCTCACCCGCGGGCGGGGGTTGGGGCCGCGTACGAACGATCGCCAAGTCCCAGGAAGGTTAAAAAGAAAAAAAAAAAAAATAACTAAAAAAATAACTGCTTCTCACATCGCCTGCAGCAAAACGGCCCACACCTGGTGCCAACGCCGGAAACCAGGAAGAGCTCGGAACGAACCAATAAAAGCGAGCCCGCCAATGGGCGCCGGCCGCGCCTGGATTTGCCCGCGCTGGGCTGGGCCTGGGGCTGGTGAACCGCCCAGGCGCGAGTTTGGGAAAGGGAGGGGCGGCGACCCAGATCCTCGGGTAAGGAAGCGAATTTTGTTCAAGTATCCCGCTAAAAGCAAGCCCAGACTGTGGCTACAATAATTAAAGAATTACCGCCTCCACTCAGAAGCCTGGTGCGCTAGCTTGAGCCCTGGCGAGGCAGAACCCCGGCTTTCCTGGAAGGTGAGCTTTCAGGACGGTGTTGTCTATGTGAAGGACGGTTCCGGAGTCGCTCTTTGAAAAGCTCCCTGTCTTTTGAGTAACAGGCAGCCTACGTACTCAGAAGACAATGAGAAGCAGAGGGGACTTCATAGAGTTCGTGGAAACATGGAGTTAAAGTTTATTTTGATGCAAAAACATTTGAGATCCGTGCACAGTTTTTTGTTTGTTTTGTAGAGGTTTTTGCTATAGGGCGCGTACGCTGGCCAGAAAGACTGAGAGACAGAAAACGAGAAATCACCCCCAAGGGGGGATGGCCAGCCCACAATCCCTTCTCCATTCTCCTCTTGGGATCTTGGGCACGCACGCACACGCGCCCGGCGTGAATTTAAGCCACCGGTCTGGAGCTCGAACCGCGGTCGACTACATGGGAGTTCAGTGACATAGCCATTATGCTAACTGCTGGTCCCCATGCACAGTTTTTTTATGAGACACAGTTTCCATGAGCCCTTCGGGGAACCCTAGGAGAAAAGGTTCTGACAGAGCATGGCCTTGATAGATCAGCATGTCAGACAGACCTGGCAGGGTACACTTGCAAACCCTGCCACAGCCTCCTGAGATGCTGCTGTCACCCCAGGGTAAGACGAGGATGGAAGATCTCTAGTGCAGATACTGAAACCTTGTGCTGGGAGTGGGAGCAATCAGGTCAGGGTCCAAGTCAAGGCCACTGCATCCCACCCTTGCTTTTTCGACTCCACCATGGGGGCCTCTTTTAGAAAAGGGCACCCTCAGACCTCATTGGATTGGCCCAAAGGACTAGACTGCAGACCACACTCCCCCAGATCAAAGCTCCAGAGGAAGTATTCCGAAATCAGATTTGCTCACAAACTCCCCAGGCGATTCTCTAGTCTGAGAAGCACCTGGTGGGAGCTCAGGTGCTAGAAGGGCTGCTGCTGGCCAGACAGAACTACTGGTGCAGCCACTTGGAGTGCGTGACTAGGGCGACACGTTCTCAGATGTAACCAAGATTTGATGGATCCACTTCTTTGAAATGTTATACATTGGTTAACAGGAATTTAAGGTATAAAACACATTAAAATAGTCTGACTTCCTCAAGAAACATTTGGAGTTTCAAAGGTATTGCACGACTTAATCATAACACTATACATGCCTAGAGCCCTCTTTTAGGTACCTGACACTGGCCAAGGGATTTACATAGATTCTCATTTTAGTCTCCAAACACTCTCTAAGGTACGTAGTCTTTTTGTGCCCATTTGCCGAGATTGTTTCTTCCTTGTCTGAGGCACACAGCTGGTAAAGTCTTTCTGATTCTGGATATAGACTTCTTTGTCTCTACTACCTGGACAGGCTTCAAACATATTCTGGAGCAGTAGCTGGGGAAAAATAGGTCTGAGTCTATTGGCTCAGTTTCAGTCCCTGTCAAAATAAAACTGGTAAGTGTATATGTTATTCTGTCCTGCCAATGATGTTGCAATCCGTTTTTCCCATGCAGTAAAGACGCCTGATTCAGCAGTCTTCTCTGTGCTCAGTACAGGCAATGTTTCATCTTTGGCTATAGCTGCTTTTTACAAAAGCAGTTGGTTTTGCTCGGCTCATCTACCTCTTGACTCTCCTTCCTGCTAGAGGGGCAGCCAGTTTATCACGGCCAGACTGTTGTGTTGAATTTCCTAGAATTCCAGAGTTGTTTCTTTATACAAAATGTTCACAGTAGCTTCATTCACAATAGCCCCAAACTGGAAACAACTCAAATGCCCTTCAACCAGGGAATGGATAAACAAACTGTGGTGTATCCCTGCAACAAACTACACCTCAGCAATAATAGGTAACAAGTTTCTGAAACATGTAACATCGTGGGTGAATCTCAAAAGCATTTATTAAGTGGAAGAAGCCAGACTCAGTGGGCTACATGCCATATGGTTACATTTATATGCCAATCTAAACAATGCAAACCTAACCTAGCAATATAATGACAGAAAACAGACCAGTGGCTGTCTGAGGGCAGGGGGAGGAGGCGGCAAGTAGGACTAGGTGGTGTGTGATTGGGAAGAAGCTCAAAGGAACTTTTGGAGGTATTGGGAATGTTCCATGTCTTGATTGTAATGACAGTTACACGTGTATGCATATATTTTAAAACATCAACACTTTATACTTAAAATGGGTATAATTTGTTATATGTGAATTACATATTGAAGAACTTGCTTTGAAAATAAAGCTTTTCCCTGGGAAATAAAGAGTGAAAATACAGTGTGTGGCAGAGTGCATCTGGCTTGGTTGGACATTTCACAGAGGTGGGGTGGATCTCAGGCCACTTCAAAAGACAGACTCTACAGGGGAGTTCACTCTTCCTCCAAAGGACCAGGTCCCTTCAGTTCTCCAGCATCTTTTTGGTTGAACAGGAGCATCTGAGCAGGGCTCACAAGGTCCCAATGCCTCAGTTACATCTTTAAGGACACCTCATTCTAAAACAGGACACACAGTTCAGCCAGGGATCACGTCTTTCCATTATTCAAAGAGCAAGTATAGAGATGGAGAATGAAAAACTAGATGGTCTAGGAGTTGTCAGAAAGTGTTCGCTGGCACCCCTTTCTTATTCTCTGTTTTTAATTTTGCCAGAGGTGCTCACAGAGGAGAGACAGAGAGAAGTGGGAAATACCTCCCCCCACTGTGAGGAATGGTCACCCCATAATCCTATCTCCTCCATTTCTCCTACCTTTCAGGATTTTGGCCACACACACGTACGTGCCTGGCACGTTTTTCAAGAGACTGGGTCAGGGATTCAAACCACTCAGTTGGCTATGTGGGATCCAGCTGCCTTAACCACCACACTGTGTGCCGGCCCATGCCGGCACCTTCTTAGTGTAGACTCTGGGTTTGGAGTCTTAAACCCAGGGTGAAAGGTCACAGACCCAGCACCTCCTCTCTCCACCTCAATGATAATCTATTAGGAAGGGAAATGTTTTGGAGGCCACTAGAGCCATCAGGGTTCTTCATGCTCTCCCAGACCCCATCCCTGACTCTTTCCAGCCTGAGCAAGGCCCCCAAGGCTGAGTATTCTCAGAGCCCATGCAACCCCGAGACCTCCTTGATAACTATCTTTTTACCATGTATTTCTGCCCACCATACTTAAGGTAGCCAGCACACCGCACTGTAGAGAGCCTGCACTTGGCATCCCCCATCACAAATCACTCATTACCTAGGATGGGAGCAGTCCAGACAGGACATTTTAGAGATGGTTCATGGGTTGGATGGTAGGACCTGTTCTAGAGTGTTCTTTTTGGCTACTGTTAAATATGGCTCATTAGGGGGCATACATAAGTGTCCATAAGACCATGTCCCAGTGGTGTACAGAGGCCCAGGCAGCACTGGCTACACTGCTGTTCTGTGAGTCTCAGACTTCATGGTGTGGCAGCAGGTGCCATCTGGTAAGTATCATGTAGGATATCATTTCAGAGAGTTGTGCTATGGCCCCCGTTAATAAGGGGCAAAGGCCAGGATGTACAGACTAAATTGTTAACATACTCAGTATGTTCAGATGTCTGAACATACTGGCAAAATAGCACATTGTCATCTTCCCCCCCCCCCAAAAAAAAATACTTTCAGATTATGGATTAGAGACATTGCTTTAAATTTGGAAGTACTTCACCTGAAATCATGTTTGGAAGTTGAAGAAATACATGTTGAGCCTATTATTTGAAAATGTAACTAACATACCATTTAGGACTGTGGGAGTACTCTTCGGTTTGTTTATCTTTTGCAATGGAAGAAAATATGCACTCACCAGAGAAAGAAAGAACAAGAGAGGGAAAGTGAGAAATCACCTCCATCGGGATGGTCATGCTGCAATCCCTTCTCCTCTATTCTCCTCTAAGGATTTTGGGCCTGCATGCACATGTGCCCAGTGTGTTTTTCAAGCCACTGGGTCTGGGACTCAAACCATGCAATTGGCCATATAGGATCTAGCTACCTTAACTACCTCACCATCTGATGGCCCTAATATACCATTTAAAAAAGAAGCTTTGGATATGTTTCCCACCTTTTTTTTTTTTTTTTTCTTTTTTTGGGAGAGGTTTTTGCTATAGGGCGCGTGCGCTCGCCAGACAGACAGAGACAGAGAGATAGAAAGCAGGAAATCACCCCCCAGGGGGGATGGCCACGCCGCAATCCCTTCTCCTCCATTCTCCTCTCAGGATTTTGGGCACGCACGCACACGCGCCCGGCGTGAGTTTAAGCCACCGGGTCCGGGACGCGAACCGCGGTCGACTACGTGGGAGTCCAGCGACATAGCCATTACGCTAACTGCTGGTCCCATGTTTCCCACCTTTTAATTTTCTTCAGATTAGGGAAATTATCTGTCTGCCTTCCCAACAGCTGGCAGGGGTTTACAGATGGACATAAAGTATATGTTCCTACTTAAGAATTAGTAACATCCCTCCTCTCTTTCAGAAGGGAGAACTAGAAACATGGTCAGGTCTACACAAAACTAAATGGAAATCTCTCCTGCTTAAGAGAATGTGGCCAGGAATTCAAGCTCCACTCTGCCTCTCAGTGAGAACTCAGCTCACAGACGCACTGGCTCACACAGACTTTGGTTCTTCAGGTTTACTGCTGGCTCACAGCCTAGACTTGACTTGGGAGAACAGAGCAAGATCTTTACAAATGTACTCACATGCGCACCGTTCTCAAACGTGGTTGTCAGTGTACAAAAGTAACTCTTTTTTGTGATAACACTTGTGAGTCCCTGAGAGCTCACTTGCTGATGTCTGAAATATACTTAGCTCTTCACTTCAAGTCAGGCAGGATGAGGAATCAATCAGACGGTACTGGGAATGATGATTGACCCTGTTACTTCAAAACACCTTAGGTTCACAGAGGATGTAAGAGGCTGTTTGTGCTGGTGAGGAACTTTTTATTCTCCCTGAATAGAGTTTTCTGTGTGTGTTTTTGTTGTTGTTGTTGTTGTTTGTTTGTTTTTTTAAATAGCTTTATTTGTGTTACTTCAAAAGTATAGGAATTTAAGCTATTGCCTCCTTCAACTTTTTTTTTTTTTTTTTTTTTTTTTTTTGGAGAGGTTTTTTTGCTATAGGGCGCGTGCGCTTGCCCCAGACAGAGAGAGACATAGAGACAGAAAGCGAGAAATCACCCCCCAGGGGGGATGGTCATGCCGCAATCCCTTCTCCTCCATTCTCCTCTCGGGATCTTGGGCACACACGCACACGCGCCCGGCGTGAGTTGTAAGCCACCGGGTCCGAGACGCGAACCGCGGTCGACTACGTGGGAGTCCAGCGACATAGCCATTACGCTAACTGCTGGTTCCCACCTCCTTCAACTTTTAAAAGTAAAAACATGAGTTAAAAATTCTGTTCAACAAAAGCAAGAAATACTCTAGAACCATGTGACAACTAACTAAAGGACAAAGTTGGAGAGTGTAGAAGAAAAAAGGAAAAGAGTCAAAGCTGGGTAGAAAATCTGATGGAGTTATACTGGGAGAAAGAAAAGCACACAAAAAGCAAGAAAAGATATTCCTTTTATAATTTTAATGATATTCATTCTGAAGACTTTCAGAATTAAATTTTAAAATTGTGTTTCCCCATGACAAGTATATGATCGAACATCACCTCAGTATCAGAAACACCAGAAAAATTAAGTCAATTTGAGGGCACAGCTATGGATCAAGATATTACAGACCTAGATTTAAAATAAGCATTTAGGGGCTGGCAGGTGGCGTGGTGGCTAGAGGCGCTAGCCTTCCACATGGCCGACCACAGTTCAACTCTTGTTTCTTCACTTTCCCTCCTCTATCTCACTCTGTACCTCTCTGGTCAAATTTAAAAATAAATAAATAAAATAAAAGTTAGATAAAATCATTTTAAAAATAAACATTTAAAATAAACTATCCTCCCCACCTCTCCACTTTGTGTTTCCTTTTCAGCATTGTTTGTGCTAATGTAGATGGCTCACTCTAATACATGCACACACACGCACATGCAAAAGAAGAAATATTCACATAAATAAAGCTTGATTTATTAAACACTAACACTTTTCATTTTAACTTTTTAAATAAAAATGTTTCCATTATATGCTGGGTAGTTCCCTTTCTCAAAGTAAAGTCTAATTTAGATACTTAGTAATTCGGGAGGCAGAGCAGTAACCCTGTTACTGTTTGTGCACTCATAGTGACTTCTCCCAGGACTATTGCCATGAGTAGAGACAATGCTGGCACCCAGTGACCCAGAGGCTCTAACACGGCTCAGTAGGAAGCACGCCTTTCCTGAAACAACATGAGTTACTACAGTTGACCGTTTTTTTTTTTTTTTTTTTCTTTTTTTGGGAGAGGTTTTTGCTATAGGGCACGTGCGCTCGCCAGACAGACAGAGAGAGACAGAGAGATAGAAAGCAGGAAATCACCCCCCAGGGGGGATGGCCACGCCGCAATCCCTTCTCCTCCATTCTCCTCTCGGGATCTTGGGCATGCACGCACACGCGCCCGGCGTGAGTTTAAGCCACCGGGTCCGGGACTCGAACCGCGGTTGGCTACGTGGGAGTCCAGCGACATAGCCATTACGCTAACTGCTGGTCCCATGTTGACCGTTTTTGATCTACAATTTAGCATGGTACAACAGTAGCCCATTAGAACTGCGGTGCCTTTCTCTCCCTTTCACTCCCCCAGTACCTCAGGGTGGAAGGCTCTCTCACTTCAGTATGTTGTAAGATTCATCACCTCTTCAAAAGACCACCTGTTTTTTTCTTTTAATTTTTTTAATTTAATTTTTATTTATGATTATTACTATGTTTTAAATTTTTGCTATAGGGCACATGCATTTACCAGAGAGAGAGAGAGAGAGAGAGAGAGAGAGAGAGAGAGAGAGAGAGAAAGCCACCAGGTTCAGGATTCGAACCTCAGTAGGTCATGTGGGACTCTACTGTCCCAACCACCATGCCACCTGCTAGCTCTCCTTATTTTTGACATCTCTTCATCTCTTCTCTGTCCTTTCAATGTCATGTGACACACAGTTCTCTATTTACATCTCAATATGCCTGTTCTTTTCTTATGCTGCCACCTCGAGCCAGACAATAATCATATCTTGTTGTGTAACCTTGAAGGTATAAAGGTATACTCCTGGGGGAAAGAGCAGTGATAGGCTTTTTTTTTAGCTTCCAGTTTAACAGTGTCCTGAAAAGGAGGTATGAAAACTATCCTTTATGAAGGAGTTAGATTTTCATTGTTCTAAAGAACTTTATTTTTATGCTTTAAAGCTTATTTATTTCTTCCTTGAGATAAGACATACAGAGAGAGAAAGCGAGAGAGACAGGCACCCCCGACAGGTTTTTCACACCTCAATCTTCCCGCATCTCAGCTGGCTGGGATCACAGGAATGTTCATGTGTGCACCTAGGGAAGGCCTCGGATGCAACCCATGACCGCTCCATGTGGGTCCAATTGCATTACCTTTGGAGCTAAGTATTTCTGTTTCACCCTTCTTCATCCTGGTCTGTACTCTAGGCCCCCAACCATGAAAGAATGTAGAAACTGACTCCCTGACCATTCAGCTTTGGTTAGGGTCAACCAGTGGGAGATACTGGTTCCACCCCATCTCCCCCTCAACCCCCACCTGTCCTAGCTGGGCTCTGGGTTGGGCGCAGCAGGGTTTGACCAGGGCTTTAGTCTGGCAGCTGCCCCCTGCAGCTGCACTCACTCGCTCCAGTCCTCACCCCTGGGATGGGAAAGGCCTCAACAAGGGCCAGCCATGGTGGGCTCCACTAGGCTTTGCTTAGGGTAGGACTGTTTTATGGGGCATGAAGTATTTATAACTTTGAGAGCTTTGACTTTCTTTTTATCAAGAAAAAGAATGCAAAATTCAGGATTCCAGAGCTAGGGAAAGGGCCCTAGAAGCAGCCATGTGGGAGAAGAACGCTGATGAGTCTTCATCTGCTCTTGCTTTCCTTGAAGCCCTTCTCACGCTTTGTCAACAGCCCTTCACTGCTGTCCTCAGTCACCCAGGTGGCCCACCCTGTGTGTCCAGTGCTGGGGTCCTGCCTAATCCTTACTGTGTGCCTAATTACAAATAACAAACAGCCCAGAAAGTTTCTCTACTTGTAAATCAAAGTCTCTGTAACATTTGCTTTTTCTCACAAAAATAACTATCAGGTTCAATCAATTTGCTCTACATGATAATCCTGATTTGTGAGTATTTTTCTTGTGCATAACGTATAACTAAATTGATAGAAGTACTTCTCCTTCTACCTCCTAAAGTGTGTGCATACCCTGATTAACCTAAGCAAATTACTGACTAGTTCCTAATGAGAGAAAAGAAGTTTAACCAAACTGGAAAAGAATTGTGCTCATTGTGAAGTAGCCACACTAGTTCCGTTTTTATTGACTTAGAACCAGAAAAATATGTTTTTAATATGTAATTTAAAAAGAATAAAATATCAAAGATCTAGAAGAATGAGTTTACAACACACACACTAAAAAGAAAAAAACCTATCTGTGAGTCTCAGAACCCAAATACTAAAGGACAGGGCTAATCTTTGTTTAGGTCTCCATTTGTGAAGAGACTTCATAAGGCCAGGGAAAATGGAATATAAAACACCATTAAACATAGAATTTAGTAAATTTTGAAATCCATGCTTTCTTTTCCATAGTACTAATTTTCATGAATTTTTAAAAAGAATTATTCTATTTATCTTCCTTCCTTCCTTCCTTCCTTCCTTCCTTCCTTCCTTCCTTCCTTTCTTTCTTTCTTTCTTTCTTTCTTTCTCTCTTCCTAATTTGACCAGAGAAGGACATAGTGAGAAAGAGAGAGAAGGAAAGTGAGAAAGCAGGCCGCCAGGTCTGGGACTTGAACCGCAGTCAGCCATGTGGGAGTCCAGCGCCCTTAACTACCATGCCACCTGCCGGCCCTTCCATGAACTTTTTAAAGACTCCTCCCCATATAAATGATATGAAGGGGGGAGATAAGGAACGAGTTGGGGAGAAGAGGGTAACACATTCCCCAGGACTCCGACCCAGCCTGCCGGTCCTTCCGTCAGGCACAGAGAGCAGTCAAGTCAGCAACACTGGGAGGTGACCGAGACCAGAAAGAAACCTTGGAGACAGTTCCTGGGGAGGCATGGACAAGCCTCTCTAACAGCACTATTGACTCTAGGCTGCCTCTGGGATGTCTAGTGACCTTGAGACTTCAGAACTTAAGGTCGTTTAACCCCACTGAAAAGTGTGGCAGAAAATAGTGAACTTATTTCTAGAAAACAGAACAATCTTTATCTGTCCAAATACATATTCTGCCCAGAAATTGCTTAGTTTCCTATAATTTCTAGTAAGCATTGTTGACTTCCTAGTAATCTTTTTAAAATTAAGATGCAAAATATGCGCTTTCATGAAGATACAGCATGGATACTATTAAACAGGGATCAAAGCATTTATCCTCTCAAGAATTCCACCTCTATCACACAGGGTATAAGACAATTGTATGTGGGCCAGCAGGTGGCATAGTGGCTAAGGTGCTGGATCCCACATGGTCAACTGAGCAGTTTGAGTCTTAAACCCGGAGCCTTGAAAAACATGCCTGGTACTTGTGCATGCATTCCCACAAAATGTATTTGTAGCTTATCTCTCTCTCTCTCTCTCTCTCTCTCTCTATATATATATATATATATATATATATATATATCCTTAATTATTTTCATAGGATCATTCCTAATTATTAATCACAGGAATAGAAACAAAAACCATGATGAGAAACCTTTACACAACACTAGAGAGGAAAACATTCAAATGAATGATAATGCCAACTATTAGGCTTTGGAGTAACAAACTCACACACTGGTGATTAGAGTGAAAATTGGTACCGTGCCTTTAGAAAACAGTTTGGCATTATCTAATAAAACTGGAGATACATATATAGCCTATGAGCAAGCAATTTTACTCCTCAGTATGTTCCCTGGAGCAGCAATTTACAAATTTCTGGTTACAGAACTCCTTGACACCCTTGAAAAAACTCAGGACCCCAAGAGCCTTTGTTTATGTAGATCACATCTATCAATATTTATTAGGTTAGAAATTAAAACTGAAAAAAAAAATTGATATTCAAAAATAGGGACCAGCAAATGGCATAATGGTTATGTTGCTGGACTCCCATGTAGTCGACCACAGTTTGAGTCCTGGACTCAGTAGCTTAAAACTCATGCCGAGCACCTGTCCAAAGTCTGAAGGGGAAAATGGAGGAGAAGGGTTTGCAGCATGGCCATCCTCCTTGGGGAATGAGTCCTCACTTTCTGTCTCTCTGGCAGGCACATGTACCCTACAGCAAAACACACACACACACACTCACACACGCAACCTTAAAAAAGTTCAACAATAATATGATATGGGCCAGTCCTGTGGCTTAGTGGTTAAGGGAGCTGTATACCACACAGCCGACTGTGGTTTGAATCCTCACCCCAGCAGCTTGAAAAACATGCCAGGTGCATGCCCCAAATACCAATCGGGCAATGAAATGGAGGAAAAGGGATTGTGAAATGACCATGCTCCATTGGGGGTGGCTTTTTCCCTTTCTCTCTGTCTCTTTCTGGTGAGCACACGAGCTCTCTGGCAATTTAAAAAATAAAATAAAAAGTAAAAATTCAGCAATAGCATACATTCTTTGCCATCAGAGCAAGAGACCATTGCATATTATGTTGCTTCTGAATTTCCACTGCACGTTTATGAGAACAGGAGACTAAAAGGAAAAACGATACTTCAGCCTAATTATGAAAATAGTTTTGAGATTCCTGACTTCCCTGAAAGATCTCAGGAACCCACAATGGTCCTCAGAACTCACTTGGAGAACTACTACCCTCAGTGCATATAACATATGTGGTTCCAGGACGTGCACAAGAATGAATATCGTTGTATTGTTTGTAATAACCCCAGCAAGAAACAGACCCAGTTCCCATCACTAAGCAGGCCAAACACATTCATTGTGGTGATTCATAAAATAGAATCCTCTACAGCAATAGATATGAGTTACCTTCATCTGCACACATGCAATGGATGATTTTCACAAATATAATATTGATTGAAATAATCCATATACAAATGAGAAGCTCATATATTAGGTTGTCGGAAAAATCAGGACATATTTTTGCATAGAAAAATAGAAAAAAAAAGTCCCGACTCTTCTGACAACCTAATATAATTCCACGCATAAGAAATTTAAAAACAGGAAAACTAAATTACGTTGTCTTGGGATAGATTCATAGGTGATAAAACTAAAGAAAAGTAGAGATGTGATTACCATAGCCATGAAGATAGCGCAGACCAGTCAGTACAGATCCTGACTACTTAAAATTTTGACACTTTGATCATCATGGATTTTTTTGTCATTAGCATTTTTTTTAATTGCCAGAGTATGCATGCACCCTCCAGAGATAAAGAAACACCACCTTCCCTCTCCATGGAGCATGGTCATGCTGCAATCCCTTCTCCGTAGCTCTTTCCTGATGAGATTTGGGGCATGTACATGTACCCAGTGTGCTTTTCAAGCTGCTGGGGCTGGGATTTGAACCATGATTGGCCATGTGGGATCTGACTCCCTTGACTAGTAGGCTACAGGCCTGATCCCAGTATTAGCTTTTGTTCTTTAACAATATTAAAATAAGGCTGGCCCACAAGCTGGATCTCGGGGCTGGCAGGTGGTGTGGTGGTTGAGGCACTGGACTCACACTTGGCCGACCTCAGTTGAGTCCTAGACTTGGCGGTTTGCTTTCTCACTTTCCCTCTCTCTCTCTCTCTGGTCAAATTAAAAAATAATAATTAAATCAAGTAAGTAGTTCTTACAAAAAGAGAGTGAGAGAGAAGCTGGATACCCCATGGTAACCATGTTAAACTTTAAGTCCCCAGCCCCGCCCCTTGAAACTGGCGGGCAGTGCGCAAATGCCCAGGATTTGATGGGACCGAGGGCTGGAGAAAGGGATTCTGGTGTGCTGGACCCTGTGGAAGAGTCTCCTTCCTTTCTCTCCTCTCCCACTCTTACCTGTCCACGCACAAGCTCTATCATGAATAATGAGAGGCTACTGCAGCAAAATACTGTGCTACAATATTATTCATCTTAATTACTAAGTTTTCTGGAGCTCCTGGGGCAAGCGCCTCACTCCTCTCCCCCTTGTCCTGACCAGAATGGTGAAGGAAGAGAGACCCACAGGAGACAGAGAGGTGACGGCAATATCCTCTTTCTTGACCTGTATCTAGTTATACAGGTGCTTGCTTTATAATTAGCCATTATAAATAAATTCATATTTTACATCCTCTTCTGATGTAAGCCACATTTCACATTAACCAGGTAACGTGCAATTCTTTTGTTTCTAATGGCATTGAACACGCCTAGTTACTTATTGGCCTTCTGATTGTCCTCTTTTATAATTTATTTCAGTCAACATTTCTTAAGCACCTACCATGCGCCAGGTACCACATAGCAGCCCTGTGAGGTGGTAATTGTCATTCTCATTTCACTTTTCAGGAAGCTGCAGTGTGAAAAGTGACTAGCCCAAAGTCACATGTCACTCTTGGCTGGTGGGACTACGAGATGCAATGTAATGTGCGTGCCCTTTCTCTCCTTCCGTTTTCTATTCTGTTCCCTGTGGCCACCTTGACTATCACGTGTGTACACGCGCACGCGCACACACACACACGCTTAACAGGACCAGGCCTCCTGAGACACTGAAGGAGCCAAGAAGCAAGGCCACTGCTGAGGAGGGGGAAGGAGGTGGGGAGACATGTACGGAGAGGTAGACAAGAGAGGCAGGAGTAGGGCCTGTGAGGGGAGACCCCCAAGAGTGAAGAGCTGCATCTGAATCGCCCAACTGGGGAGGATTCACTTCGACTCCTAGGGTCTATGAAATTATCCTTGAAAATCACTCCATTCAACATCGAATTCGATACTGCATTCCTTTTTCTAGTCCCTGGATCTACTAGTCCTCCTTCTTACCCTTTTCTCACATTTGGTTTATTCACCACTCCCTCCATTAGACTCCGTCTTGGGGTGGGAAGGGGGTCGGGGGGTGCAGGTGAGGGTTGGGACTAGGTATGTGTTGAGGATGAGAAAACTGGGAGAAACTCGCTTCTCCTTTGGCTTTAAAACATTTCATCACCTCTCGCCACTCTTGCTGGCAGGCGGCAAGAGCCTCGGATGCCGTGTCTCTGCCTCGGCTTGTGTGTTTGGATCGCATTTTGTAAACTCCGCACCTGTACAGACTTGAGGTGGACAAGCCTGCACACCCAGGCTCTTCTGCACTGCCCTCCTCCTGATTATGCCTGGAGACACAGGCAGCAGGTCCCTGCCCATTGCAGCACTTTGAATTAAAATAAAAATGTCCTCTCACTAGCCACTATGCCTTTAGGACTTGCAGCACCTTCCACAAACTTTGATCTCATGTCACAGAGAAACTCAAGGCAGACACAACCTTATAAATGGTTACCTCAGGAAAAATATCTCCCCACACCATCCCAAGATACCCACTAATATACATGGGCCATGGTTAAATTAATCTGCTTAGTAGATTTTTAGATAATTATAATTAGGCCCTAAGATGGTTGAACAAAATATCAGAAATTTCACTTATTAAACTTATAATCCCCCCCCCTTTTTTTTTTAGGTTTTTGCCATAGGTTGCATGAACTCACTGGAGAGAGGGAAAGTGAGAAATCCCCCCCGCCGCCCCCGCCAGGGAGGATGGCCATACCACAGTCCCTTCTCCTCCATTCTCTTCTTGGGATTTTGAGCACCCATGCACATGTGCAAATTGATGATCATGCGCAAGTCTAGCACCTTAACCACCATGCCACCTGCTGGCCCAAAACTTAAAATGCTTTCTGAAGGTTCAAAATCATGGTGCCCATAATCTAGATTTTTTTTTTTAACTTGGCAAATAATTTCAAAAAAGGTTTTTCTTTAGTTCTATGTTTTTTGTAAAACACAAGATTTTTTTTTTTTTGTAAAACACAGGATATTAATTTTGTTAAGATTTCTAGGGACAGATTAAAAGTGCATATCTTGGGACCAGCAGTTAGTGTAATGGCTATGTCGCTGGACTCCCACGTAGTCGACCGCGGTTCGAGTCCCGGACCCGGTGGCATAAACTCACGCCGGACGCGTGTGCGTGTGTGCCCAAGATCCCGAGAGGAGAATGGAGGAGAAGGGATTGCGGCGTGGCCATCTCCCCTGAGGGGTGATTTCTCGCTTTCTGTTTCTCTGTCTCTCTCTGTCTGGCGAGCGCACGTGCCCTATAGCAAAAACCTCTCCAAAAAAAAAAAAAGTGCGTATCTTAGTATAAAGACTATTTGTCAATTTGCTTATTAAGCCATTGTGTTTAAATATATCAAATGATAAGGACTACTTTAAGGATTAAGAAGTATTAACAAAGAATAGATTTTGAAAACAGAAAAGGTTAAAGAGTCTGACTGTGTTTAATACCTGATACCAGCCGTTGTACTCATCTAAAGGAAATGTATTGTTAGATACACTTAAAGATAGTACTTGTAAGAGCCCATGGCACTCCAGCCAAATGAAGCTGAATAACCTCATGGTGATGATTTAAGTCATATTGTTTTATGTCTAATGAGGCTGATTTAAAAAAAAAATAATTATTTATTTTATTTATTATCATTATTATTTTTCAATTTGACCAGAAAGAGAGAGGGAGAGTGAAAAAGCAAGCACCAGGTCCAGGACTTGAACTAGTTGGCTACATGGGAGTCCAGCACCTTAACCTCCATCCCACCTGCCAGCCATGAGGTTGATTTTTTCTAATGTATTTAAGACGGTATTATTATTATTACTGATTCAGAGTAATATTTACATTTATCATTTTATAATTATTTAGAAATATTTTAAATTACACATCTTAAACTAGAGTAGTTAATAGCAGTTTTGCTATCGCGAACACAAAAAAGAACTAAAATATTAACAAAGAAAAATGAAGGTAATAATGCTCAACACTTATTCAAGGCACTTACTCTATTTATGTTTCTTTTTTCAAAATTGACACATGATAATTGTACATATTTATGGAGGTACAATGTGATGTTTCAATACACAAATTATATATAGTACAATGATCAAATCAGGTAATTAGCATATCCATAACCTCATATATTTATCCTTTCTTTGTAGTAAGAACATTCCAAAACCTCTTTCTAGTGAAGCAAAGTTTAACAGGTTTTATATGAATTTTTTTTTTCTTTTTAAGTTTACAAGATTGCTTTCTTCTCATAACATTTTATTCCCCAGTCCTTCTTGAATGATAGGGTTATAAGGAGCCGAGTCTCTCCCATAAATTTCTGTCTCCTAATAAAATCTCGTTTGGGGAAAGTATGTGCAATACATAATAACTTGTCACGGGGACAGGCTGTAAGAGCAGCAGGCAGCCAACGCCCACTGCAGGACGCATTTGACAGATAACCTACATTTTAAAAAGGGTGTAAAAGAGTTCTAGCTTCTCCTAACCATGGAAAAAACTGAAAATTGATCCTTTCTTCCAAAAGGTGTTTCCCCACTAACTTATACCCAAGAAACTGGAACATCAGCTTATCTTTGAAATTCAAAAAAAGGGGCAGGGAGAAAAGACTTTAAACTCAGGGGGGATAAAATGGACTAAGTTCACAAACTACAGGTCTATAACACAGACAGAGTGACTGAAGGAACTAACTCACGTATATTTATCAAGAACAGTTTATCAATGAGATGCGATATTAACCTAGGAAAGAGGATCTGTGGATCACCACAGATCACATACTGGCACTTTCAGTTCCACGTCCAGCCCAAGTCTGCAGGGATACTCAGCCTCCTACTCTATTCCTTCTACTCATAATTGCCTAAGGTTTTTAAGCCCCAAGAACTTGCCAGATCTCAACAATCAGGATATTGTGAAGGTAGTTGATATTAAGAGTAATAATAATCTAAAAGTTCAAAACAAAGTTTTAGGCAATGAAGAGATAATATTCGAGTGAACTTCTTACCATGATATTCCTTCTTTTTGGCTTTCTATAGACACAGCAGGAGAATACAGGAAGTCAAATGTAGCTGTGCGTGCATTCCCAGAATCCGCCTTCTAACTTCTGAGAATTGCCTCTGCTCGCCTTCCTTCCAGCCTGTCTGTTTCACTCTCACCTGCTCACTTTTCTACAATGCTGCTCTCTCTCCCTGAGCCAGAGCCGAATGACAGACACTGACTATTCATGTGAAAGGCGCATTTAATAAGGGTGTGTTTCATTCAAGAGTTGAAAGAGTTAAAGAGGTGCGCCCTTTTTTGGGTGTGACACTAAACCAAAATTGCTGAAAAGACAACAGAGGAAGTAGTAGGTAGTTTGGGGAAAGTTGCCATGCATACCTTAAACCATATGAAAAACCTGATACAGTAGATAGGAAATAGGTACAGCCAGAAAGGATGTCTAAACTTTTTTTTTCCCCCTAGTGAACGGGGTCAATTTTCCTTAATGCTGAATTTTTGTTTATTTTAATTGCAGCTTTAAAAAAATTTACCCCTGCTTTTTCCCCACAAAGGTGTAAATTATATTCCACAAATGGCACCCCCATGTACTATTACAGAAAAACTATGCAAGCATACAACACAATAGGAAAGGCAAAAATTATGTCCACCTCATTAACATTCAAGTAATTGACACCTATACTCATCAATAAATATAACTGAGTAATTGTAATTTACCATAGCATTTACTCAGATACTTTTTTAGTATGTATATGTCTTTTCAGAAGTTTTCAGTATTTGGTAATGCTCTTTCATTGAAGTTCCATTCTTCAACCAATAATCACATGACTATCAGACTCCTAATTACTTGAATATTCTTAGGTGATATTAATAAGGAAAAAAGTGCTTTCTTCTTTCCTCTTTCTTTTATCATGACCACCAGTATTAGAAACATTTACTGAGCACCTGCTGGCTCCTAGCAACGTGTGACACGTTGTATTTTTTTTTTGGGGGGGGGGAATTCATATGGCGCATGTGCTCGCCAGAGAGTGAGTGAGAGGGAAAGTGAGAAATCACCCTTCGGGGGGGATGGACATGCCACAGTCCCTTCTCCTCCCTCTCGGATTTTGGGCATGCACGCACACATGTCTGGCATGATCTTCAAGCCCCTGGGTCCAGGATTCAACCCGTTGTCAGTCATGTGGAATCCAGCACTCTAACCACTATGCCACCTGGTGGCTCGATGAGCATGTATTGATAATGATGAGTATGTGCGCTCATTCTTTCTTTTAAAATTCTATTTTCACAATTGTGGTAGAAAGCATGTATCATAAAACTTACCGTCTTAACCATGTTAAATGCCAGTTGTGTAGTAGCAGCCATATTTACAGATGCAGATCTCTGAACCGTCTGCATCCTGCAAAACTGAAACTCTATGCCCATTGAGCCATTCCCCATTCCTCTCTGCCCCAGCCTCTGGCATCCGTTCTACTTTCTTTCTCTATGGTTTTGACTACTCTAGTCACCACATACACAAGGAATCATACGGTGTTTGTCTTTATGTGACTGGCTTATTGCACTTAGCACAATATGCTCAGGGTTCTTCCATGTTGTTGGATGTGATGTATTTCATTTTTTAATCAACAAACATTTATTAGTTTCCAGCTCTAATGTCAGATTCTTTAGATACAAGATTAAAAGACAGTCTCTGACAGTTTGGAGTAAAAGGGAAGAAACAAAAAACGTGTGGAGACAGCGTAAGTGGATATTGTTATTGAGAGGTAAGTTTAGGATGCAATGGATATACGATGATAGCTACCAATTATGGATGTGCTGTGTAGAAAAAAAACATGCTTTGTTGCAGAGTGTCATTTGAATTGATACTTAAAATACATGTGCCCTAACTCTGAATTTTTAAAATTTATTTAAATTTATTTTATTTTTTTATGGTGACAGGGTGTGTGCAAGTGCCAGAAAGAGACAGAGCGGGAAGGGAAAAAGCATCTTCCAATGGGATATGGTCAAGCTTTAATCCTTTTCTCTCCAGTTCTCCATCTTGTTGAGGTTTGGGGCAGGTTTGCACATGTACTCAGCATGATTTTCAAGCTGCTGGGGCTGGGATTTGAACTATGGTCAGTTGTGTGGGATCTGGCTACCTTAACCACTAAGCTATGGGCCAGCGCTCTGAGGCTATTTTTTTTTTTTTCTAATTTGTCAGAGGGTGCATGTCCCCTCCAGAGAGAGACAGAGAGAGAGAAAAAGTGAGAAAGCATCTCCCATGGGGGACAGTCACGCCACAGTGCCTTTTCCTCCAACACTCCCCCCTTTTGGGATTGTGAGCATGCACGCACACATACCCAGAGTGTTCCAGGATTCAAACTGCACAGTCAGCCGTGTGGGATTCAACTACCTTAACCACCACACCACTGGCTGGCCTCTCTGAGGTTTTCCTTTGGCTGACAGATGAAACCCTTGTAAGAAAGTATTAGGTAAAACCCTCATAATCCAATATTGATCTAATTCATAATCAATTCTGTAGCAATCACTTATATCAGGGGGCCTTAAAAAGTTTGTGAAAAAATGAAATTAGAGTTGGCTCCGTGGCCTGGTGTTTAAGGCAGCCAGATCCCCCATGGCTGACTGTACAGTCCAAGTTTCAGACCTAGCGGCTTGAGAAAGATTGGGCATGTGTGTATGCGTGCCCAAAATCCTGAAAGGCGGGAGAGACGGAGGGGAAGGGATTACAAAATGACCATTCCACATGGGATGTTTTCTCTTCTTCCTCTATTTCTGTCTCTGTCTCTGGCAAATGCACATACTCTCTGGATGTTATAAATAAATAAATAAAATGAGTTTATTATAGTGCAACCAATTTTGAAATTTATGTATTTTTTTCATAATACATATTTCCTATAAATTTTCTGAATACCTCTCATGCTCAGAACATTTATTTGGTACCATGACTATATAAGTACTTTACAACAGAATCTGAAAATAAGAATTCTCCTGACCCAACCTGGACAGAAAAACACAAAACAGTTCATGTCTTCCACATGGTACCTAGCATACCTTCACTATGTGCATCTTATTTTGACTTCTAGAAGCTTATAGACTTGTCTATAAAACAACCATCACTGAGCAGGCAGACATATAATTAACTGCTAAAGTATGTAGTAGAGACATTTTATGCTTTAAGAGTTCAAAGAGGAAGAGATCAGTGAGGAGGCCAAAGACCTCAGGGAGGCCATAGGAGTAGCCTGGAAGGATAGATTTATCAAGGCAAGGATCAAGGCATTCCGGAAGAGGAGCCCAGCCTGAAGAGAAGTAATAAGGGCCCTGGGACCTAACTGGAGGGCACGAAGGTCAGTGGAGTAAGTGGAAGGTTGAATAAAGGAGATTAATCTGGTTTGGGAAAGGCCTTGAAAACCAAGTCAAGAAGCCCAGTTGTGGGACCAACAGTTAGTGTGATGGCTATGTTGCTGGATTCCCATTTAGTCTATCGTGGTTTGAGTCCCGGACCCAGTGGCTTAAACTCACGCCGGGCATGTGTGCGTGCATGCCCAAGATCCCTAGAGGAGAATGGAGAAGAAGGGATTGTGGCGTGGCCATCCCCCTTGGGGGGTGATTTCTTGCTTTCTGTCTCTCTCTGTCTTTCTGGTGAGCGCATGCGCCCTATAGCAAAAAAAAAAAAAAAAAAGCCCAGTTGTGATGTCAAGAGAAACACAATCTTTACAAGTTTTTGTGCAGAAAAGTGACATGATCTGAGGCAGTGTTGGAGGAAGACAAATATGGTGGAATTCCACGTTGTGGAAATGGAGGGAAGAAAAGACAGGACTGGAGGAAAGCAGAACTGAAAGAGATGAATCCAAAGGAACTCCATAATGCAGAGCCTCGACGCCTAGGAGAACACTGGGGGATCCTCGGGAGGTTCAGAATCCAGCTTGGGTCATGTTCAACCACGTAGATTTCACTTTTAAGGCTAAGCATGTAGGGCCAGGTGATGGTGCAGTGGTGATGCAACTGGATTCACACAGGACAGGTCCTGGGTTCACATCCAGGGACCTCCCTTTGGGTGTGCCTCAGGGGTGCCTCTCTGTCTTTCTCTGTCCTCCCTTTCTCTTTCTTCTTCTCTCTCTCATGGAAGAAATAAGTAGATCAGTTTTTTTAAAAAGTTGTAATGAGGCCAGTTGGTAGCATAGTGGTTAAGACCACTGGATCCCTCATGGCTAACAGCGTGGTTCAAGTCCCGAACACAGCAGCTTGAAAAACATTCTGGGCATGTGTGTACATGCCCCAAATTCTGAGAGGAGAATGGAGAAGGGGTTTTAGCATGACTATCTCCCACAGGGGGTGGGGAGGTGATTTCCCCCTTTCTCTCTCTCTTCCTTCTCTCTCTCTTCCTTCTCTCTCTCTTCCTTCTCTCTCTCTCTCTCTTCCTTCTCTCTCTCTCTCTCTCTCTCTCTCTCTCTCTCTCCAGTGAGCACATGCACCCTATAGCAAATTAAAAAAAAAGAAAAGCTATACTTAAAAAATATTTTAATAATGCTTTCTTTCTTTTTTATTTTTTAATTGGTTTGCTATTGGGTGCATGCAGGATAGTGGCCAGGGGAGAGAAAAAGTGAGAACCCCCCCCCCCCCCCACACACACACACCCCATGGAGGGAGAGCCACACATCAATCCTCTCTCCTCTATTCTCTTGGGATTCCGGGCATGTGCGCACACCTCCCCAGCATGTTTTTCAACCACTGGATTCAGGACTCGAACCACATAGTCAGCCATGTGGGGTCCAGTGCCTTAACCACCACACCACCTTCTGGCCCAAAAAGCTGTACTTTATCTGAACCCTATATTAGTCACATACTAGGACAAAATTTGGTAGGAAAAAATATAAGCAACAGGTTATAAATGGCATTACTGGCTCTATTATAGGGTAATAAGATCTGTATATTCCCTGTAAAAGACAAAAGGCACATTTATCTGCCTTCAGCCCCATCAGCGTTTTCCAGGTTTTGATCAGGAGTCAGTCCTTTTGCATGCAGCCTCTGCACAGGTGCCTCACGCCGGGCAACCTTTGTAGTGAGAAGTTCATTACTAAGCACAAGTAATAACCACTCTGACATGACTATTTCATCATTTTGTTTAAATAATGTGTTTGAAAAAAGGTTATGCTTTGTGATGATCATAATGAATGAAATAAAAATAGCAAGCCTGTAGTTTTGTTTTTAAATAAACCAATGAAATCCTGTTGCAAGAGGAGACATCATTAAATTAACAACACAGAGAGATGAGAGGAAGAAGACCTGCCAGCTTTGTTACCTTTCCAGCCTTCCTTCCACCAGCTACTGTACTGTGCCATTAGGACACGTTTTTGTAGAGTACACACTGAAAAATGATCGGGTGCTCATCACTAGCAGCAGGCCTTTTCACAGAGCGTGGGGAAGGGCCTGAAAATTCTGAATACCTTCCACTTCCTGTCCTCTCAGCCAAATTCCCCAGGGGTCATTCTAGCTTGGGACATTCTTCACAGGCTTGGTCTTTCTGCCATTCTGTATTCCTGCCCCCAGCCTTATGCCTGAATCTGAGCAGAGGTGGGACCAGATACCTTCAAATTGCCCACACCTTCCTCTCCTAATTGTTAGACCTGCCCTTCCAGAGCACATTGGGAAAAGTCATATAAACATCTTGGCTACGAGTTACAGACAAATTGTACAAATAAATGTAGAACATATGTTCATGGAGCCCCCCGAGGCTCCCCAGTGCAAAATTCAATATTTAAACTTAAAAAGTGTCCCAAACAAATCATCTTTAGGGGCCGGCAGGTGGCATGGTGGTTAAAGGTGTGGATTCCCACATGGTCAACCACAGATTGAGACCTGAACCTGGCTGCTTGCTTTCTCACTTTCCCTCTGTCTCTCTCTGGTCAAATTAAAAAAATAAAAATAAATAAAACAAATGGAATTAAAAATAAATAATTCTTCAAAATAAGAGACATCATCTTTAACTTGCCATCATCTGTTTCATCCATTCAATCTATTACATTACATTTCAACTAGTTTTTCTCAGAGTCTTCCTGGTGAGTATTCCCTCATGAGCTGAACTACAGAATTTTCTTCTGTCCCTATTCATTTAGCAAAGCTCATGCCGGGTGAGCCAGGTTTAAAGATGATGATGACATCATTGTTGTTCTCCCAAAGTTTACACCAGCATGAGCTAGGAGTCTCCTGGCTGTCTCAAGAAGCTGACAGCATAATATCACTCCACCTTTGTCCAGATATTTGAATAAAAAGCTGGGTAAAATCCCTACAGGGAAATGTGACCTATAACGTGGCTAATTTACTGGACTAAAGACTCCCCTAGGTTGGCATTTCATGCCTCCTGGGAGGCATTAGTCTCTCCATCAAAGATAGAATCTTCCCATAGTTCTTTGTTTTATTCTCAATCAATGCATTCTTTTTTTTTTTTTTTTTTTTTTTTTTTGAGAGGTTTTTGCCATAGGGTGCGTGCGCTCACCAGACAGACAAAGAGACAGAAAGACAGAAAGCAGGAAATCACCCCCCAAGGGGGATGGCCACGCCACAATCCCTTCTTCTCCATCCTCCTCTCAGGATCTTGGGCACGCACGCACACGTACCCAGCATGAGTTTTAAGCCACCGGGTCCGTGACGCGAACCGTGGTCGACTACGTGGGAGTCCAGCGACATAGCCATTACGCTAACTGCTGGTCCCAATCAATGCATTCTTTAGATAGACATTTAGTTTCTATTTCCCAGTTATTAATTAACAAATTCAGTTCTGTCACTTACAGACAATTTTGTGTTCTTATTTCCAGTTTCAATAACATGAACAGACATAAATTCTGAATTGACATAAACTAGAACCAAATTAAGATGATTTAAAATTGTTTATGTTCCTATGTCAACTTCCTTCTTTCTTTTTTAAAATGTGCCAGAAAGTATGTGCACTCACCAGAGAGAGAGGAGAAAGAGGGAGAGGCATGATCACACTGCAATTCATTCTCTTCCATTCCTCCATCTTGCCAAAATTTGGGGTATACACACACACACACACGTTTGGCCATGTGGGAACCAGCCATCTTTACCAACAGGCCACGGGACTGGCCCTAATGTTAGAAAAGACACCGAAGGCCACATACTATACAATTTCATTTATATCACGTTCCCAGAGCAGGCACAGCTATAGAGACAGAAAGTAGATTAATGGTCTTCAGAGACTGGGAGGAGCAGGGAATGGGGAGTGACTACAGGGCTTCTTTTGGGAATGATGCAAATGTGTTGGACTTAGTGGTGATGGTTGTATAATTTGTAAATATACTAAAATCACTGAATTACACACTTTCGACACTGAGCTTCATAAGATGTGAATTGTATCTCAGTTTAAAACATGAATCATGAACAATAATGAGGTGAGACCATTTGAGAATCCTTTGTGTGCCATCCCAAGAAAACTAATGAAAGAATTAAGAAAAAAATCTGAAGTTGCAAGACAGTAATTAGGGGGCCTTGGAATAATGCTAAGGTAAAATCTATTAAAGAATTATGGAAAACCTTTTCACTATTATTCTAGTGGTGGTAGTAGAAAGGGAAATAAAAATAAAATAGGAATTAAGGTGTAAGAAGTGCCATCCAAGAGATTCATCAAACCTGGGGTCTCTAACAAGGGGTGTAAGGAAAGCATTAAGCCCAGACCTCATGTTCTTGGGGGGGGGGCACTGACATGAACTTGACATTAAAGGCACAAAAATGACATTAAATACAGTTACTTTGAGACAACAACAGGAATTATAAAACCACATTTCATATAATATATCATAAACTAACATTTTTAGTATAACTCCTTATCGCATACATTACATAATTATATTTTTGTGTCAAGAATATTACTTCTTAAAAAGTAAACATTTAGAGCCAGCCCTATGGCCCATAGTTAAGGGAGCCAAATCCCACATGGTCAATTGTGGTTTGAATCCCGGCCCCAGTAGCTTCATAAACATGCCAGGCATGTGTGCATACATGCCCCAAATCCAGGATGGAGAAATGGAGCTAAAGGGACTGGTGAGACCATGTCCCACAGAGGGGTACTTCTCCCTTTCCCCCTCTCTCTGCCTCTTTCTCTCTCTGGTGGGAACATATGCTCTTTGTCAATTACAAAAAAAAAAAAAATTTTTAATAAAGTAAGCATTTAGAATACATCATTTTTTTGCATTTAGAACATATCCCATTTTTTGGCATTTTTTTCTTTTTGTTGTTCTAGCATATTAGGATTTTCTAAAATGGAGGTGTTCTAGGCTTCTTTTAATTTCTGAAGAGCCATGATCATATATAATATCCACAACCACCCTAACAGGTACATATTATTGTCTCATTTTCCAGCAGTGAAGTGAGGCTCAACAAGGCTAAATTAATGGACCTGTCTTGCAAAGCTATTAAGTGATATAACTGGGGTTTAAATCTATGTCAACTGAGTACCAAAACTCATGGTGCCTTTTTTCCCTTTTTTCATGAAATGTACGCATATACACATAAACATATGCATTTAAGAGAGAGAGAGATGTATCCTCCACGGGGTCTGGTCATACTGCAATCCTGTCCTCTACTTCTCCAGCTCACTGGATCTTGGTCACTTGCTCATGTACCCAGTGTGTTTCAGGGTGACCAGGCTGGGGATTTGAACTGCTGTTGCCATGTGGGATCAGGTTTATCTTGAGCAGCACTGTGCTATGGAGCCAGCCCTCATGGTGCCATTTTACACACTAAACAAGGTAAAGTGTGAAAATATAGGTTTTTCCTTCATTTCAAGGCACACAGCACCCCTTATACCAACGTCCTACTTAGCACAATGGTGTCCTCATGTATGGTCTTGATGACAGCTGTGCAATTGCCAAAACTACTGGAATCCTTCCCCTCAGCTTTCACTACTCAGGCAAATGCTTCAGGACTACTTTGAGGAAACATGTACAACTAATAAACTTAAATCAAGGCCTACATTTGAACAGAACAGTAGATATATTTTTCCAAGACTTTCCCTACTTCCTTTAAAGAGAGGACCATGCTTTAAATAGAGTGAAAATGCAGCTCAGTTGCTTGCTAAGTTATAGCAGAACTTAGTATTGGGGCATTGAGAAAGTCATGCATTCTTTAAAAAAAAGAATTATTTATTTATTTATTTAATTCCATTTGTTACTATTATTTTAAAATTTGACCAGAGAGAGAGAGAGAGACAGACAGACAGACAGACAGAGAAAGGGAAAACAAGAAAGCAAACTGCCAGGTCCAGGACTTGAACCACGGTTGACCATGTGGAAATCCAACACCTTTAATCACAATGTCACCTGCTGGTCCCTATGATGTATTTTTACATAGAAAAATACATCATGACTTTCCCAACAACCTCATATTTTCATACTGAACAGAATTTACATCTGAAGCACTTCAAGTCAACAGACTGTCTTCCTCTCGCACCAGGGACACAAGAGTAGAGAAGGCACAGAAAGAGCTAATTGCACTGGATGTGTGCCACATAAATACAGAAGGTCAGGTGCATTCTCATCTTCCAGCAGAAGACACTGGAGGTAAGAGTAGAACACGTAGTCACACGCAAGAAGAGCTGGTTAGGATTCACCCTAGGTCTGCCTGACCCCAACCCCTTCTACTACCGTAGTAATCACTGTCAATGAGAGGTGCATAACATTTGGTCAAAAGTTCATACTCTGGAGCTACACTGCATGAGTTCTAATCCTAGCTCTCACACTTAATGGTGAGGACCTCTGTGTTCTCATCTGGAAAAATATATAGGCATAATAATTAAATCCACTCCTTGGAGTTGTTATCAGGATTAAACACATTCATATTTGTACAGTATTTAGAGCAGTGCCTGGTATACACGAAATGCTAGTCTATGTACAAATTTACTATTAGTGGCCCAACCTGGTGGCACAGTCAGTAAGAAACTGAAATGCATTCTGGAAGTCACATGACTGGCCATGGGTTAGAATCCCCACATCAGCCAGAAAATACACCAGGTACATATACATCTGCCCAGAATCCTAACAGGTTGGACGGCTGTGGCAAGGAGATTGTTGCATGATGAGAACCCGTTGAGGGTGCCTCTCTCTCTCTTTTTCTTTTTCCTACACATGCACACCCTCTCTATCATGAATTGAAAAAATAATAACTTGCTTTTATTGTCCTATACAATTTCTCCAAATCAAAATGGTACAAGATCATGAATAAGTGACTGAATGTTTGTGTCTACCTCACTTCTACCAAATTCATGGTTGAAACCCTACCCTGAAATATGATGGTAGTAGCAAGTGGGGCCTTTGGGACATGAATAGGTCACAAAGGTAGAGCCCACATAAGTGGCATTAGTGCCTTTACAAGTCACAAAAGAGCTCACTTCTCCTTTCTGACAGGTGAAGATAGGAGAGGTCAGCAGTATGTAACCTAGGAGAGGGCCTTCACCAAAACCCAAGCTGGCCCCCTGATCTCAGACTTCCAGCCTCCGGGACTATAAGATCTAACCTTCTGTTGTTTATAAGCCACCAAGTATATGGTATTTTGTTACAGCAGCCCAAACTGACCAACAAGCAGGGGATATAAAGATATCTATATGTACATATGCATAGAATGTGAAAATGGAGTTGTTTCTGCTCAGTTTCAACAAAGCCTCCAAAGAGTTCACGCAAGTACGGAGCTAGAAGTCGAGCTTGCAAAGATGGCCTGGATGTGAGAAGTGTACGAATGAGAAAAGAAGCACTTTCAGGGTTCTAAGGAGAGAGAAGTAAGAGATTCAGCCAGAACAAGGTGAACTCTGCAGGTGCTAGTACTGTTGTGATGCTGCCTCTTCATCTTGAAAATGGGACAATGATAGTGAACGTGCAGCCACAGAATATGTGTAAAATACCTTGAATGATACTCACGCCAAATTGGTGAAAATGAAGTTTTATTATATGTTCTCGACATTCAAGCCCATCAGAATTGTGTTCATTGACTCATTCGAACATTTACTGAGCATCAGCTATTATCCAGGCACACGCCTATTGGAGGCACATACTGCTTAAAATGAGCCTTCCATAGCTGTGAGTTGGGAAAGGTGTGGTTTCCTTAAACACAAAGGGTTAAAAAATAAAGTTATGTGATTTAGTCTGTTCAGCCTGATAAAACAGAACATCATTGACTGGGTGGCTTATAAATAACAGAAATGTATTTCTCACAGTTCTAGAGACCGGGAAGTCCAAGATTCAGGCATTGGCTCCCTTACTTGTCACCTTCTTACTGTGTCCTGACATGGGGAAGAGACTAGCTAGCTCTCTGGGGTGTCTTTTATAATCAAACTAATCCCATTCATGAGGGCAGAGCCTGCATGGTCTAATTACATCCCCAAATCCCAGCTTTTTTTTTTTTTTTAAGAATTATTTTTTATTTAACTTTATTTATTTATTAATTCATTCTAATTTGACCAGAGAGGGACAGAGAGAGAGAGAGAGAGAAAGCGAGAAAGCAAGGCACCAGGTCCAGGACTCAAACCACGGTCGGCCATGTGGAGTCCAGTGCCCTTAGCCACCATGCCACCTGTCAGTCCCATCAAATCCCACCTTTTAATATCATCACACTGTGGGGTCAGTTTTAGCATATGAGTTTTCAGGGTACATAAACAGTCAGTCTACACCCTGCGGTCAGTATTCAAAATAGAAGGTATAGGGCCAGCAAAGGGTGTAGCATTATGTCGTTGGGCTCCCACGTGGCAAACTGGTTAGAGTCCCGGACCTGGGGTCTTGAAACACATGCTGGCACATGTACATGCGTGCTCAAGATCCCAGGAGGAGAAGGGATTGCAGCATGGCCATCCACCCACCACCACCCCTAGTGGAGGGTGATTCTCACTTTCCCTCTTACCATCTCTGTCTCTCTCTCTCTGGCAAGTGCATGTGCCCTAAGGCAAAAAAACAAGTAGAAAGTAAGTGGAGTTTACACGTGTTCTATACAGATGGTGGGTTTTGGGCATAAAACACGTTGACTTGTACATACTTCCCGCTGATTTTCTCTGCCAAATGTCACACTGTCTTTAGCAGATGCAAGTCAGGCACAACCCAAACCTTCAGGCATTGTCTATCCCACATGGCAATTGCTTTTAGCACAAGACTTTATAATTCGGCACGTGCATCAGCTCCAGATTATAGCCGTTATCAGCCCAGGCCCAAACCACAGTTCAGTCAGCTTCATGTGGTTACAAACATAATGAGCATTAAGGTTTAGAAGGAGAGATAAGCTAGATCTAATCTTCTTAACATAAGAGAAAACACATACACACTCATTATTTTAATTTTTGCACACCTCATTACTGAGGAGCTCCTACCTGGCATTCAGATCTAACCTCACAGTATGACGTGTGAAGGGTTATCCTGAAATTGACTTGAACACAGGAGCAGTGGTGGAGACGAAGTCCCTCCACCTCTGGTCTCACCCAGGGGATGGCCACATTCTGGCTCAGGGGCACACTGGGGCACTTGTTCCCCTGTCGGGTTCCCTGCCAGGGAGAGCAACTGGGCCCCCTCCTCGGTAGGGGACAGGAACTTCTACTGGGCCCTCCCCTGCCCCAAGGGGCAGGAACTGACACCTTGGCACACACCTTCTAAACAGTTCAGCTTCCTGCTCTGGATCAACCAAAGGAGAATGAAAAGACCTTTTCACAGCTTGAGATACTTCAGACAGGAAGAAAACCTTCACCCCTGCTTCTGGCAAGTTTCATAAAGATGGCTCCTTTTCAGCCCAAGGAACAGAGAGAGACTTCGGTACAACCTGGGCAGAAAACCACTCACCAATAGGGCAAGAGTCTGAAGGAAGGGTGAGGCCACAAAAGAGCCACTGCCTACATTGCTCGCTCACTTTTTTCCCCCTGTTTGGTAACAGCTCTGTTTACCAAAGAAGACTGAGAGGGCGATGACTTGCTATACATTTTCTAGAGCTCAAATAAAGCTTAATTTGAAATAATCTGAGGTAATTCATTAACAATGAGCCAAAGACCAACCTCAACTTGTTGTTTAAAATAAATGGGGGGCCAGGGGGACCAGCAGTTAGTGTAATGGCTATGTTGCTGGACTCCCATGTAGTCAACCGCGGTTCGAGTCCCGTACCTGGTGGCTTAAACTCATGCCGGGTGCGTGTGCGTGCATGTCCAAGATCCCGAGAGGAGAATGGAGGAGAAGGGATTGCGGCGTGGCTATCTCCCCGGGGGGGTGATTTCTCGCTTTCTGTCCCTCTGTCTCTCTCTGTCTTTCTGACGAGCGCAAGTGCCCTATAGCAAAAACCTCTCCAAAACTAAAAAGAATAGGGAGCTGGTAGGTGGTGTGGTGGATAAGGGCACTGGAATTCCACATGGCCAACTGCGGTTTGAGTCCCAGACCTGGCGGCTTGTTTCTCATTTTCCCTCTCTCTCTCTCGTTCTATTCCTCTCTGGTCATATTAAAATAGATAAGTAAATAAATAAGTCAATAAATAAATAAAGTTAAATAAAAATAATTCTTAAAAAAATTTAATAGGACTAGTCTTAGAAACCCTGATTCACTGCTTCAAGTGAACTTGAAATTTTAGTTCCTCAGGCACACTACAGCAGAACTCCCCCAGGAAGCCCCCTCAAAATGAATATTCACTATCTACTGAAAGCACAAAGCAAACTTAAGATCCACTTCCTTTGCTCACATCTGCTTCTAAACCTCCTCTTTCTGTACCCAGAGATTCCTCCTTCAAGGCAAGCATGTACAGATGAATTACTACACTCATCCTTAGTAAAATGCAAATGAAGCAATGATTGGAATGATGCTGCTTGTGTGGCTTGGGAATTACAGTGGTACCAATACCAAAAATCATCAAGATCACTGAACTGGTCATGTTGGGTCCACATGATTATGACTTCAGCTCTACATACCAGGGGACTTTCCTAAATAAATATCTCTCCTCTTGCCTTATCTAATAGTAATTCTTTACCAAACACTTATGGTAGGCAATGTTCTAAGTTCCTTCTTCCTTCCTTCCTTCCTTCCTTCCTTCCTTCCTTCCTTCCTTCCTTTCTTTCTTTCTTTCTTTCTTTCTTTCTTTCTTTCTGAGAGAGAGATTTTTGCTATAGGGTGCATGCACTCACCAGAGAGACAGAAATCAAGAAATCACTCCCCAGGAGGGATGGCCACGCCTCAATCTCTTCTCCAGTCTCCTCCTGGGATCTTGGACACACACGCACACACGCCAGGCATTGAGTTTCAAGTCACTGGGTCTGGGACTCAAACTGTGGTTGACAACGTGAGAGTCCAGCAACATAACCATAATGTCATCTGCCAGTCTCAAAGTTCTTTACATGTAATAAACACATCTAATCTTCACAGCAACCTCACAAGCCCGATGAGTGAACTGAAGCACGGAAAGGTGTAGTAAACTGACTCAAGGTCACATGGCAATCAAATAGCAGAGCATGGATTTGAACCTAAACAGATGAGACTCCAGAAGCCACACTTTTGATCAATTCAGCCTTCTTAAAGGTTCTTATGGTTCTATATGGAGAACTGGCCTCACTTTCTGTTCTTCATGGGCAGTCCCTAAACTATTCCCAGAAGAAACAGCATGCATTAATAACATCTACAAGCTAACCTGTTTTTAAATGGTGATTCACAAGGAGAGGGAAGTATAATTTCACATCCTGAATGACCTAACAACCGTAATACACCATCAGCATAAAAGAAATCTCCACCTCAAGTTTCCCACAAATTAATCACAGATAAGGCCATAGCTGCATCACTCTTTGCTGTCACAGCTACGAAGAATTTCAACCAGAGTCTGACTCAAAGTGTATTTAGAAATCCATTTTATTATTTATTTATTTTTATTTGCCATAGGGTATATGCGCTGACCTGTGAGAGACAGGGAGAGAGAGAGAGACAAAGTGAGAAATCACTTCCCTGGGGGGATGGCCACATTGCAATACGTTCTCCATTCTCCTTTCAGGATGCTGGGCACGTGTGCACACATGCCTGGCATGATCTTTAAGCTGTCGGGTCGGGGACTCGAACTGCACAATTGGCCATGTGAGATCCAGCTACTTAACATCACTGGCTAGCCCTGAAATCAATTTTAAGTGTTCTTTCTTTTTAAGTTACAGTTTTATTTTTAAGAATTATTTCATTTAACTTTATTTATTTATTTATTTATTTATTTATTTGAATTTGACCAAAGAGGAACAGTGTGAGAGGGAAAGAGAGAAAGCAAGTGAGAAAGCAAGCTGCCAGGTCCGGGACTTGAGTATCGGTTGGCCATGTGGGAGTTCAGTGCCCTTAACCAGCATGCCACCCGCCGGCCCCTAAACATTCTCTTGATGTTAGGTTAACTTATATAATCATAGAACATTAGAGCAGAAAAGGGCCTTGGGAGTTCTAGAACTTACTCTCCTTGAGTGACACTGCCCAAGAAGGATGAATGAATTGTTCCATAACCTAGAACCACTTGGGAGATGGTCATGTGAACAGCATTATAGACATCCAGTATTCAGTTCCTTTTTTCCACTTTACAATGTTGCCCACCCTATCTGTGTGACATTTTTATGCAAAATGATAATACATTCTCTTCATCTCTGCTCTGTTAAGACAAAGTTAACAAACTTACACTTCCCTGGTTGAACTTTGGAAATACACCTGATCTACTTCAAACACGAGTCAGGCTGTGCTTCCCTTTACTGCATTTAGAGGAGCAGACAGGGAACAGTATAAGACACAAGGAGGACATGACCTGGGAGAGAAAATGTGCATTACTTTTTATCCCACTCATTGGTGATGTGGCTTGAGTACCCCCCACCCAAACTTACGCTGTAACTTGACACCCAATGCAACAGCGTTGGGATGTAGAGCCTAGTGGGATGTGTTTGGGACATGGAGTGGACTCTTCACGAACAATCGATGCCATCTCAGGGATGGAGTAAGTTCCCACTAATTAGTTCCCTCAAGATTGGGTTGCTATAAAAGCAAGTCGGTTGCCCACAGGTCTCTCTCTCTCTGCATGTACCCACCTTCCTTTTGGCTTCTCTTGGTCATGTTGTGACGCAGTGCCAGAGGCTGGCCAGATCTTAGCCCCATGCTCTTGGACTTCCAGCCACCAGAATCATGAGCCAAATAAACATCTTAATAAATCACCCATTCTCGGTTATTTCTGTTATAGCAGCATAGCAGACTAAGATAAATGGGTACTTATTTTTCTATGATTTGACTGCATTTCATCATTTGTTCCCAAAAGAAATCGTTGGTGATATCTCTGAAAACCATCACGCAATGTTCTAAGTTCTCTAAAAAAAGAAACCTGTCTTTTTAAGATGTCAGGTCGGTGGTCTCTCCTCTAGTCCATGAGTTCGGGACTTCCATGGTCTGCCTACTGCTTGCCTCCCTATGCCAATACATCTAAATCATGCTACTTTAGTTCTTTCCAAGGGACAGATTTCATCCTCTTGTCTGTATCTCAAAACCTGCAGCGGCTATCCACACTTTTCAGGATAAAGCCCAAACTATCAAAGCCCTAAACAGAACGGCCCTATACACCTTAGAGTCATCCGGCCTGTACAAACACACACTGCCCACTCAATCCAATTAGGATGTCCTCGGCTCCCAAACACAAGTGCTCCTATCTCCTTATCTTCCCCTGTGTGGCTTCTCTCCCAGAGTGTCACCTCTCTGCCTGTGCCAGTTCAACTCTGGTTCACAACAAAGCCCAGCTCAGGGGGTCTCCCTAACAATCCAAACTTACTAAATCCTTCTCTTACAAGCAGTTAGTACTGGTAACCTTGATTTCATATTTGCTGTTTTGTTTTGTTTTAGAATTATTTCCTTTAACTTTATTTACTTATTTATCTCTTTATTTTAATTTGGCTAGAGAGGGACAGAGAGAGAGAGACGGAAAGTGAGAAAACGAACCACATGTCCGAGACTCAGACTGTGGTTGGTCATGTGGGAGTCCAGTGCCCTTAATCACCACGCCACCTGTCAGCCCCATTCTGTTTTATTTTAATTAGTTCATGGATATATCTCTTACCTTCCCATTTACTTCATAAATTCTTTTAGAGAACATTCTTTAAACTAAAGATGTTTCCCCACTGCCTTAAATACATAAAGAGCCAAGTATCACATAGCTCATTTTTCCCCCATTCCCCTCCCAATATTCTCCTTGAAGAGCTGGCATTTAAAACACTTTGCGTGATATTTTTTTAAATATTTATTTTTTAATTTAATTATTTTTAATTATTTATTTCTTTATTTCCCATGAAAGGGAATGAGAGAGACATAGAAAGAGAGAGAAAGGCGCTCTTAACAGGTTCCCCATGCTGTGATCCAGCCCCAGGCCCCACCCCAGCCAGGACTACAGACACACTCACACTGGCGTGTGCAAGAAGATCTCCAAGGTGAACCTGTGGCCTTCCCACACGGTTCTAGCATCACGGAGCACCGTGCCACCTCTGCACCACCACAGCTGGCCTCGGAAGGTGATTTTACTGGGTTGTCGGAAAAGTTGTGCCATATTTTTTTTGTTTTTCTATGCAAAAATGCATCATGACTTTTCTGACAACCCAATATAATTTATTCTAAAAACTTAAAAGTTTATGGGACATAGTAGCCCCTCCTTATCCACGAGCGATACGTTCCAAGAACCATTACTCCCCCGTGCCTAAAACCACAGATGGTAGCAAATCGTATGTATACTCTGTGTTTTCCAACCTGATAACAGAGGCTACTACTGAGTGACTAGCGGGTGGGTGACACATACAGACCGAATACGCTGAACAAAGGGTGATTCACGTTCCAGGCAGGTTGGAGCGGGATGGAAGGAGGTTTCCTCACAATACTCAGAATGGTGCACTATTTAAAACTTATGAATGATTTATTTCTGAACATTTTCATTTAACCTTTTTGGACTATTGTTGACTGTGGATAAAACTAAACCCATGTAAAGCAAAATCACAGACTGCTATTTGTCTTTAGGTGTGGCTCTTTTTCTATGTAATTCATGGTCAAAATCAAAGAAAACCTGTAACGGAGTATTTATTAATAGGTTAGGAAGGCTGAGAAAATAGAAATATATTGTACGCTGTGACGATGCTCAGGAAATGAATGTAAGTTAATTAAGAAAAAATGTTTCAGAAAAAAAAAAGCACATGGAAATACATGTAATGGGAGAACTATGTATGAATTTCAAAAAATTTTTTGCATCAAAATAAACTCATACTTTAATTGTAAAAAACATTTAAAAAAAGAAAATAGGAATATATAAACTCAATCTAGTTTTGTTTTGTCTTGTTTTAAAATAAAATCTACCCAACTTTGCCCCAACATGAGAAGTAAAAAGGGAACAAGAATATCAACGGAGGCTCACGTACCATATGTTTAAATAGTTGAGTTATAAATCAAGCTAAAAAAGTATGTTTTAATTGTTTGCCTTTAAAAATACTCTTTTAAGGCTGGCCCCATGGCCTAGTGGGAAGGGAGCCAGATCCTATATGGCTGCCCGCAGTTTAAATACTGGCCCAGTGGCTTGAAAAACATGCTGGATGCATGTGCATGCATGCCTCAAATCCCGAAGGGATAGAGGAATGGAGGAGAAGGGATTGTGGCGTGATAACACCCACTGAGTGGTGATTTCTCCTTCTCCCTCTCTCTGTCTTTGTCTGTCTGTCTCTCTCTCTCTCTCCCTCTCTCTCTGGGGAGCACATGCACTCTCCGGCAATTAAAAACAAACAAAAAACAACTTCAAAATGACCTGAAGCTCTGGTCTGCCTCTTCCTGGTCTTGTCTCCACTCTATCCCACGGTGGCCTTTCTGCCTGCCGCGGGTATCTCAGCGTGCTCACCCAAGCTCTGAGCACATTCCACACATACAGCCTCTCCTTGGTCACTTCTTGCCTCAGGGTACAGCCTGGGAGCAGAATCTGCCCTCAGAGGGGCATCAGAAGGATTTCTTAAAATGAAGCCCACATCTGATTTAGTCTTTTTCATTCCTAGACATAGTTTATTTAAAATTTTTAGCTACATTCAAAATTCTAAACAAAAAGTAAAGCCTATATGTCTATAAACAATCAGTTAAACTTTTTTTTTTTGGGGGGGGGGGAGAGGTTTTTGCTATAGGGTGCATGTACTTGCCACAAAGACAAAGAGAGACAGAGATAGAAAGCAATAAATCACCCCCCAGGGGGGATGGCCATGCCACAATCTCTTCTCCATTCTCCTCTTGGGATCTTGGGCACATACACAGACACGCCCAAGAGTGAGTTTAAGCCACCAGGTCTGGGACTTGAACCGCGGTCGACTACATGGGAGTCCAGTAACATAGCCATTACACTAACTGCTGGTCCCACAATCAGTTAAACTTTTAAAATAAATTTTTTTTTTAGATATTTTTGCTATAGGGCACGCACACTCATTGGAGAGACAGAGAGAGACAGAGAGACCGAAAGTGAGAAATCACTCCTGGGTATGGGAGGGTGGATGGCCACGCCACGATCCCTTCTCCTCATTCTCCTCTCGGAATTTTGGGCATGCATACACATGTGCCTGGCATGAGTTTTAAGCCCCTGGGTCTGGGACTTGAACTGGGTTGACTATGTGGGAATCCAGTGGTGTAACCATCACGCCATCTGCTGGTCCTGAAATATTATCTTCTTAAATGTAAAAGCACATTAAAAGACAAGTATATAGTATAATTACAAAAAGTTCCAAGTTATTAACCACTATAACAATTCCTAATAAAATATACTATAGTGATATTTTAATAACAAGATGATTTATATTAAACACACATTGACAAAGTGTAACAGTCATTGTTGATAATAACTGAATATACGGCTTTAAAAAACATGACCACAGATAAATTGCTCAAGAATAGCAAGACACAGTTTCTTTTGTGCTGTTCCCATCCTACTCCAACTTAGCTTCTGAGTCATGGGTAGCTTGAAATGCAATCATATTCTCCATCTTTTCCAAGCAAGCAGTGCTCTTCTTATAAAGATATAATCACCTGTAAACTACTCATGAACTGGAGATTCCTGAGTGAATAAGTAGATACATGTTTATCTCACTGTACAAAGGACAAGTCTCTTTCTTTCTCTTTTTTTTTTTTTTTTAAGAGATTTTTGCTATAGGGTGCATGTGCTTGCTGGAGAGACAGAGAGACAGAAAGTGAGAAATCATTCCCCAGGGGAAATGGTCACATCACAGTCCCTTCTCCTCCATTCTCCTCTTGGGATTTTGGGCATGCATGCACACGTGCCCAGCATGAATTTTAAGCTGCCAGGTCTGGGACTCAAACCACAGTTGACTACATGGGAGTCCAGTGACATAATCCACTGGTCCCAGGACAAATCTATTTCTTGATTAGTGCAGGAGACAAAAATAGACCAAGGTGTCTTTTGAACTTACATGTCCAGAAAATTATCTTATGTACCACAGAAGTAAAAGAAAACTTTCGATAAGAGTGTTCGCTTTTACCCTGACAGTTTATAGCTAGCATTCAGAGTAGATAAGGAATTTAAGAAAGGAATGGCAAAATAGAGATCGTTAGGTCAGCCATTCCGTGGCTGGAGTGCAGGATATTGTTAGTGCCTTCTCTTCCCGTGTGTACTGTAGTCCCCCTCCCCCTTCTTTTCTTTTCCCTGTGCTGTGTTCACCACCTGGTTCTCTCCACTCCCTTTCTTCTCTTTCACTGTCCTTTAAGCCTGCCAGTGGTGACAATCTCAGGGGTTGCGCACTCTTGCTGGAAATGTAACCCTTGTTTTTCTTAACAGTATTGCAAAATATACATTTTTAAAGATAAAATGTCTCCCATGTTGGCCTAGCCATGGTGGCACATGTAGCAGGGCCACAGCGAGCATGCCTGTGATTCTGGCTGGAAGGCCAGCGTAGAGGGTAGGATTGTGACACAGCAAGGCCCTGTTGGGGTACCATTTTTCTCTTTCAAAGAATTTTTAAAAATTATTTACTTAATTTATTTTTTATTATCATTATTATTCTTTAATTTGACCAGAGAGAAAGAGAGAGAGAGAGGGAAAGTGAGAAAGCAAGCCACCAGATCTGGGGGTCGAACCATGATTGACCATGTCATGTGGGAGTCCAGTACCTTAACCAGCACACCACTTGCTGGCCCCTCAAAGAAACAAATTTTTAAAATTTAAAAAGAAAGAAAGTTTCCCAGTGTCTAACAAGCCTAATAAATCAGTGCCTTCCACTTTTTCTTCTCCCACACTGCAGTGTCTCTGCATTTGCTTAAATTTTACATTGTTGCAAGCACACCACTGACAACCACAAAGACACTAACAGGCCACATTTGGAAGTTTCTAAAGCAATTAATCATTGTTCTGAAAACAGAGAAACAGAAAATCAGCATTTATCCTGCCTTTCTTGTGAACTGTTTTTCCAGGTAACAAAATAGTTGATGGGAGAAATTTCATCTAGTAGAAAAATCTCAGCCAATAAGCGTGAATGGATGAGTTAATGTGTACAGCCAATAGTCAAGGGTGGTTGCTAATATTTAGGTGAGAGGCTTAGAAGGGATGGCTTGGGATGATGACATCAATCTTCACATCAAAAATACAGGAGACTGGCAGGTGCTTTGTGACACAGAGTACTTCGTGTGAAATAGTCTTGCTCTAAATAATCAAATTAAGATCAAATGATTGGTCTGCAATTTACTGGTATATACTAGGAATGGAGGAAAGTATTAAGTAACACAATGGATATAAAACCAATCAACTCCAGAATGCAGAAAATTCTACAGGAAGATGACATAGTTTTTCAACAAATAAGTGGCAAGAAAAAGAGGAGGAACTCCAGATTAAAAGAGGCTTCAGAGACATACTGACCACATGCCATGTGCAAACTTGGTTTTGACCCTGATTGAATCAAACCAACTATAAAAATACATTTAAGATTGAGACCGGGAGATGGTGTAATGGATACATAGCTGGACTCCCACGTAGTCGACCACAGTTCAAGTCACAGACCCGGAGACTTAAAACTCACACTGGGCAGTGTGCATGTGTGCCCAAGATGCTGGGAGGAGAATGGAGGAGAAGAGATTGTGGCATGGCTACCACCCCAGGAGGTGATTTCTCACTTTCTGTCTGTCTCCCTCTGTCTCACCAGCGAGCACACATGCCGTATAGTAAAACTTTCTAACAAAAAAAGCTTTTGAGATGATCAGAGAAATTAGCCAGTATTCAGAGTATTGATCAAATATTTGATGATATTAATTATCAATAATTTCTTAGTATGATAATGGTTTGTGATTATGCTTTTTAAAGAGTATTAAAGACATACACTGGGCCAAGCTAATGTCATAGTGGTTAAGGTGGTCCAAGATCTGGTGATTGGAAAAACTCACCAAGTACATTTGTATGTGTGCCCAAAATCCCCAACAGAGGGAGACATGGAGGAGAGGGAATCATGGCACGACCATTCCTGATGGGGAGGGAGGGTGCGCTTTCACTTCTTTTCCCCTTCTGTCTCTTTCTGGCAAGTGCACATGCCCTCTGGCAAATTAAAAAAAAAAAAAAGACACAATGACATATTTATGGAAAAAATATATCTAGGATTGTCTTTTTTTTTTTTCTTTTCTTTTTTCTATAGAGCACATGCACTTTCAAGAGAAAGATGGAGACAGAGAGAAAAGGGGAAAGTGAGGAAGCACCCCTCCCTCCAGGGGGAGATGGCCATGCTGCCATCCCTTCTCCGTTCTCTTCTTGGGATTTTGCTCATACAACACACATGTCCCAGTGTGCTTTTCAAGCCAAGAGGTCTGGGCTCAGTGTGAAGTTGACCATGTGGGATCTGGCTGCCTTAACCACCATGCCTCCAGCTGGCCCTAGGATTGGCTTTTTAAAGTTTAAGAAGACTGGTTTTTAGGGCACTTTTAAATTTACAGAAAATTGAAAAAATAGTACAAATATTTTTCCATATATGCCACACTCGGTTTTCCTTCTAATTAACATCTTTCATTAGTATGGTACATTTCTTACAATTAATGAACCAATATTGATATATTATTATTAACTAAAGGGCATTTTTTATTCAGATTCAGGTTACCTAAGGTTCTTTTTCTGTTTCAGCATACCACACTGCATTTAACTGACATGTCTCCTTGGACTCCTCTCGGCTGTCACAATTTCTCAGACTTCCATTGGTTTTGATGATCTTGACCATTTTAAAGGGTATTGGCCAGGTATTGTATAGAATAAGCCTCCATTTAAGTTTGTCTGGTGTTCTTATTATGGTTGTAGGGGAAAAGGCAGCAGAGGCTGAGGTGGTATCCAGCAGATTGCATAGGGCACACAACTTCAAGATGATTTATCGCTCTTTTTTTTCTTGTTTTTTGAGAGAGATTTTTGCTATAGGGTATGTGCGCTCACTAGAGAGCCATAGAGTGAGAAATCACCCCTCAGGGGAGATGGCCATGTTGCAATTCCCTCTCCTCCATTTTTTTTTTAAATTTTTTTAATTTTTTTTATTTTGGGAACAAAGGCACACATGCCTGGTGTAAGTTTCAGGCTGCTGGGTCCGGCACTCAGATTGTAGTAGGCCATGTAGAAGTTTAGTGCCTTAACCACCACGCCACCTGCTGGCCCCCATGTATCACTCTTACTGTTGACCTTGATCACCTGGCTCAGGTAGTTCTGTCAGTTTTCTCCCCTGTAAAGTTACTGTTTTATCCATGTTCCATACTGTGTTCTTTGAAAGAAAATTGCTATGTGGAGCCCACAATGAAAAAATGAGGGGTGCTATGCCCCCCACCCCTGAAGGATAAAGGACCTACATAAATTATTTGGCTTTCTTCTACATACATGTGTTTTCTCTTCCTCATTTATTTGTTTATTCAATCATTTTTATATCAGTATGGACTCAAGTATATTTATTTTAAATTTTGGGTTATACTATAATTCTTTATTTGTTTTGCTCAAATTGTTTAAGCCTTCGCTATTGGGAGCTCATTCAGTTAGCTTCTCTGTCCTTTCAACATACCCCCATCGTTGTGTTTTCCTGTGTATGTGTGTTTACCACTTTTTTACATTCTGGAATTACAAGGTATTCTAGGTTTATCTTTTATGTTTTGTGCTCCAGTCCTGAAATCAGCCACCTTTCCAAGGAATCCTGGCTCATTTTACCGAAGAACGGTATTAGAGTTCAAGATCTGGGTTCTACACATGTGTGTGTGTTTTCTTTTTACTGGGGTACCATTGATTCTGGGCCTTCTCAGCTGCCAGAGCAAGGAAATATTAGCCACTGAATGTACGAATGTGTCTAAATATTTCCATAGGAAACCCTCTGCATCTGTATTATACTAAACATGAGTTTACACTAATGTCAGGATTTTTTTTCTTTTTTTTTTTTTTTTTTGCTATAGGGCACGTGCACTCACCAGAGAGGCAAAGAGAAAGTGAGAAATCACCTCCCAGGAGGGATAGACATGCCACAATCTCTTCTCCTCCATTCTCCTCTCGGGATCTTGAGCACGCATGCACACGCACCCAGCATGAGTTTAAGCCACCAGATTTGGGACTCGAACCATAGTCAAGTATGTAGGAGTTCAGCAACATAATCATTTGCCATCTGCTGGTCCCAAGGATTGGTTTTGACTCTAATTGTGGAGTACAAGTGGAGGAGAGAGGGGCCCGGCAGGTGGTGTAGTGGTTGAGGACTGGATTCCCAAATGACCAACCGCTATTTGAGTCCTGGACCTGACAGCTTGCATTCTCACTCTCTTTCTCTGTTTCTCTCTCTCTGGTCACATTTAAAATAAGTAAACAAATAAATAAATAATGATGAATAAAATTAAATAAAATAATTTTTTTTTTAAAATGGAGGAGAGAGGGAACTGGGAAGGTAGAAAGGAAACAAAGTTGCCCACAAATCAACCAATCACTAAAACTGGAGGATATTTGCATGGAAGTCGGGTGGTATGGTAGCTTATTATTTTACTCCTGCTACTTGTGTGTATGTTCAAAGTTTCCATAACACATTTTTCAGAAATAAAAAGAGTTCGGCTTGGGGAGAACACCTTTGGCTCTTCTCTAAGCCCCTTTTTCTGTTCCTTTACAGTATATTCTAATGAGCATTGTTAGCTAACTTTCAAACACGTAACTAATCAAAATATCAAGATTTTAAAAGATACACACTGACAAAAGTACGAAATGACAAATAACAAGAGGGAAACTTCTATAAAAATATTAAAAATAATACAGAAATTATAATTTACTGTAATACCAGATAGACTATATCCTTCAATAAACTCTGAGAACATTCCTGTATTTCTTTTTTAAAAGAATTATTTAATTTAATTTATTATTATTACTTTTTAATTCACCAGACAGAGAGAGAAAGTAAGAAATCGGTTGTCAGGTCTGGGACTTGAACCATAGTCAGCCATAGAAGAGTCCACAACTTAGCCACCTGCTGGCCCGAAACATTCCTGTATTTGTATAAAAAAGCTTAAGACAAAATAATCATGCATTATCAAGCAAAAGCTAAATAATATTTAGCACATTCTATTTTAAAAAACAAAAATGTAAACATATCTCTAGATAGTTTTTGTTCACAATAGCCAAGATTTTAGTTTTTAACACATGATAAAGATTAAGTCATTTTTAAAGGTTTTGTGTGCTATAGGATGTGTGCACTTGTCAGAAGGACAGAAAGAGACAGAGAGACAGAAAGTAAGAAATCACTCCCTCCCCCCGGGAGGATGGGCATATTGCAATCCCTTCTCCATTCTCTTCTCAGGATTTTGGGCATGCATGCACACGTGACTGGTGTGATTTTCAAGCCACCAGGTCTGGGACTCAAATTGCAGTTAGCCAGGTGGGGGTCCAGTGATGTACCATTAAACCATTTGCTGGTCCCAAAACTAAGTCATTTATAAAACTCAGATGCTTAGCACAACTCACTTCCCAAGCTTTTAGATGGTGACGTGTAGCCAAGTGTAGACATATGATTTTCCAAAAAAAAATTTTTTAATAATTTTTTTTAAGTTTTATTTTTTTAGAGAGGGATTTTTTTTTTTTTTTTTTTTTTTTTTTTTTTTTTTTTTTTTTGCTATAGGATGCATGTGCTTACTGGGATGACCATGCCAAAATCCCTTCTCCTCCATTCTTGTCTTGGGATTTTGGGCATGCATGCACATGCACTCAGTGTGAGTTTTAAGCCTCCGAGTCCAGGACACAAACCATGGTTGACTTTGTGGAAATCCAGCAACATAACCATTATGCCAACTACTGGTCCTTTAAAAGAATTATTTACTTTTATTTATTATTATTATTTTTAAAATTTGACCAGAAAGAGACAGAGAGAGAGAAAAGGGAAGTGAGAAAGCAAGTCGCCAGGTCTGGGATTCAAAACATGGTAGGCCATATATAAGACCAGCCCCTTAACCACCATCCCAGCTGCTGGCCTCAATTTTTCAAAATATTTAAGTAACTTATATTTCTATAAAAGTAAGTAGTGTTGGGGCCAGCAAGTGGTGTGGTGGTTAAAGGTGCTGGATTCCCACATGACCAACCAAGGTTCAAGTCCTGAACCTGGTGGCTTGCTTTCTCACTTTCTCTGTCTGTCTGGTCAAACTGGAACATAATAACAACAAAGTTAAATAAAATAATCATTAAAAAAAGTAAACAGTGTTCACGAAAGTCTCGAATTTAACTTAAAATTTTAAAAAAGCAACACAATTAATTCCTACTGTAATTGCTCTGTGAAGGAAAAATAGTACACAAAAGTTTGTTGTTGTTTTTTTTTTTTTTTGAGAGGTTTTCGTTATAGGGCGTGTGCGCTCGCCAGACAGAGACAGACAGAGACAGAAAGCGAGATATCACCCCCCAGGGGGGATGGTCACGCCACAATCCCTTCTCCTCCATTCTCCTCTTGGAATCTTGGGCACACACGCACATGCGCCCGGTGAGAGTTTTAAGCCACCGGGTCTGGGATGCGAACCACGGTCGACTACATGGGAGTCCAGCGACATAGCCATTACGCTAACTGCTGGTTCCCAAAAGTTTTTTTTTTTTTTTTTTTTCAAATTCTACAGTACTTCTGATTAAAAATGTAGATAGCAGCTTATATTTGTAAAAACTCTTAAGATACTATGAAGATTTCCTTTCCACAAACGAGAAGCTAAATCCATAATAATATGCCCAGTATTCGGAGAATAAATATGTTTTGTTTAAAAATAAACCTAAATCAGTGAACTTTTTACTGGTCAGCTCAGTCTGTTGAAATAAATGTTTCAAGAGTTACTATTAAACTTCTTTCCAACAATCAGACTGGAAGATGAGAAATAGGGGGTGAAAGAGTCTATCCTTTCCTTTTCATCTATAGTACGCAAAAAAAAAAAAAAAAAAAGAGAGAGACCTTTCTCTTTGAGTTCCTGGCACAAAGAGAGCTTAAGAGGACAAAGATATCCTTTGGGTAGATGAGGGAGGAAGCGTGAAGCTCTGTAACAGCAGAGGCTGCCTCCTCACTTCCAGGCTGACCCCGAGCCCACTGTCACCCAGATTGGCGGTTAGTGTTGTAGCCTCCTTGGGAGAGTAATTTGCTCTCAAAAGATTACACCAAGCACTTCCCTAAGAGGAATCTGCTTGGTGCGATCTTCCAGAAATTAATCCCAAGGTGCTCAGTTTGGTATGGGGGTTTTGTTTTCATTTTTTAGTTTTTGCAATAGGGTGCACATGCTCTTCAAAGAGAGACAGAGAATGAGAGACAGAGAGAGAGAATGAAAGTGAGAATTCACTCCCCACCCCGAGAGGCAGGGATGACCATGCCACAATCTTTTTCCTCCATTCTCTTCTTGGGATTTTGGGCACACATGCACACGCATCTGGTATGGTTTTCCAGACACCAGGTCTGGGACTCAAACCGTGAAGTTGGCCATATGCGGTCCAGTGCTCTAACCTCCATGCCACCTGCTGGCCCCCCAGGTGCTTCTTTAACCCATCTGGTATAAAAAGGCTTCTGGGTTTATCTAGATAACTTAAAGAGAAGACTGAAATAGATATGATCCTATGGAAACATGAGTAGTAAAAGCCAGGACAGTATTACCTATCAGCAGACCACACAGCTGCCTACGAAATCCTGCAAAGAAGACCTACACACTGGTATACACATATTCTCTGTTTCCATAGATCTTTATGTGCTATTCCTGTGCTGGGGTAGGAACTTCCTTTAGGGATAAGATTTGCCAGCTCTGTGCTTATAGGCCTTACCGGGCATGATCTGGAAGAGAGGGCCAAGTTTGTATGTTTGGCCCTGCTCCCTAAAGACAAACATCTTACAGATTTCAGAGATATCCTTAAGAAGCTTAGCTCAAGTAATGTCATTCTGAAGACCAGAAATTATGTGATGCATTTTCTCTTCATTTCACCATGCCCTCTTCCCCCCTTGCCTCCAAAGTCCCTCTCCTCTAGCTCCCAACCATGCCATGCAGAGAACAGTGTCCTTTCATGTAGAAAACACAAGGGTGGGGTCGAAATATTGCAAGAACAACACGTATTTGGGTTATTTCCACTTGGTTGTCTTTAAGGAAACATTAACCTGACAGGGCAGGAAACCCAAGTTCAGGTTGAGAGTCAGAAATTGCAGGATTCTTTATTGAGTCCAGCAACATACTGCTTGGAGTCTAGGCACCAACACCCTTGCTTTTCCTTATTTGCAAAGCAGAGATAATGATACCCAACGCAAGGTCTCCTGTACGGGTAAATAATGATTGCACTGTGGTGCTAAATATAAAAGGCTTCATGGTACAGCAGGCAACACGACACTGTAGCAGTGAGACCTATTAATTACACGTGTTAGAGCCCAGCACAGCTCTGTTAATCACTTTGAAAAGGGTAGTCTAAGCAGATCTACCTTATTTCATTTTTATGATTATATACTTGCTTTCAAGTTCCTGCTCTAGACCCATATTTTTAATAATGCAGAACTATCTATTTACATTTCTTCTTTAACTCCTTAAATAGGGCCAGCTTTCAGTCAGTTCTTGAAGGAATGGCATGCATTCTGAGTTCTCCTGGGTGTGTCACAGAGCTCGGTGTTTACCAGGCTGTTGTTGGACAGACCAGAGGAACGACTACACCCACGCCCTGGGGACTGAAGGGAAGAGGGAAGTTCCCTGTCCCCAAGGAGAAGTTAGGACTTGGCCTGGCAGCCTGAATGCTCAGCAGAGTGGCTGCACCCTCCCCCAGCCAGCACAGGTGACAGCTTACTGTCACTAGTCTCTGTGGGCCTCAGGGCAGAGTTGCCAAAGTTGTTAGCTACAAATTGCTTCCTAGCAAAAAACATGAACTTTCTGCTACATAAGTAGGCTACAAGGATAAAGGGTTTTATTATTTTTTTTTCTTTTAATGCCATTAATTGGGGCACTAGATGAGAAGATTGAGGTACAAGGAAACAAAACAGGTTTTGGACTCAACTGCCTGAGAAACCTTACAGGGATGGTTAATCCCAACAGTTACAAAACTATAGGAAAGAGAAGCGATGCCTTTTGTTTACTGTGTCAAATTGGAATGAATAAATCGAATCAAATTTAAAAATTGAACAAACTCCTAAATACCTATGAAGTATTAAGTTGTTCTTGAGAAATAAAATAATTAAGGAAATTAAGGTGAAAGAAAATGGTACAGGGAAAACACTCATTCATTCATTTAAGACATATCTGTGGAGTATGGAGTATGTGCCAGGCATTGTGATAGGAATGGGAACATAGCAGTGACCATCAGAGACAAAATCCTTTGATTTGTGGAGTGTATATCACGGGGGCTGGTGTGCGTGTGTGTGGGGGGGTGGGCAATAAACGAGCAAATAAGCAGGAAGATTTTGTAGAGTAGTACGTGCCATGCAGTTAACTGACGTAGGCTGACAAGACAGTGTGTGAGTGGCCTTTCTGCAGAGGTGGCATTTAAGCTAAGATGTGGCAGATAAGAAGATATCAGTCTTGTTAGGATTAGGCCAGTGCATTCTGGGCCAAGCAAATAGGTAACGCTGCATTGTCAGGGCAGGAAGGAGTTCTGCGTGTTCAAGTGACTGCTCCAGCGTGGCTGGGGCAGAATGAGGGGTGGGGGTGGGCAACAGGGCCAGAGAGTTAGGTGGGGGCAGTTCATCAAGGGCCTGTAAATCTCCATACGGACTGGAGATTTCTGGGCGTGATGAGAAGCTCCTGGAGAATTATAGCAAAGTAATAGAAGCATCTGACTTACAGTATCAAAAAACGGTTCTCGGGAACCAGCAGCTAGCATAATGGCTATGTCACTGGACTCCCACGTAGTCAACTGCGGTTTGCGTCCTGGACCCGGTGGCTTAAAACTCACGCCGGGCGTGTGTGCTTGAGAGCCCAAGATCCTGAGAGGAGAAGGGAGGAGAAGGGATTGCGGCGTGACCATCCCCCCTGGGGGGTGATTTCTTGCTTTCTGTCTCTCTGTCTCTCTCTGTCTCTGTCTGGCGAGCGCACACGCCCTATAGTGAAAACCTCTCCAAAAAGAAAAAAAAAAAAAAAAAAAACGGTTCTGTGTGGGAAGAATTGCAGGGGTTAACAGTACGAAAGAACCAGGGCTAGCAGGTGGTGTAATGGTTAAGTCACCCAGACGGCCAGACACAGTTTGAGTCCCAGACTCAGTGTCTTGAACCTCACGCCAGGAACGTGTGTGTGTGTGTGTGTATGTGTGTGTACCCAAAACCCTGAGAATGGGGAAGAAGAGACTGAGGCTTTGCCATTCCCCTCTCCATCTCTCTCTGTCTTTCCAGTGAGCACACATGCCCCTATAGCAGAAGTCTCTCTCTGAAATAAAATTTTAAAAAGAACCAATTCAGAGACTATTGCAGTACAGTAGTAATGTTCTCAGTCTTGGGATAAGTACTTGCTTATTATAGTGAAAACTAACAACAAATGATCATTTCGTGTGCATCATTTTGTGTGTCACACATCTAGTGGGAGAGTAAAAGGTGACAGGGACACGTTAGATCACTTTGAAGAAAAAGACAGTCATAGCCAAAAAGTACTTTGCACACATCTGGGTTATAGGCTTAGTGGTATTTGATTCGTCCTGGCCCTTTCAACAGCCAGTAGTTTCCTATCGACTTCCTACCATTCTACTATCAGTGGTTACTCCAAAACCACACTCTTCTTGGTCATCACTCCCCCCAGACCCATTTTTGGGTAGTCACATTTCTTTCGAACTCTTTCACATGAATTTCTTCTTTTATTGTTTTTTCTTTTTTTGGAGAGGTTTTTGCTATAGGGTGCGTGCATTCACCATAAAGACAGAGACAGAGAGACAGAAAGCGAGAAATCACCCCCAGGAGGGATGGCCATGCCACAATCCCTTCTCCTCCATTCTCCTCTCGAGATCATGGGCACGCACACACACACGCCCGGCGTGAATTTAAGCCACCGGTCCGGTGCTCGAACTGCAGTCGACTGGCGACATTGCCATTACGCTAACTGCTGGTCCCTCGCATGAATTTCTTCTTGTGCTGACTTCCCATGATGATACTTAGTTTGAAGTGTCACTTATCCTCTCCAAAACTATGTCCACCTTGCCCAAGATCTTCCTCTCATCAATTATCCCCTCACTCTGAAGCATGTCCCTTTTTCTTTCCGTTTTGCTCTTTTCTTTTTAAAACTGCATAGTTTCCCTGCTACCCCACTGGCTGCCACAAACCGTCCTCCTCTGAGGCTTAGCCTCTCCCTCAACCATGAAGACATCTTAGGCTCCTCCCCAGTTCCTGTTGGTCGTCTTCCTTTATACCCATAACTTTAGCTATATAGATACAGCAATACTCTTCTTGCCAAATCCAGTATTCTCTTCACGCTAGTTCTCAAATTTTCTCTTTTACTGTTTACTTTCTATTGTATGAACTAAGACGTTTTTCTCTCTAAGTGAAATCATTCATTATAAATCATTTATTCAATACTTAAAAACTCCAGTTAAGTGTGATTCTGTAAGATCCCTTGCTTCCATCTTTTTCTCTAAACTTACGACAAGATCACCTTATGCAAAGTTCATTGGGACCAGAAGTTTTTATTTTTTAATTTTTTTGCTATAGGGTGTGTCCATATGCCAGAGAGAGACAGGGAGAGAAAGAAGAGATAGACAGAAAGAGAGAGAGAAATCACCCCACCCCCACCAGGAAGGATGACCTCACTGCAGTCCCTTCCCCTCCATTCTCTTCTTAGGATTTTGGGCACGCATGCACACACGCCCCGTGTGATTTTCAAGCTGCTGGGTCTAGGACTTGGACCTCAGACTTGGTCACGTGGAATCAAGTACCTTAATCTCTATGCCACCTGCTTGCTCAGGGCCAGAAGTATTTTAAAAGTAAGGATTTTTCAGACTTTGGATAACATGTGCATATATCATAAAACATCAGTATTTTGGGAACCAGCAGTTAGCATAATGGCTATGTCGCTGGACTCCCACGTAGTCGACTGTGGTTCGCGTCCCGGACCCGGTGGCTTAAAACTCACGCCGGGCGCATGTGCCTATATGCCCAAGATCCCGAGAGGAGAATGGAGGAGAAGGGATTGCGGCATGACCATCCCCCCATGGGGGGTGATTTCTTACTTTCTGTCTCTATGTCTCTCTCTGTCTGTCTGGCGAGCGCACGCGCCCTATAGCAAAAACCTCTCCAAAAAAAAAAAAAAAAAAAAAAAAAAATCAGTATTTTTGCAGCAAAAATGTGTGGCCACTCACTCTCCTAAGTGGAACAATTAAAGACAATAAGTCAGTTGCTCTGTATGTGTGTGTGTGATGTTTTTTAGACACAATTATCCTATGTCACCATCCTTAGGCTCAGCCTCCCAAATGTAACAGCTGGGACCACATGTGCATGCCACCATGCCTGGCTCTTTCAGATGAGGTCCTGCAATGTTGTCCACATTGGCCACCAGCTCAACATCCTCCTGTCTCAGTTCTCAAATAAATTTTAATGTAGGGGCCGGCGTGTGGTTGAGATGCTGGACTCCCACATGGCCGACCACGGTTCAGGTCCTGAATCTGACTGCTTGCTTTCTCACTCTCCCTTTCTCTCTGTCTGACTCTCTCTGGTCAAAATTGAAGAATAATGATAATAAATAAAATTAAAAATAAATCTTAAAAAAAAATTGAGGGACCAGCAGATGGCATAATAGCTATGTCACTGGAATCCCATGTAGTTGACCGCGGTTCCAGTCCCGGACCCAGTGGCTTAAACTCACACAGGACGCGTGTGTGTGTGCCCAAGATCCTGAGAGGAGAAGAGATTGTGGCGTGGCCATCCCCCCTGGGGGGGGGGGTGATTTCTCACTTTCTGTCTCTCCGTGTCTGTCTTTCTGGTGAGCACACAAGCCCTATAGCAAAAACTTCTCAAAAAGAAATTTTTTTTTTCTTTTTTCGGAGAGGTTTTTGCTATAGGGCGTGTGCACTCGTCAGACAGACTGAGAGAGACATAGAGACAGAAAGCGAGAAATCACCTCCCGGGGGGATGGCCACGCCGCAATCCCTTCTCCTCCATTCTCCTCTCGGGATCTTGGGCACACACGCACATGCGCCTGGCGTGAGTTTTAAGCCACCGGGTCCGGGACTCAAACCATGGTCGACTATGTGGGAGTCCAGTGACATAGCCATTACACTAACTGCTGGTCCCTCAAAAAGAATTTTTTTTAAATGTTACTTTACAAAAACAAAAACAAAAACAAAAAAAACTTAGAGCCTCCAGCTTCTAATTTGTTCTTATGATATTCTAAACCTTTTTCTCCGTACTAGATTAATTTAGGTAGAATTGCCATTTTGATTATATTAATTCTCCCAATCCAGGAACTTGGGATGTCTTTCCACTTTTTTGTGTCTATTTCTATTTCTTTTTTCTTTTTAATTTTTGTAGTTCTCCTTGTAGAGGTCTTTGACTTCCATGGTTAGATTTATCCCTAAGCATCTTATACTTATTGTGACAATGGTAAATGGAATTACTTTCTTCAGATCTGCCTCAGTCTGCATGTTGTTTATAAATAGAAATGCTAAAGATTTTGGTACGCTGATTTTGTATCCTGCCATTTTACTGTATTCATTTATTACTTTGAGAAGTTTTTTCATGGATACCTTTGGATCTACTGTGTATACTGTCATGTCATCTGCAAACAGAGGTAATTTTAACTCTTCCTCCCCTATCGGAATGCCTTTTATTTCATTCTCTTATCTGACTGCATTGGCTAGGACTTCAGCATTATATCCACCTAGGTTTGAAGTTATCCCTTCAAAGTCAATGTTTTCTTAAAAGAACAAACAGATGTTTTCCCTTATAGGTAGGCCTCTTTCTGAAGAATTACATTTCTTACCAGGAATACCTTTTCTCTAGCCTCCTAAACTAAACTCTTAAACTCTTTTTGTATGGGGACTAGCAGGTGGCCTGGTGGCTAACGTGGTGAATTCCCACATAGTCAATCATGGTTCGAGTTCCAGATCCAGTAGCTTGAAAATTACCCCAGGCATGTGTACATGAGTGCCCAAAATCCTGAGAGGAGAATGCAGGAGAAGGAATTGTGGCATGGCCATCTCCTGTGGGAAGTGATTTCTCACTTTCCTTCTCATTAACTTTCTCTCTGTCTCTCTCTGGCAAGTGCACACACCTTTGGGAACAAAAAACAAACAAACAAACAAAAACCCCAAAAAACCCAAAAAAACCTTCTAGACTCCTGAAACATGGAGACAAGAAGCCATTTCAAATCTGAGGTGTGTCCTGGATGTTCAGGGACCAAGGCGACTAAAGTTATGCTCTAAACCTCCTCTTCTAAACGCCCGAAACACTGAGATAAATGGAGGAGAGATTTTGTCACAGGATGACCAGGAACCACCACAAAGGCACAAGAAATATGAGAAACCAAGGAAATACCTCTCCCCTAAGTGAAAAGAACAATCTTTCACCATCCACAGGCAGTAAGTACAGTGGAACTCATGGAAATGTCTGATAGAGAATTCACAATATTCATAGTGACAAAACTAAATGAGATGCAAGAGCTGAGAGACAATGAACTCCAGAAGATGCAGGAGAAAGGAGACAATGAGTTCCAGGATATAAGGACGTTCTTGTATGATCCAAAAGAGGAACTACACACCATAAAAAAGAATCAAACGGAGCTGTTAGAGATGAAGGCTGCAATGCAGGAAATCAAATCCTCCCTCAAATGTATTAAAAGCAGATTAGTCCACGCAGAAGATCGAATCTCGGATGTTGAAGGCAAAACCTCTGACTTAGAAAAAAACAACCAAAAATAAAAAACAAAACTAGAAAATAACCAAAACAAGAAAATAACGAAAAAAAATACTGTATGAGAAATATTAGATACCATTAAACACCCAAAAATCTGGATAATCAGTATCCCAGAAGGTGAAGAAGCTAATAAGGGCATTGATAATCTATTCCATGAAATCCTAGAAGAAACTTTTCAAATCTAGAGAGGCATTCAAATATCCAGACCCAAGAAATACAAAGGACCCCACAAAGAATCAACCCAGGAAGATCTTCTTCAAGGCACATCATAGCCAGATTAGCCAAATCCACAGACAAAGACAATATACTAAAATTGGCAAGAGAGAAATGTCAGGCACTTATATAGGTTATCTCATCAGGTTAACAGAAACAATGTGAACAAGAAAAGAATGGTGAAACATATTCAAAGTGCTAAGTGAAAAATAGTTTCAACCAAGAATATTATACCTGACGAGATTATCCTACATACGGAAAGATAAAATCCTTCTCAGATAAACAAAACCTGAAAGAATTTACCAATACCAGAACAGCTCTTCAAGAAGTTCTAAAAGGAGTACTTTACCAGGAAAATCAAAGACACACATACAGAAATAAGAGAACAAAAAACAACCAAGAAAATGACCAACTTAGTGCTAGGGACAAGAAATATCAGTAATAACATTAAACGTTAACTTCCAGGATTTAAACGGAAAGATCAGACCACAGTAACACTGCAGATTCAACAGAAGAAAGATTAATTACCTAAGACTTAACTGGGGAAATAGAAATTTATGACTTTTGAGTAAAACATTACTGTCTTTTTCTTTATTATGCCTTGTTTTCCCAATTTAAGGATTTTGCTTTCTTTTGAGCTGTTGATAGGTTTAGCAACCTGTTAACATATTTTTTCTTCTTGTTTGTTTCTTTAAACAGAAGCATAAACTTTCCTCCCTTCCTGACCCCTTTGTAATTGGAAAATATTTATGAGTTTTCTTATTTTGTGGCGGAATGGTTATTTACATAAGTTCAATAACAACTGTTGCCTTGAATCAGAAATTGGAAATACTCGTTATTGGACAGGGCTTTGACTAGAATGTTATATATATCTGAAGATTAAACCAGAAAACTATGGAGTGAAGGTAAATCTCAAGTAAGCCAACAGAAGCTCTTGGAAAGATGATCTGGCACCATGAACAGTTCTGCCTGGCAGAGAAGATTAGAGAATCTATATGAAGAATTCACATCATAAAATACCTGAACTTTTCCAGTCCTGCACTGTAATCAGTAGTGATTGCAAAACAGCAGCCACAACCAGAGGATTACCTTGAGGAAGTCTTTGAAGGAAGAAAAAGAGAACTATTTTTGCTAGCAGATGGTATATCACAGGATACTTGGTAGACAGAGCTGAGTTGGGTAAGTTCATGTGTGAATTGTGTGCTGGGTCTTTGCTTTTCAACAGTCTGAGTAGTTGACATGTAAATAGTTTCTCAAAAATATTTAAAACTATACTGTCTCTGTTATAGAGTCATGAACAAAATTGTAACAAATATTTTGGTAATTATTTTTAAATTCACTTTCTTGAACATTTTTATTATTAACAACTCCAAGAACTATGGAATATGACCAAAATTTTTTGAAATATAAAGTAAATGTGTGTGGGAAAATGTAAAAATAAATAAATGTTAAAAAAAAAAAACTTTAAAAAATCTTTTTGTTCTATTCTTTTTTTTTTTTTTTTTTTTTTTTTTTGAGAGGTTTTTGCTATAGGGTGCATGCACTCCCCAGAAAGACAGAGAGAGACAGACAGCGAGAAATCACTCCCGGGGGTGGGGGGGGGGGGAATGGAAATGCTGCAATCCCTTCTCCTCCATTCTCCTCTTGGGATCTTGGGCACGCACGCACACGCATCCAGGGCGAGTTTAAGCCACCAGGTCCAGGACTCGAACTGTGGTCAACTACATGGGAGTTCAGCAACATAGCCGTTAGGCTAACTGCTGGTCCCATTGTTCTATTCACTTTTGCTCTTACATGTACTTTATCATCAAATCTCCTGACTTCATTCCTCAATGGCCTCTACCTTAATAGAAGCCCATACTGCTTGGGCAGTTGATAAGATTCTAGTTCTTAACTGCTTTTACTTCCCTTTAACTCTTCCATCACACCAGGGACACCAGTGTCTCTAAAACAGTTCATTATTTGAATGCTTCTTTTGCTCAAGACCTTACAACAATTTCTCTGTTTGGATTTAAAGATTGGACCCCACTCCACACTTAGCTTTAAAGAAATTCTAAGCCCTAAGGTTCTTTTCTAAAATATTCTCTCTAGCCAACACACACTGCTTTGGTCAACCATTCTCTCATGTGTTCAACCGGCACCTTGATGCTGGCACTTTTCCTAGTTGTAAGGTAAAACAAGGTAGTGCTAAATGCAATAATACATCATATCTATTTTTTTAGCCTTAAATACAATGACAGTTACCTGTCATTTCTTTTCGGCTTGGTTTAGGCTAAGTTGTTGGTAATTTATATAACAGAGTTGGACAGCAGACAGTTCTCTTTTCATTCCCTTCTGTTTTTGCTGAAAGGAGAAACTCCCAAGGTGCCTCATTAACAGGCATGAAATGAATAAATAAATAGCACATGCACCAAACATGAAGAATAAAGGAAAAGCCACCAGCAGAATGTTAGCATTAAAGTTGCAGGAGCACTGGGGACTTGCAATGGGTTTTGAATGAATGCTGGGCAGTGACTGGTCTTTGAATCTCTCACCTCATCTTGTGCACTTTGACCTTAATGTTCCTTTTCTTTTCTCCTGTAATCCATCTACTAATTCCTTACTATTTATGCTATGGAAATATGCGATGCTCCATTTATTACTTAGTATTTAGTGATAGCCAATGAATATTTATTCACAACCTGGAAAATAGTTTCTATTTCAAGTATCATTTTATGAAAGGTGAAAGTGAGAGAAGGAGATCTAGCAACACAGGAAGGTCAGAATATTAATTTACTCTATTGCTCTATCCCCCAGCAATTCCAGCTTCAATATTATTCTGTTCAGTGACTGCAAATCACTAGAAGGATGTGATGAATCTAGATATCTGAGGTTACTAATACACAAATAGATAAGAATAAAATTCAAAATAATTCATTAAACATGAGAATGATTTTACAAACTAAAGAAAATTCAGGAGGAAGAAGATGTTTACTCAGGTTTAAAGAGTAATGACAAGGTCTGGCCCTGTAGCACAGTGGTTAAGTGCTGTGCACTGGGAACCAGATCCCATATGACTGACCACAGTTCCAATGCTAGCCCTGGCAGCTTTAAAAACATGCCAGGCATGTGTATGTATGTGCTCAAAATCCTAATGGGTTGGAGAATAGAAGGAAAGAGGATCGCTGCACGACCACACCCTATTGGGGACGTTCTTTCTCTTGCTCTGTCTCTGGAGAGTACACATGCTCACTGGGAACAAAGAAAAGAAAAAAAAAATAATAATTACAAGATGTAATAGACAAGCTGATTAGGTAAAAATAGGGCAAAATAGACCTGCAGTGAGAGATGTAAACGAGGTAATGACAGTCAGCAATGTTAGTGTCTTCCCTGCCCCCACACACTTTTTATAGCACATATGTGCTCGCCAGAGACAGTGAGAGAGAAAGAGAGACAGACAAAGTGAGACATCACCCCCTCAAGGAGACATCCATGCTGCAATCCCTTCTCCCCTACTCTCCTCTTGGGATTTTGGACACGCAAATGCACCCTGCGTGAGTTTCAAGCCACCGGGTCCAGGATTCAAACTGCAGTCTGCCATGGTGGATCCAACCGTCTTAACCTCCATACCACCTGCTGACCTAAAGTTTCTTTTAAAAGGCAAACTTAATAATGAAATGAATTAAAACTGCTACACAAGACCTAGCCTAGGTGGTGTAGTGCTGGAGACCACATGGCTGACTGCAGGTTTGGATCCCTGGATCAGCCGGAGTATACCCTGGGCACATGCACAGATGCCTGAGGGGCACCCAAGAGTCTGAGGAGCTAAAAATCTGGAGAAAGGGGATCACGGTATGATGACAACTCACTGAAGGTTCTTTCTTTCTCACATGCTATAATAGAACTAAAAATAAAAATAAATCTGTTAAAATTACACATACTAGAGGCAGAAGGATAAATAATTCAGTCCAATTGTTTGAAAGATTTTTTAAAGAAATAAATCATTATTTAAAATAATATTTAGAACGTCTACACAGTTTCAGTTGTATGTCAGTCACATGTCAAAAACAGACACAAGTGAGAGTCTACGAGTTGAAGACATGGCGTGAAGCTTACAAGCCTGAGTCTTCTCCCATCTGGCTTCTGCTTTCCTCCTGCGGCAGCCTTCAGGGCACCTCGGAGACAAGTCCAGGGCCCCCGCTAAGCACAATCTAGTCCAATTCCCACCCCCTAACTACAGACGCAAAGCCGACGCCCAGGAAGGATGAGTGACTTAACCAAGACACCAATGGCCTTGAGGAGGGCTGAAATCAGAGCTCTGTTCTTTAGTCGCCATTCCCTGCTTTGCCATTCCTTTCTCCAGTCATCTCCATTACTGGCTTTGAGCGGCATCTATATGCCAGGCACTGCACTAGGTATGGATGAGATGTGAGTCTCCTGCTCTCGAGACACTAATCACACTTCATGGAGAAGAGATGAAATTGCTGGAAAATGATATGCAGAAATTGTCGAGTCATTGGAAAAGTCACGATGTATTTTTCTGTCTTTTTAATGCAAAAAAGCATCATCACTTTTCGGATGACCCAATACTTGCTATGTTACAGAATTCCATCAGAATGCAGAAGTCTGACAATACTAACTTGGAACTCAGGGATCTTTACAAATATAAAAATGAATAAATGTTGACCAGATGTCAATTTTGCAATCAAATGCTAGGTAACCATGGCCAGTTTGGATTAGTGCAGTTTTAAAATAAAATTGAAAACCGAAGAAGGTATTTTTAAAGAGTATTTTTAAAGTGTATACTGCCATTTTATAAAATATCTGAGAAAATTTAATATTTTGAATTAATATATACATTATAGTGAAACATCACTTAATTACTTAAATTCTTAGAAGTTAACACTTGAAAGACGTTTTTGTTTGTTTTTTAATTTGCACATCGGATATGGTTATACTGAAATCTCTTCTCCATTTCTCCATCCTGTTGGGATTTTAGACACAGACACCAGCACACATGACTGGTGTATTTTTCAAGCCGCCAGGTCTGAGATTTGAACCATGCAGTCAGCTGTGTGAGATCCAGCTCCCTTGTAAATTTTTTTAAATTAATTAATTTTTATTTCTTTACATTTAATCACTGTACATCTTTACAGTGTATAATATGGTTTTTCCCAGCATGAATACCATGTATATTAGTCAAGTCGAAGACATCATATACATTATTATTAGCAGACAACTTCATTTTTGTGTCTATTAAATGGGTTGTTTATTTTTTCCCTGGCAAAAATACGGAACATTTCATGAATTCGTGTCATCCTTATGCAGGGGCCATGCTAGTCTTCTCTGTATCATTCCAATTTTAGTATATGTGCTGCTGAAGTGACCACAGAGATCCAGATCCCTTAACCATCAGGCCATGGGCTGGTCCTGAAAGAAGTTTTTTTTAAGGTTATTTATTTGTTTCTTCAGAGGAAGAGACAAGCACCAACATTGTTTTCATACTGTAAAGCATTCCCAGCCCAGCTAAGCCCATATCACAGGTACTCAACCTGACCAGCATGTACAGGGATGTTTCAGGAAACGAACCCAGGACCTTACCATGGGGGCCAGCATCGCAGAGCATTGTGCTATCACTGTACCACCATCTAACCCTAGAAGAGGTATTTTGACATTCTTTTTTAGTATGCAAGGCAAAGATAAAGATTTTTAGAGAATTCAAGGGCAAATTCCTCTGCACTGATTTGAATGCCACTGTCATCAATAGAGAGATGCTTTAAATTAGAAATTTCAGCATCTGAGACCAGCAGGCGGCAGTGATGGTTACATTGCCGGACTCCTGCATGGCCAAGCACGGTTCGAGTCCCAGACCTGGTGGCTTGAAACTCATTCTGGGTGCGTGTGCATGCATGCCCAAAATCCCAAGAGGAGACAAGCAGAGAAGGGATTGGCATGCCCATTCCTCCCTGGGAGGTGATTTCTCACTTTCTGTCTCTTGGGAAAGCACATGTACCCTATAGCAAAAATTTTACAAAAAGAAAAGAAAAAGAAATCTCAGTATCAATGCCCCAGTCTCTACTTCTCTCATTTTCTAAGTTGAGAAATGCTCATTTTGAGATTCGAATAAAACAAAATCTAGTAGAGAAAAAGTTCCTCACTATTTAGGATTCTTATTTGGATCATCCTGGTGAATAGCATGTTAATGTTCAGGTTTCTATTAATAAAATCATCATTCAAAGTCAACAGGACATTATATTAGATGGGTCTGATGTTTACTGAGAAGTCCCAGGTTGCCTTGGAGTTATTCATTTCAGTTGCATTTGTCATAATCACAGAGATTGCTCATAATCACACATTGTTACAAAAGCTCTGACCATTGAAGTTGGCGTCATCTGTTTGTCCTCCAGTCACTAATTTTCATTTTCCCATATGTTCTTCTGGACATTTTCTACTATGCTGTTAGTTGAGAATTATTTTAAAGTATTCTCCAGTAACTGATAACTAACCAACAATTAGCAAAAACCATGAATCTATGCAATGACTTTTTGACCTCTCTGTAGAAGGCACATCACTAAAGCTCCCAAATCATCAGACACAATGGCAGAAGGAAAGAAATCAAAGCTCCACCAAATAAATCAATAGTCACGGGAATAAGCAGAATAATTAAAACACTAAATCTCTTCCCTCTAGTCATGAATAAAAGAAATAATTAAAGGGGTCTATTGACTCAGAAAGTCAGCAAACTGCCAACGCTAAATGTTTTACTCCACCTTCCACGGTCACTTCAGCTCTTAGATGTCCTTTGAAAGTGTTTGTGTGTGTGTACACATGCACACATGCACATACAAACACACATACTTTTATGTGGTTTTAAGTATTTTTAATCAGATTCAAATATTTTAAAATCAATTTACTTAAATGTTTAATATTGTAAACCTTTAAAGTAAATGATCTATTTAATTAAATTATGGATTATACTCTAATCAGTACCCTGAGGGGAGAATAAAAAAAAAGAAAGAAAGAATGGGCCACAATTTTATGGGGCATGCTTTTTCTTGGACCACATTACAAACTAGGCTGCCATACCTTCAACGCATTCCATCTAATAACTTCAAAGCTATCATGTGCAAATCAAAGCAAGTGTACCCTATTACAGGTGGAGAAGAGGGGGTGAACAAGCATCGAGGCAAGTTCAGGCTGGTGGAGATGGCTTCCCCACCTTGACAGAGCTGCGCAGAAGATATAATATTGAAACCACACACTGGCTTCTACAAACCGGGACTAGCTCAATAACCCACGGGGCCGTGACCTTGATTCACCTCTCGATTTTAAGACAACACCTCCTGTCAAATCCAGTACACAAAAAGCTATTCTGAATCCTATACTAACCATTCCACTTTTTTTTTTTTTTTGGAGAGGTTTTTGCTATAGGGCGCATGCGCTCGCCAGACAGACAGAGAGGAACAGAGAGATAGAAAGCGAGAAATCACCCCCCCAGGGGGGATGGCCACGCCGCAATCCCTTCTCCTCCATTCTCCTCTCGGGATCTTGGGCACGCACGCACACGCGCCCGGCGTGAGTTTTAAGCCACCAGGTCCGGGACTCAAACCGTGGTCGACTACGTGGGAGTCCAGCGACATAGCCATTATGCTAACTGCTGGTCCTACCATTCCACTTTTCAAAGCATCTTATGTGACTTATTACCTGACTCAAGTATAAAAAAAACAAAAAAAACAAACTGGGATTCCTGCAAATGAGCTCAGCCCAAAGGAAAGGCGCTTTTGAGAGAACATAGTTTGTTTCTTTTTCCAACATGGGAGGTTCTGAAAAATCTAGCACATTGAGAACACCACCCTGCAGGAACCACCCCCACTGGCATTTACTTTGCTAGCTAAACTCTAACCAACTGTCAAAAAAAAAAAAAAGGTTTAACACTCAGAGGAAAAAGTAAAGAATATCTAAATGAGTATACTAATTGACAGTGCCAGGATACTTCCAAATACGTAAGATTCTTCCTAACAGTAACAGACACTGAGGCACAGACATGCACCTCCTACTCAACATTATTCAAGAGACACTGGACAAATCATTGACTCAGAAGGATTTCCTCAGCAGGGACTTACCTCAAGATTCTGGTCATAGTACCTGTTTCTAGAATTTTCACGTCTATTCCGGGAGTCAGGACACCTATTCCGGGAGTCAAGGCTCCTGCTTCGATTGTTGGCACACCCATTACACCTGCCACAGCCACACCCACAGCAGGTTCTACCCCCCATTGATTCTGGATTAGATCAACCTTCAGATTTCCTCCGAGAGAGAATAATAAGTATCGTAGGATGGAAGTAGTGTCCGGAGCTACATACGCAGCCAGATAGAGCTCCAAGAAGCCCTAGTGCAGTCGGGGTGCAGCTTGTGGCCTTTGTTCTTCACTAAAGAAAGGGTCCCCAGTGACAGATTTCTCATTTAAAAAATAATTCTGCTAGGATTAGAAAGAACCCTTCATCTATTCAAAAGAAGACAAAACTCTGAATTTTTCATCTTTCCATCCCAAACGATGCTGTGATCCTCTCTTGATGTCCTCAGGAAAACAAATGAGCATCGCTGGCCAGACTCCTCTTTAATATGAGGATGATGTCATCGGAGCTTTAATTTTCTCTGGTACTGCATTAGCTGGTAGGAATTCAGCTTGAAATTTAAGGATGTCAGAGAACACTAACAGTAATTACCACTTGTACAGAGTTTGTCCTTGCCTCATTCTTAGCATCATCAGTCATTCCTTAGCAAGACGGGCAGCTGGTTGGGAGGGTAGCCAGCCAGGTATTCCTGGAGGAAATGGCCCTGTCCTCACTGGAGCTGGAAATGAGATCTCAAGGGATGAGTTAGTTACTCTTCTGAGACCTTCATTTACTTCCATTGCATATGAATGACCAAAACATATTATTTCAAAATAAGAAAAATAAACACAACTTTGATCAATGCTGAATATCAACACTTATCACTTCATTTAAAAGTTTCCAGTACCTGATACTTTAAATCTAAGGCTATAAGAAATATTTTTAATGTTCAGTGCAAAAAGATTTATTTGGGCAAAGGAACTGAAAGGCATGGACGTAGAGAACTGAGGTGAGTGAGAGAGAAGAACATTTCAGCAACAATTCCGAGATCTTCTTTTACTTCCATTGTATATGCGTGATCAAACCTATTGCTTCAAAAGACCCCCAGCCCGGCTCCCATCTCCTCTGATGAGTAAGGGCCAAAAGCATTTGGTTTGTTCATTACTGAACAGCTCCTTCCACACATAACTCCCTACCCACACAAGTACACAACACATAAAGGCCCTGACTGGCTAGCAAAACACTAAGGTATTTTTTAAATAAATAAATAAATAAGGAACTGTGTATGCGTCCCGAATTCTGACAGACTGGAGAAATGGAGGAGAAGGTATTTCATTCATCCCCCAAGGGCCAAGGGAGCTGTTTTCTCACTTTCTCTCTCTCTCTCTCTCTCTCTCTCTCTGTGTGTGTGTGTGTGTGTGTGTGTGTGTGTGTGTGTGTGTCTCCAGCAAGTGCATGTGCCCGCTAGCAAATTAAAAGAAAAAAGTATGTTTTTGATTCAGTAATTCTTCTTCTAAGAAATATATCCCATGGAAATAACTGACAGAATAGGTGTGGAGATAGTGTTGTTTATTAAAAAAAAAAAAAGTGTAAACAACTTAAATATCTATACAAACTGCTAAACTATATAATAGTATATGCATCATATTATACATATGAAATGCTACTACTCAGCAATTCATCACAAGCATATTATAGATACCAACTTAGAAAAATGATCATAAAGATGTCTTATTTTTAAAAAAAAGAAGCAAGTTAGAGAATTTTAAGTAGCACATAAGATTTTTTGGTTAAAGAAGGAAAAAAAAGGACTAATCCTATTGGTATAGAAAAAAAGTCTGAAAGATACACCAAAGTAGTTACCTCTTAGGTACAGAGTGAAGTGAAGCTTTATTTTTTTATATCTCTGTATTGTTGGATTTTTTTAGGGTGACCAAATAAACTATTTAAAAGAAAAATAATAAATATTTTACCACATTATTTTAAAAACACCCTACAACAGACAAAGCCTTTTCATTTGGGTAAGACAGGAAATGGACGGGCTCATATATATTTATGTGTTTATTAATACATATGTAAATAAACAGCACCTATAGTCACAACTTCAAAGGAAAACAACACATGTACTTGGAGTGGAAAGAAAAACAAGTCCCTCGCCACTGTTTCTGGTCCTATCCTGGTGACCATGATACCATCAAATGGAAACTACTATAAGCAAATACAGATAACCTGGGTTTTTCCAAAGCTGACTGTACATAGGTAATTTTTTTCTTACAAGACCACACATTTAGCGTTTATAAGAAAAACAATTAGTGTACCATATCCCACTGTTTATAATGCCATTCTTAGATACCAAAGCAATATCCTCGAGCCTATAGAATGTATAACATGAAATCTTAAACATATGGAAGGCAGCTCTTGCTGTACCAAATGCCAGGTTTTTCTGGATAAAGAAGTGCTCCCTGGGGCCAAGCAGAAGCACAGCAGTGGCATGGCTGGGTCCACATGGAAGAGGCCCTGGATTTGAGTTCAGGGGCTCTATGAGCATGTCAGGCATGTGTAAGTATGTCCATGGTCTGGGTCAGCTAGGACTGGAGGTGGATTGTGGCCCATCTCTGTCTCTGCCTCTCTTTTTTTTTTTTTTTTTTTTTGAGAGGTTTTTCGCTATAGGGCGCGTGCGCTCGCCAGACAGACAGAGAGAGACAGAGAGACAGAAAGCGAGAAATCACCCCCCAGAGGGGATGGTCACGCCGCAATCCCTTCTCCTCCATTCTCCTCTCGGGATCTTGGGCACGCACGCACACGCGCCCGGCGTGAGTTGTAAGCCACCGGGTCCGAGACGCGAACCGCGGTCGACTACGTGGGAGTCCAGCGACATAGCCATTACGCTAACTGCTGGTTCCCTCTGCCTCTCTTTTTATCTCTTTCTTATGGAGGAGGTGAATGGATAAGCTTTGATTTAAAGAAGAAGAAGGAGAAGAAGGAGAAGAAGGAGAAGAAGAAGAAGAAGAAGAAGAAGAAGAAGAAGAAGAAGAAGAAGAAGAAGAAGAAGAAGGAGAAGATGTTGTTACTCTCTACTCTCCCGTGCTGTGTTTTCGCTTCAACCTGGACACAGGTGCTGGAGAAGGGTAGAGTCAAATTCTAGAAACTGTCACATTCTTTTGCAGCTGCTGCACATGGTTTATTTATGTATTATTTGGTAAAATTTCCTGTTTTACTCTCAAAAACCTAAACAAAAAGAGAGTTGAAAGGCTTCACATATGCAACATAATTGTTCCCCCCCTTTTATTAAACTGTGAGTATATGCATTTCATGCATGCGAAATTTACAAATAATGATCCAGTCATACAAATGCAATTGACCCCTTATCTAGCAAAGAAGGAGACTTGTAAGGCTGTAGAGTAAGTATTGAATTCAAGGTGTATTCAAGAGAAGTGGTAACACAAAGAGGAAAATGAACAACTTTTCTGGGACAGAGATCACAGAGATCCTTGGGCAGGATCTCACAGATGAGAAGAAGTCTGTGGGCACACAAAAAGTAGACAGGTTTTCTAGGCGTGCAAAGAATATATGCAAGGGCAGTAGACTTACTTGCCCATTCAGGAAATAACGGGAGCGACAGTAGCTCTCTCTGACCATGTAGTCAGGACTGGTATAGACTCCAGCAAATCAGAGAAACGTTACTGTACACGCATTCCAAAAGTGTTAATATTTTGATTTAACTTTAATCACAGTATCACTTAAATTACACCTCTGTCTTCAAAAGACAATACTTTCACATTGCCAAAGAACAGTGACATCTGCTCATTATGAGACTGTTTTGAGAAAGTTAACCAAAGCTTTAGCAGAAAAACACCTGGAAGAACGCAACCAGAGATCCCTTCTCCATGAAGACAATGCCCCTTCTCATCCCTCTCATCAAGCAAGGGCAATTTTGTTAGTGTTTCACTAGGAAATTATTAAGCATCACTTTATGGTCCTGATTTGCTCCTTCTGACTTTATTTGTTTCCTAAAATTTTAAAAAGAATTTATTTGTTTAATTTTATTTATCATTATTGTTATGTTTTGATTTACTACAGGGCATGCATGGTCAAGAGAGAGAGAGAGAGAGAGAGAGAGAGACTGTGAAAAAGAAAGTCATGAGGTCTGCGAATCAAATCATGCTCGGCCATGTGAGAGTCCAGCACCTTAACCACTATGCCACTTGCTGGCCCTTGCTTCCTAATCTTTTTTTTAAAAAAACTTTATTATTTATTTACTTATTTATTTAAATTTGACCAGGGAGGAATAGAGAGTGAGACAGAGAGAGAGAAAGAGCAGACCGCCAGGTCGAGGACTTGAACCCCGGTCGGCCATGTGGAAGTTCAGTGCCCCTAACCACCATGCAACCTGCTGGCCCCTTGTTTCTTAATCTTAATAAGTCTTTAAAGGGCACCCATTTTTCCTTCAGTTAATGATGTAAAAACAAACACACAAAAAACTGCTTTGACACGGTTAAATTGTCAGGATCCTCGGTTCCTTACAGATGACCTAAATGGCTGCTATAATTACTTACAAAAGTGTCTTGTATTTGATGGAATTTATGTTGAAAAACAAATCATTAAAAGTGTTCTTTTTTTAAATTAAAAAAATGTAAAGAATTACTTTATTTAACTTTATTTATTTATTTTAATTTGATCAGAGAGGGACAGAGAGAAAGAGAGAGAGAGAGAGAAAGAGAGAGAGAGAGAGAAAGTGAGAAAGCAAGTCACCAGGTCCAGCACTTGAACTGCAGTCAGCCATGTGGGAGTCCAATGCCCTTAGCCACCATGCCATCTGCCAGCCCCCAAAATTTTGTCTTTTAATTCCATTTTCCAAAAATTTTTTGAAGTCCTCTTATATATTACAAATATTACATATAAATATTCATATTTATATGTAAATACACTATGTAATACATTATCCTATCTTACTAAATATAATTATTATATTACACATGATATAGATTTAATATGTAGATGTATACACAAAAGTGGAATTATCAGATCAAAAGGTAATTCTATTTTTAGATTTGGAGGAATCTCCATACCGTTTTCCACATTCCCACCAACAGTGCGTGAGAGTACCCCTTTCTCCATATCCATGCCACAGTGCTTTAATTCTTTTTTTTTTAAAGAATTATTTATTTGGGGACCAGCAGTTGGCGTAATGGCTATGTTGCTGGACTCCCATGTAGTCAACCGCAGTTCGAGTCCCGGACCCGGCGGCTTAAACTCACGCCAGGCGCGTGTGCGTGCGTGCCCGAGATCCCGAGAGGAGAATGGAGGAGAAGGGATTGTGGCATGGCCATCCCCCCAGGGGGGTGATTTCTCGCTTTCTGTCTCTCTGTCTCTCTCTGTCTTTCTGGTGAGTGCACGCGCCCTATAGCAAAAACCTCTCAAAAAAAAAAAAAGAATTATTTATTTGATTCCATTTGTTATTATTATTTTTTATTTTGACCAGACAGAGAGAGGAAGAAAAAAGGAAAGTGAAAAAACAAACCACTAGGTCTGGGACTCGAAATGTGTTTGGCCATACGAGAATCCAGAGCCTTTATCCACCACACCACCTGCCGGCCTCTTTAATTCTTTATAGTGTTTATTCTTGGGAGCTAAATATTGGAAGTGAAGCATTACCTTTTTAAACATCCCAGACTCCACAGAGGAAGGACTAGGCACCTCGCCAGTGGTGTGGAAGAACTGGGATTCCCCACAGTGCAATATAAATTCCTGGGACCCTCGAGCCATGTGGCTTCCATCCAGGATCTCTGAAGCTCTGTAAGGAGTACAAACACAGTCATGTCAATAAGCTCTCGAGAACACTGAAAACTCGAGAAACGTATTACTCTATGTATATTTCTAATCAGCCAAAATAATGACTTGTTCTTCAAACTCTGCACAGCCCTGTAGATAATCTATACTCTCATAACACACTCTCATTTGTAACTCGCCAATGAACAAACCTTGCTGGCTTCACCATGTGGTTAGCTGAATATTTTTTTAACTAGTCAGAAAACGAAGTAGACAGATAACAAGGTGGATAGACAATTTTGGCATGAAAGCAACCCAATTTCATTTTGCAGTTTTTTGGTTGTTCTACTGTCATTGATCTTAACAAATAAAAGAAAATTTGTATGCTCCCTGAACATTGGAAATAAAGTGGGAACTGAGTCCTGGTTAGGGGAAGGATGTGGATTATGCCAAGAAAAGGAAATGTTCTCAGGATGATCATATTTATCACCCATGCCCCATATTCTTTGCTGGTAACTCAGAGTTTGTTCAGATTTCCATTTTTCCATGTGCCTCAGAGGATGCTGCTTTCAGTCCCGGTAGTCCGTCATGATCAGTCTAATCCTGGTGTCCCATTTCTGTCACCAGTAATTAATTTAGGCATGTGCCCATACATATTTCTCTTGCTGAAATTACTACATTGATTGATGTCTTCCTGAACCTCTAAAGAGTTTAGACTTTGCCCTACTTATCTGGAGCAATTTCAACCAATGAGACGTGAGGGACATCTCCTAAAGAAATCAGGAAAAGATCTCTCTATCTCTCTCTCTCTCTCTCTCTCCCCCCCCCCTTTGCTGGAGGGTACATGCACACATGAATGAGTGAGGGGAAAAAAGTCTCCAGTAGGGTGTGGTCACTCCACCAGCCTCTTTCCTCCATTTCTCCATCTCTTCAAGATTTGGAGCATACATACACACATGCCCAGCATGTTTTTTGAGCCACTGAGGCCAGGATTTGAACTGCAGTTAGCCATGTGGGATCCAGCTCCCAATGCATAGTGTTTAAGTACTGCACTATGGGCCCAGCCCAAGGTTTATAGGAAGAAATGGGCCCTGTTCTCTGCAGGCCAGTGTCATACCTGTATATGATAAATATGATAGCCATCTTGGGATCACTGGTGGGTTTAGTAGGAGAATAGATTGAGGAGAAAGCAGGTCAGAACTGAGGGTGACCTGAGTCTTCATATACACTATTGGGCAGCCGGGTGAACTAACTGCAGATCTGCCTTATCCCTGGCATTCTTGTGTTAGGTCATTCATGCCCTATTGTTTAGGTCATTTTGTGTTGGCCACTCTATTATCTGCAGTTGAGTACCAGAATTGATACAAAGGTCAATAAATTTTCTAACATATAATGAAGGCTGGGAAAAAGACACCAGAGTGAGAGGTCAGTGGGTCGGCTCCATAAAGGACATGTCTGCTGACTGGGACAGGCTTTGAATGAAGAATGCCAATGAAGCAGAAAGAGAACTAAAAATCCAAGGTCTCAATTATTTTACAGAAGAAATAGAACATTTCATGGAATATTTATAATGTGGTAAAGGACAAAAATGTAAATAGGAGTGAGTACTAACACTCCAGTGTGGCAGGAAGCTAGAAATCAATATGGTCATGTTGGCAGGCGATACATGCATGGACATAATTTGGGGAACTCTATTCAGCACACTTTTATTTTTACAAACATCGTGATTATTATTATTTAGGGGCAGAGGCTCTGTGGTGCAGTGGTGATGTGCTGCTCAAGAAAGCTGAATCCTACGTGATGACCATGGCTTGAATCCTTGGCCCAGCTGGCCTGAAACACCCCGAGCACCCATGCAAGTGCCGAGATGCGATAGGCTGGACTGGAGGGGGTTGTGGCATGACCAGATCCTGTAGAGGGTGCTTCTTTTCCTCTCTCTTTCTTCCTCACTCTCATATGCATATGCATTAATAAAGGGGTAAAAAAGAAAAGAAAACATTATGCTTTAAAATTCTGTCATCAAGGCAACATGACAAGCATGAAAGACATGTTAAGTGGAATAAACCAGGCATGGAAAATGAAAGATTGCAATTTTTGGCTCATACCTGGAAACTAAAAAGGTTTATCTTGTGGAAGTACAAAGTAGAATAGTGATTACTAAAGACTTGGAAGAGCAAGGGGTGTGGTTAAGGAGATGTTGGTTAACAATACAAAATTACATTAGATAAGTGGAATACGTTAGAGTTTTCTATGGGACAGTAAGGTAACTACAGCTAATAATAGTTTATTAAATATTTCAAAGTAGCTAAAAGAGAAGATTCTAGAGGTTCCCAAGACAAAGTTAAACGTTTGAGACAAGTATGCTAAATACTCTGATTTAATTACACATTGTATTAATAACTGAAAAAAAATCACACTGTACTCCCATAAACATGTACAATTATTATGTGTGTATGGTGGCTAAGGGTCTAGACTCTCACATTGCCAACCACAGTTCAAGTCCTGGACCAAGCAACTTCAAAATCATGCTGGGTGTATGTGTGTGTGTGTGCCCAAAATCCTGAAAGGAGAATGGAGGAGAAGAGATTGCAACTTTCCATCCCCCGAGGGGGTGATTTCACACTTTCCCTCTCTGTCTTTCTCGGCCTCTCTCCAGTGAGCTCACTCGTGCACCCTATGGCAAAAGAAAAAAAAGAAAAAAAAAAAAAGAAGAAGAAGAAGAAGAAAAAAGAAAAAAAGGGAAAAGCATTATTCTTTGTATTACAGAAAATGTGAATGTGTATTTGCAGCAATACATTTCTCTTTTTTCCCCTCCAGTTTTGTACTATAAATATAATACCTGGACATAGTAAAAATAATTTAAGCAGTACAATTTCATTCTGCATAGATTCCACACTGAATACCTTTCTTCTTGGACCATTTTATCCCTTACATAAACACACATACAAATGCATTTCTACCCTCTCAAAGAGAGCTGAAGTTTCCCTTTGAGCAAAATCTCACCTCAGGATTTAAAGATAATATATTTGAAAGGGTAGAGAAACATAGTTAGCTCAGAGAATTTAGGTAACAATGAAAAAGTACCATATCATTGACAAGTCTTATGATGGATGTGTCTTTGCATAAAGAACTATTTTTACCAATTGTTCCACGAATCCTAAGCCATGGTGCTTACGTTGTCAAGTTCACAATAAATCAAGAGGAGCAGCAGGCAAGAGTGGACTCCTAGAACTTTCATTCCAACCTCTGTGGACTTACACATTCTAACAGTAAATCAGAAGTGGATAGGGAGATGGCTACCTTTAAGGATTTTTTTTTTCTTGAGAGAAGTATACATGCCCATTGAATAACTGGAGACTGCAGAGACACCAAGCAGTTTACTTGTGCTTCTGGTGCTTTATATTGTTGGAAGCTGGACTCAAACAAAGAGTTATCTTTTCCTCCTAGATACTTCTATATTGTATGATTAAAAGTTGGCAAGGTGCTTTTTCAATACTTTTTGCTTGTGAGCCAATCCTCGCTTATAGTTTATGATCCATTTGCCTGCAAGTAACAGCAGCCTGATTAAAAAAAAAATTATGATCACATGTAAAACCAAAGGGGTGGGGCTGGCCACAGGGTGGTGAGGTAGCATTGTACACAGGGAGCTGGCGGCCTAGCGCATTTGAATTCCAGCCCCTGTGGCTGAAAAACACGCCAGGCACATGTGTGTGCATGCTCAAAATGCTGATGAGATGAAGAAATGGAAAAAAGGATTGCAGAGCGACCACACCTCACTGTGGGGTGCTTTCTTCTCTCTCTCTCTCTCTCTCTCTCTCTCTCTCTCTCTCTCTCTCGTTCTGGTGAGTGCATGCATCCCCTGTCAAGAAAAAATAAAATAAGAGAAGTGTATTGAGTTAGTGAAATCGATTTATTCCGTTGCTCCTGAATTTAGCGGCAGCTGCAGTTCTGGTTATCACATGAAAGTCTCATAATTCTAGAGGAGGAAAAGACTCTTTCTGTGTATCTCACTTAGAAGTGAGGAGGTCTTTCCTAGAAACCACCTAGCAGCCTTTTCATCGCATCTCATGCCTATTTCAAACCAATGACTGGACCTACCCCTTTGTGGCTGGGACTAAAGGACACTGCTGTGCAGAGAGCAGACACCTAAAAAAATCTGGAGTTCAATTAGGAGAAAAAGAGTGGGGATTTTTTTTTCCTTCCCTTTAATTTTGTACTATTAAAGTAATACTTAAACACAGTAAAATAATTTATATAAGGGAATCAAAATGAAAAAGAATTTCTCTGGCTGCACCACAGTTTCATTCTGCACAAACACTGCTCTGAATAGTTCCCCTCTTGCAACACTTTATGCCATATATGAACATGTATAAAAATGCATGCCTACCCTCTGAAAGAGTGCTGAAGTTTCTCTTGGAGGAAAATCTCTCTATAGGAACTTAAAGACAAAAAGACAACGTATATAAAAGGAGAGAACACAGTTAGTTGACGAGAATACAGGTGACAACAGAAAAGTACCTTATCACTGAAAATGTGTGTAGTCCTTTCTTGGTGTGTGTTCTGTCACCGCCCTAACTTTATCTCGAAACATCTTCCTAATACTTAGTACAGTTTAGTAGAGGTAGAGTCGATGTATATATTGATGCCCAAATCTGAGCTATCAAAAGCTGGAACTTCCTGGGAACCAGCAGTTAGAGTAATGGCTATGTCGCTGGACTCCCACAAAGTCGACTGTGGTTCGCGTCCCGGACCCGGTGACTTAAAACTCACGCCGGGCGCGTGTGTGTGCATGCCCAAGATCCCAAGAGGAGAATGGAGGAGAAGGGATTGCGGCGTGACCATCCCCCCTGGGGGGTGATTTCTTTCTGTCTCTATGTCTCTGTCTGTCTGTCTGGTGAGCGCACGCGCCCTATAGCAAAAATCTCTCCAAAAAAAAAAAAAAAAAAAAAAAGCTGGAACTTCTGTGATTTGGGCCTCATAGTGTGGTGAACCCAAGCCTGCTGCCCTCTTGACTTGGGGGATAAACTAACACGACTTTGCATGTTGTCCAAGGGTCACTTCTACATGCTCGGGGTCATGATCTCTGGGACAGGAGAATACACATGGCACTGGGGGCTGGTTTAGTGGATCCGTGGCCAGAGGAGGAGGAGGAGTATCCCGTAGTTCCAGGGAAGGTCCTTGCTCCACCCTAACTCTGAAACAGGAAATGCTGCGTGTTTGTGGCACTCCCAGTAACCTCTGCTTCCTTTAACGGGAGGGGGCGGAGGAGGTGCTGGCTGGCTGCCCTTTGCTCGTGACCCAGATCCAGGCAGTGCTGCTGTGCTCCTGGCCACAGATGCTGTTATTTCCCGGGATGTGCTCTGGCACTTGGTTGAGGGATGAGGCAAGGCCACGGGGAGCTTGGGTTGGAAGTGCTCTCTAAGCAGAGCTCAGCTTTGGGCAGCTTCTCACGCAGCCTGATGCTCAGTCTATCCCCGCCAGCACCTTCTACTGCCTCTCTGTCAGCCACCAAACTTCTACTCACCGCAAACTTACTGGACAAGCTTGCCTCCTGAGACAACCTTCACAATATACTACATGGAAATGATGGGCTTAGAATCGCACTGCAGGGTCTCTGGGTGCAAAGTTTAACAATATTTAGCACAATTCCTGCAGCGTTTTTTAGGTCTCCCACTATATATCATATATCAAAGTACACAGATGAACAACCCACTCTCTGCCTCAGGGATATTAATGTCAAGCAGACACAGTGGCTTACCAAATGGGCAGCAACACGAGGAGTCTTCAAAAGTTCATAGAAAAACGCATATTTTGAAAAGATTATGCATAGATTTCAAAAATTTTCGCACCATAATAAACAATTTTTTCCATGAATGTTTTGAAGCACCCCTGTATTTTCAATTCTGAACAACAGCTACATATGAAACTAGCATAAAAGGAAAGCTTTATAAATATTTGGGGCCAGCAGGTAGTGTGGTAGTTGGGTGCTGGATTCCCACATGGCCAACCATGGTCCCAGTCTTGGACCCAGTGGCCTGAAAACACATCGTGGCATGCATGCCCAAGATCCTGAGAGGAGAAGGGATTGCTGTGAGGCTATCTCCCCTAGAGGACGATCTCTCACCTTTCCTTTCTCTATCTCTGGTGAGCAAATGTGCCTTATGGCAAAACCTAAAATACATAAATAAGTAAATATAAATAAATATTTGCAATAGGAAAGGTCAACTGGAAAGTATGTTAATTTTTGAGTCCGGGATCTGGAGGCTTGTTTTCCACTTTCCCTTTCTCTCTCTCTCCAGTGAGCACATGTGTCCTACAGTAAATTTAAAAAACAATAATAATAATAATAAAGTTAAGTAAATAGTTCTTTAAAAATTAAATTAAATTGAAGACCAGCAGGTGGTGTGGTGGTTAAGGTGCTGGACACTTCCATGTGGCTTACCACAGTTCTAGTCCTGAGCCTGGTGGCTTGTTTTCTCACTTTCCTTCTCTCTCTCTATGTGTCTTTCTCTGGTCAAATTAAAATAAATGAATGAATAAATAAAATAAAATAAATAATTTTTTAAAAAATAAAAAAATTAAGTTAAATTAAAAATAGTATTTTTAAAAAGAGAAAGAGAGAGATGCTAAGCTTGACTCCCTGTGAAAAACTGGAGACTTCTATGGGGAAGCACAGTATCCTTTGTGAATAGTCACTATTGGTCACTTAATAAACCACTTATTCTGGGGTTAATGAAATAAAATCCCCAAAAGCTGCCATATTGGCCTCAATCTAGCAGAGAGGAACTTATTAACTTGTTAATTATAATCTTCTTTATTTCCCCCTTTTTTCTTTTTCAGCTGATATTATGCTGCCAGAGTGAGAGAGTTTCAGTGTTTTTTACTCAGACTTTTAAGTACATGGACCATTTGTCAGCTCATTCTATTATTCTTTATGTTTCCTTTTTATTTGGCTTACTTTTTAAAAACAGATTGCCCTTCTCCCTGAAGATTAAGTTGGTAACAAAATTAGTAATGGCAAGATCAAAGCCTCCCCTTTCCTAAGTTAAAAGGGCCACATAGATACGCTCAGACAAATCCAAGCTTTCAGAGGCCTGAGGCTTATATGATAAGGGGGTAAGGGGGGCCTCTTTAAGAAAATGAAAACAAAATAACCTATGTTTTTCAAAATTTGCAGGGCTAGGGACTCCTCTGAAGCTTCGGAAATAGCCTTGAAGCTTGAGCATTGTTAAGCTTCGCCTAAGGTTTTCCTAATGTTGGTCTACCCTATCAAGTTGTTCCTCGAGCATTTTAAAGCAAGTTAAATGGGTTTCTTTATCCAATAATTCTTGCTTCCGAGATAATGACCATGTAAAATAATAAAATGTGGCATAAAGATCGATGTTCATTTTAACCGCAGGGTACTACTTGAAGCTGTACTGCCATCTATTGTCTAACTAAAGAATTACTAATGTGTTCCACGGGGCCTCAGATCTGAGACTTGAGAGTCCATCAAAAGCGCCTCGGTCTGCGCTGAAGTGTTTCCTTGAGCGAGCTTAAAGCATCAGACACATAATACAATAGAAGCCCTCTTTTGAAGTGAGGCTTTGGTTGTAAGGCTATATGTTTCCTGACTCAAAGGAGGAGAAATTTAACTCACTAACGAACAGCACTAACAGTATGCACGGTATTTCTTTACTACCACCACTAAATGGTGGAGTGCTCATTTACTGTGCAGTCTCTGTCCAGCTAATATTAGACTCCGTGTTAAATTATGGACACAGACCATCAGGTAATTCTAGACCTGAAAAGGCCACCAATGATTAGCTAGTGCAGTCACTGACTGCGGATTTGAAGAGACCCTGTCACTGAGAACCCATGTAGCTGACAAAGCACCGAGTGTGCTGGTTACCATGTGTGTGGCAAGGGGAGCCAGGCGTTTAAACCCAGCTCACAAAGAGGCACCTAATGATGGTGTGAGGAGAAGGCTGTGTAAATCTGTACTATCTTGGAGCAGGCAGGTGGTGTGGTGGTTAAGATGCTGGACTCTTACATGGCTGACCACAGATTGAGTCCCAGATCTGGTGACTTGCTTTCTCACTTTTCCTTTCTCTCTCTGTTCCTCTCTGGCTAAATTTAAAAATAATAATAATACCAACAGGACCAGCAGTTGGTGTAATGGTTATGTAGCTGGACTTCCATGTAGTTGACCCCGGTTCGAGTCCTAGACTTGGTGGCTTAAACTCACACCGGGTGCGTGTGCATGTGTGCCCAAGATCCAGAGAGGAGAATGGAGGAGAAGAGATTGTGGCGTGGCCATCCCCCCTGGGGAGTGATTTCTCGCTTCTGTCTCTCTGTCCTTCTGGCGAGCACACATGCCCTATAGCAAAAAACTCTCAAAATAAATAAATAAATAAATAAAGTAAAAAAAACAACAATAATAAATAACAACAAATAAAAAGAAATAATTAAAAAATATATCTGAAGCATCTCCAGGAAAAATGCCCTCAAGGCTACTTCCCTTGGAAGACCAAGGCTTTGGGATTTGCAGAAAGAATTTTTCTTTCGAAAGCAAGGTTGTCTTCGAACATGTTATTCTAGCTGAACAAAGAATAGAATTTAGCACCATATGCATGTGGATTTCAGAGTTAGACAAGCCTGGCCATTAGCCCTGTGAGCCCAGGCTAGATACATAACTTCTCTGTGGCTCAGTTTCTTCATATGCAAAATGGGGGTAATAATCAGGTTGTCCTAAGAACCAAATTAGGTAATGCTTATGAAATGCTTAGCTTAGTACTGGCACATAATAGGTACTCAATAAGTATTAACTGTCTTGATTATGCATATGATGTCAGTTAACTTCTCCTGAGTAACAATTAATGAGGTATCAGCATATTTATCAGGCTTCAGTAAGAAATGTTATAGAACTGAGAATGTCTGAGTTGGAAGATATTGCAGTGAAAATTTAGTGACCCAACCATTTCGTTTTGCAGCTGAGTTCATTGAGGTCCCGAGACATTCACTGTTCAAGGACATGTGGCAAATTACTCACAGAGTTAGGAGTAGAGAACCCACCTGACTCCTGGCTCAGAGATTAATTTCATTTTTATTATTAAAATTTTTGCCAGGAGGCATGAGTACTCGCGAGACACATGGAGTGGGGTACGAAAGCACGCTCCATGGCGCGTGGTCACAGAGCAATTCCCTCTCTTCCATCTCTCCCCCCACCTCAGGTTCTTGGACACACATGCACACGTGCCTAGCATGCCTCCCAAACCATGAGGCCAGAGACACAAACCTTATAGTTGGCTCTGTGGGCTCCAGCCACCCCAACCACCAGGCCACAAGTTGGCCCATAATTCCCAGATGAATTTTATGACCACAAAATCCCCAACTGGATAGGAAATGAATATAGTTTCCTATGCACATTCAAGTATTAAAAATCCAAAACATTCTCAAAGTTTTACCGATACAAGGATCAGTACATCATTAAAACAAGTACAGAAGTCCCCTTTATCTGCAGTTTCATTTACAGTCTCAGTTACCCACGGTACAGTACAATAAGATATTTTGAAAGAGAGAGGGACTGCATTCACATAACTCTGATTATACAATAGTATATTGTTACAGTTGTTCTATTTTATTATTAGTTATTATTGTTAACCTCTTACTGTGTCTAATTTATAAATTAATGACAGAAAAAAAGCATAGTCTATATAGATATTGGTACTCTCCGTGGTTTCAGGCATTCATGGGTGGTTTTGGAATGTACCCCCACTCCCCTACCCCATCTCTGTACTTAGAGACTACTGTATTTAGTGCCAGGAAATGGTAATACGATGCAGAAACTCTGCCATCTAGTGGCTGCACAGAACATGGATCTCTTCTTCCTTTTCAGTAGTGTTTGTAAAAAGTAACACTCCTTGGTCTAGTCAGCCTCTACTACCTAATCGCGCCCATCTCTCTGGGCACCCCGAAGTTCTAAATGACAACTGGAAGATCGGGAGCCTTCTTCCTATGTGCCACATGGGCAGAAATGTTCAGTTTCTCCCCATCACTGGCCAGTGGAATGCAAATCATCACCCCAGCAAAGATAGGGACCACTAGGGACCCCTGCCTGAATACCTGCATTTTGTGAAATCTAAGCTTCAGGTGCTACAGCGTCTGTGAAAGTTAACCAAGCCATTGCAGGTTCATAGGATAAGTTTGCTCATTCGGGATCACTCCACATGATTAACACATTACAAAGCTCACCCAGAACTATGCTGAGCTCAACAAGGTTTGGCTTTATTAGTATAGGAAAGAATAGTGTCATTCTGAGAAAGAATAAAGAAAAGCAGAGGCTGAACACCAAACAGCCCTGAGATCATCACCCAAAGCCCTGAGGAGGACTGAGGCACCGAGACCTGTGCCACAAGGAGTCGCGTTTACCAGGAACTCGTGTTTCATGCGTGACTGCACATGCTCTCATAGAGGAGCCAAGGATCATGGAATTTTTTCCACTTTTTTTTTTTTTTTAAATAACATTCAAGTTGGACAAGTTTAGTTTTCAGTTGTCAAAATATAAAAGAGGGATTTTTTTTAAATTGCTGGAGGGTACGTATGCTTGAGAGAGAAAGAAAGCACTCTCCTCCCTCCCCTGCACTGAGACGGTCATGTCACATTCCTTTGACCTGTTTGTCTATCCCATCAAGATCTGGGGCATGACCACACATCCCTGGTATATTTTTCAAGACATTGGGGGGTAGGGGGAGGATTCAAACTAAGGTCAGCCATGTGGGATCTAGCTTCCAATGCATACTTAACCACTGAGCTACTGGGCCAGCCTTAAAACACAGCTTTTTGATGGCTGAAAGTTTCCTTTTAAGATGATTCAAACTTCTGTAATTTAATAATAGAGAAGAGAACATATAGCTTTTCTTTTGATGGCATATATGTTCACCAAAGAAAAACTAATGGCCGTACAACCGCCTAAGTAACAAATAAATAATGAAAGAGAGAATATTTAAATTGCTATCAACTGTGACACAAAACAATACTACTGATGGTTATGTTAGCATGGAACAGGAAAGGGGGAAGAAGCCTGCAGCCTGTGGGTACAGGTTCAAGCGTAGAGAGATCACCCCTAAGTCACCAAGGTCAACTCTGAGGAATTGCCCTGAGACTCTCCTGCTTCAACCAATTCACCTCTGATTCTGGTCACGGGGCCTTTGTCCTTGCATTTGCTTGGAGTCCCAAGACAAGATGCAGCCACGTAAGAACTCCCTGTTGGACATGCCACAGAGAAGCTGAGAAGAGGGTTAGCTTCTGTCTTACTATGGAGACTAAGGAAGATCTTTTCTTCATTCTCAAGGGCCAAGAAAAACTTTTATTTTCTTTGCCTGTTGTCTTTCAGACAATGTGAGCCTATTGCAAATCAATTTTAGTAATTATGAACAACTTTATGAACATACAAGGGAGTCTTCAAAAAGTTCGTAGAAATGTGTATTATGAAAAAATCATACATGCATTTTGAAAAAAATTTTTGTACCAAAATAAACTTGTACTTTAATTTCATTTTTCCGGGACCAGCAGTTAGCGTAATGGCTATGTCGCTGGACTCCCATGTAGTCGACCGCGGTTCGAGTCCCGGACCCGGTGGCTTAAACTCATGCCGGGCCCATGTGTGTGTGTGCCCAAGATCCCAAGAGGAGAATGGGGGAGAAGGGATTGCGGTGTGACTAACCCCCCTGGGGGGCTTATTTCTCGCTTTCTATGTCTCTGTCTCTCTCCATCTTTCTGGTGAGCGCACGCGCACTATGGCAAAAACCTCTCGAAAAAAAATTTTGTTTTTCATTTTTCCATGAGCTTTTTGAAGTCCTCTCCTATGTTTCAGTAAAGTAATTGCTTCTCTGTCCTTGTCATACTATCGTTCCTTTAGTTTTCCGATCTTTATTCACATTGATAAGGATGGAAACTGCTGTAAACCCTTTAGAGGAGAAAGCTTCAGGGTGGCAGTTAGAGAGATATGAAACACGTAGCCTCCATTCCACCAGCCTGACACCTGCCTACCCTTGCTCATTCCCACCACACCCTCCTAGTTCTCAACTTCATTGTGTCTTCGCCTTAGTGAGTTTCCAGGTGTTCTCTGCTATCGAGTCTTTCCTGCAGCCTCTAACCCATTCTAACTTTACAAATGGATCACTCTTCCTTGTTTGAAAACTGTCCAATGGTTTAACACTGTCTGCAGAATCAAATTCTTTCTCTATACTCTAATATTCAAGTGCTTCCACCTTTTGAACTCAGTCTACTTTTGCAAACATAGCTTTATACACCCTATATTCTAGGCAATTTTACTGTACAAGAAGTCTTCATCAAGTTCACTAGAAATGTGTATCATGAAAAAAACGCACAAATTTCAAAAAAATTTTGCACCAAAATATATTTGAACTTTAATTTCATTTTCCCACAAGTGGTTGAAGCTCCCTTACATTTTAGCTTTGTGGAAATCATTGCTCACTCTCCCGTCTTGGAGAGTAAGCTCCTCAAGGGGCTCCCGTGTGTGGTTCCCTTTGTCTCTGCCATGGCATACGCCATCTGGTGCATCGCAGAGGCACAATCAGGGTTTGCTGGGCGAATGAATACAAAGGCCCTTTGGCAAAGATACCTTGGTCCAAGTCTAGAGCAGCTGCTCGCAGAGCCTGTTACTGCTGATGACTGCTTCAAATAATGTCAATATAAACCTTTGGTTCAAAAGTACCTCCTCCTTCTAGCCACAATCATTACATGTGAGGCTGGTCTATCTGTTATTATTTTCCAGAAGTCTCTGGTGATGTCACATACTTTGAAGTTGACTTTATGGTCTCTTTAATATGCATCATCTGCCTGTTCTGTTTACCTTTGCCCCACCTTAGCTCACTAGTCCAAAACGACTCATGCCAGCAATTAATCAGAGTCTCTGAAACTCAGGGCCAGATGGTGGTGCAGCCGTAAAACGCACCTCTCTGTAAGGCTGATCCATATGGGAAAGTTCCGGGTTCACCTCCGGAAACTTCTCTGAGTATGCCAGATGTACCTGTGATCTAGGAATGGCTGAGTTTGGGGGTGGATTGAGGCATTAATCCCTGTTGGGAGTGCTGTTTCTGCCTCTCTCTTTCTCCTTCTTGTTCATGGAATAAATAAACAAACTTAAAAAAAAAGAAAAAAAGGAGTCTCCAAAACTCAAGGGCCCTAAAAAACACCTGTCACCAAACTTGTCTGCCCAAAGTAGTCCTTAGAGGCATTCAGAGAATTATCTTCAGCATTCATAAGCTTTGGTAATACTTGCATCATTATACACATTCTAGAAGCAGTGCATTTTCAAGAGAAATTGTGTAATTGCTCCTTATTTGATTAATTTTTTTAACACTTTAGTATTTGTAGAATTCACAAATACCTACTTCTCTTTTTCTTTTTCCAATGCCAGAGGATATGTGTGTGCACCACACACACACACACACACACACACACACACACACACAGAGAAAGAGAGAGAGAAAGCATCCCACCACTACCACCATAGGAGTTGGTCACATCTCAATCCTTTCTCCCTTTTCTCTATCCCATCAGGATGTTGGGGATGCACACATGTGCCCAGAGTGTTTTTCAAGCCATTGGGGCTGGGATTTGAACTACAGCCTTCCATATGGAATCTGATTCCTTCTGCACAGAACTTAACCACTGTGAAATGGGACAAGTCTACTTTTCTTACAGATTATATACTCCCGAATTTCTCACAGCTCTAATTTATAAATTTAAAGGTCTACTCAATAACTCTCCCATATGGTGGTCTGTAAATCTTATAGACCTAGACGTGAGAATGAAGTCTTTAAATGTGACTTGTAAAACATTCCTACAGAATATAGGGTGCTTACAGTAAATGTGTTTTGATTGTAATGTGAAACCAAAGACATCGTTTGAAGGCTGACTTGGTGAAGACAAAGTGCTGCTCAAGTGCTGCTGGATCCATATGGAAGATTGTGAGTTTGTTTCCTGGTTGGTGTATCATGCCAGGCTCATGCACCCAGGATCCTGGCTGGCTGGAAAGGCTCAGGGGAGGTGGGTTATAGCTTGGGACCCTGTTAAATATGGTTTGTCTTTTTCTGTCTCTCACTCTCATGAAAGAAATAAACTATATATATATATATATATATATATATATATATACATATATATATGTGTGTGTGTGTGTGTGTGTGTGTGTGTGTATCTATTTATCTATATATGTATAGATAGATAGATAGATAGATAGATACACACTTTTTTTTTTCCTTTAAGAGAGATTTTTGCTATAGGGAACGTGTGCTCGCTGGAGAGACCGAGAGACAGAAAGTCATCCCTGGGGGGGATGGCCACCACAATTCCTTCTCCTCCATTCTCCTCTTGGGATTTTGGGCATGTGCGCACACGCACCTGGCATGTGTTTAAGCCGCCAGGTCCAGGACTTGAACTGCAGTCAACTACGTGGGAGTCCAGCAATGTAACCATTACACCTTCTGCTGGTCCCAACAAACAAAAGCTATTTTAAAATATGAGAATAGGTTTCTTTATATTTCTTTAGTTTTTTAAAAATAATTCTTATGGAGACTAGTTTTTACATTTCTTTTCATAACTGTCAGTTTCATGGTCAACATAATTTCCAAATACTTGCTACATGCTCCATGATTAAAGTAAAATGATCATCAATTAATACATAATTGCCTAAATCACATCTTTGGCATCCCCCATCCACCAGCACAAGTAGGTGAACTCCACAAGAGACCAGATCTGCTTAAAAACCTAGAAACATTCTTATGTAGTGACTAGAATTATCATATACTGAATGAATGAGTTCAGTTAGGGTCATAACTGGTGCTGGTATTACAAAAGAAAACTCAAACTAAAAATCATTTCTAACAAGAAGTACTAGTGCCAGATATATTAGCAACACACCATGGAAACAGATTTGCTGACTGAAGACAATGGGAAGGGCCTAGATTGACTAACATTTATCCTCTCAGCACTCATAAATGAAAATCTCTAAGGTGCAGAGATAAGAAGAGATGATCACTCTGTCCCTACCCTCCATCTAGCTTCATAAAGTTGTCCTGACAGAGATACTGGTTACGAGTGACAAGTGTCAACTTCAAATTCCCCACCCTAAGGGTACTCCGCTATTACTCTATTACTCCAACCTCGCTTTTTCCTCCCTCCAAATTCAGCCTTGCAGCAGTGGACAGAAAGGTTTGTTTGCCCTTCCCTTATACACAACTTCATTCATTATTTATCTCTTTGCTTGGTTTTCCTATAAATACTTTCTTTCCCCTTTCCTCTTTGTAATCTCTGGCTATCAAATTTCATCAAGTCTAATTTTGAAAAACTTACTTCCTCCAGGACTTGAGGAAGTAAGTTGATTGTAATAAATCATGTGTTTTCTTACCCCTTAGCTATCTAGTGAGTACTAAGGGAAATCCTAACTTACAAAAGGGTTGTGTTCCAAGATTTATTTGAAGGTAACTGATTTATTATCCTAGAAATACAATGTTATAAATGCTGGTTTAATTCCCAGATAAGCTCCTAAAACTCAATTTCATGGACATAAGATATATATCCATGAAATTGGAAATATGTAATAGGAAAAATATATATACATAATAGGAAAAAAAGAAAAAGAAAAATAAGAAAAAGAGAAAAAGAATGTCATTATGAATTACAGAGTTGTTTCCATATGCCTTTAAAAAAAGGAATAGAATAGTCTGAGATACTATTTATTTTTCTCAAGTACAGAATTTTTCATTTTTAGTATTTACTATAGGGTGTGTGTGCTCACGAGAGTGAGAGAGAGAGAGAGAAAGAGAGAGACAGAGAGAAGAGAGAGAGAGAGAGAGAGAGAGAGAGAGAGAGAGAGAGAAATCAGCCCCTGAGGAGGATTGCCATGCCACAATCCCTTCTCCCCCATTCTCCTCTTGGGACTCTGGGCATGCACACACACGAGCCCAGCATGATTTTCAAGCTGCCAGGTCTGGGACTTGAATCGCATGGTCAGCCATGTGGGACCTTAACCTCCACGCCACCTGCTGGCCCTCTTTTTTTTTTTTTAGAATAAAGATTACTAAGGAAAATGTGAGTTCAATCAGAAAGAGATGGTGGAGAATTTTTCAGAGATAACGTGACTTTCCAGGGGTTTGTCGTTAGCAGATGTTGATTATCATTTTTAATTTTAAATCAAAATTTACGGTTTTTCCTTTCCTTCATACAAATGCATCACTAAGTTCATTCTTAGACTTCACAGCCATCAGCTGGGTGATGGTGATTCATAGTAGAACAAAAGAATGAAAGGGGGAAAAAAAGGAAAAGAAGTGGGAAATGAGAGGTTTTCCTTGTCTAAGACTAGAAAGAAAAGGGAAGAGAAGAAAGTATTGTAAATAAGGTGAGGATGTGCTTAGGAGGAAGGATAGTAGAGGGCAGAGCAAAGGAGGCTGCCCAGCAAGTGCCCAGCTCTCAAAGGCAAAAGCCCTGGTTCCGCACTGCCTCCAGGCTGGCCACTGGGATTCCTTGACTTGCCTTTGGATACACAGCTCTTTATGCACGGAAGTCAGAGAACATGCAAAATGCAGGAGAGAGACAGCCCCTGGTTTTGAACTTTGAGGTTGAGCATTAGGGAAATACCAAAACTAGTCAAAGATGGCTACTTTCTATGGTTCCACCTCCTGTTAATTGGTAAATATTCATCTTTGGTTTTCTGTGAACATAAGTGAGTTTCTCAGTTCAATTATAGGCTCTTTGGGAGCTAAGAACTACCCCATCTTCTATCTCTACAGCCTTACACAGTGGGTATGAAATAAATGACTGATTTTTCTTGATCGGCAATAATAGAAAACAAGTTTTTTCTTGTGCCGCTGGCTGGCTGAGAATCCAGGCTTCCAGCACTGAGAGGGAGTTGAGTCACTAAACCACAAAGCATTCTGTCCCAAGAAAATATTTATTTTGTTTAACAGGATTTTAAATGAGGGAGTGTTATCTCATCAGGTAGAGCGAGGACTTGTGAGTCAACAATCTCTGTGTACAGAGGAGATTTTTACTTCTGCACTTAAAATAAAGGTAGGAACATTCACAATGTTTTACTGTGAAAAATCGGGCACCATCCTACAGAAAGAAGGGCCAAATTCATTGACTTCACTTAAAAATATCTTTATAACTTCTCGTGTAACAAAAATAAATAATTCAAAAAGGAAATAAATTTGAGTTTTATAAACCGAGTAGGATCTATGGAAATAAAGGTGCTTCTAAAAACGAATTCATTCATGGGACCAGGCAGTGGTATAGCAGTAATATGACTGGGCCCACAGGGAGATACCCAGCTTTGTATCCCGGGACTTTCCTGAGTGCCTGCCCGTGCCTGGGCCAGCTGGCACTGGGGGGTAGATAGAGGCTTGGGAACCTTGTGGGGTGCCTGTCTCTCTCACAAAAGGAAAAAATAAACTTTTAAAAACTGAGCAATTTATAAAATCAAAAATGAAATATGGGGACCAGCAGTTAGCATAATGGCTATGTCGCTGGACTCCCATGTAGTTGACCGCGGTTCAAGTCCCGGACCTGGTGGCTTACACTCACGCTGGACGCATGTGCGTGTGTGCCCAAGATCGCAAGAGGAGAATGGAGAAGGGATTGTGGCATGGCCATCCCCCCGGGGGGTGATTTCTCACTTTCTGTCTCTCTCTGTATTTCTGGCGAGAGCATGCACCCTATAGCAAAAACCTCTCCAAAAAAATAAAAGAAAGAAATATGTATATGTAATTAAAATTCTATGCTTCACTGGTTTAAAATGGAAGAAAAAGGCTATTGACATTTTCCTGGTTTGCTAATTGTTTTTTACTGAAAAGAATAAAACATTTTATTGAAACTATTTTATTCAAAAATTTATTTCCTAGGCTCTGTGGGATGGCGGCCCGCGTCACTGCTGTGCCCTCTGGGCTCTAAGTCCTGCCACCAGCATGCAAGCTCGCTGCATGCCCCTCCAAGGATCTCAGAGTAAGGAACTTGAAGAAATTCAGATACGTGAAGTCAACTTCCATAGAAACCTCAGCATTCTCAGATGACAGTTGTAACAGCTTTGCAAACAGGAGAGACCATGAAGGCTGCAGGGCGGGTAGCCAGTGTAGACACTCAAGACTTCTCTGGATCATCAAGTTTCTGGCTCGAAATACCAGAGGAGCAGCCAACAAAAAAGTAGCCCCTCCCCAGCCGTCAAGAACTCTGTGATCAATTCTAATTCTGACTTATAGGGTGAAAGAGGCATGACATTTTTTTGGAGAAAAGGGCTTTAAATATAAAGCAAAACAAAGCGATGCTTGTAAAACTCATGTCAGAATTAGAAAGCTTCCCTGGCTTATTCGCTGGAGAAGTTCCCTCCTAAGCCCCAGCTCACAATCAAAGACATCCTGAAGGTGTGGATTCTCAGGTGCTGCTTCCAGGAGAAACCCTGAGTGGAGAGCTTGTCCTCTTTCCAGACTGTGGTCCCGGATCCTTGCATCCCTGAGTGCCTTACCCGGGTAGGAGGAAGAAGAGAATACGTACAGGTGGGTGAGGAAGAGGAACTCCATGGACAACTACATGAATAAAGGTAACATGTCCAGAAGTGGTCAGACCCGCTACTGTTCCACATGTGATTCACCCAGTAGAAAAAATTACAGAGGAAGATCATTTGCAGCAACTCTGGAGAGAAGACATACGGTCGTTCGCTGAGATTTATTTGTCATCAGTGCTGCCAGAAAACTACTGATACCAAAACAAATGGCAGAAACCCAGACTTCTGGGGTGTTCAAGGCCAGTTCTGTGGCCTTTGAAATCATTATGGCAAAGAGGTCAAGAATGCGCCGATGGATCCGAACCAGCACTGCTCGCCTTGTTGAGTGTGGAGTCTGCAACTGCGATTTCTGCTGACAGCGAGATGGGCATTGTGGGGTGACTGCATTTAAGAGAAGTGCCACAGCTTTGGGAATGGGCACGCTCACTTGAAAAGTCTGAAGTTAGACTTGAAATGCAAGGATAATGTCTGAATGATTCACTGCCTGCTTCTCATTTCTAAGATTTCCCTTGTTAAAGTTTTCAGTTTGGTCATTGACTGAAACCTGAGCTAAGAACCTGTTTTATAGGAAACGCAGATCCAGTTAGTCTCTTCAGACTCACATGCATTTCTGGAGTGTCATGGAGAGTATAGTGCTTGATTTGCTTTGCCTTTCTGAAATGTCTCCTCTGCCTCCAACCCCCTCTATTTTTCAGTGGTCTTCTCCTAACACTTAGTTTCTGAATTACTACTTTGTTTTGAGAGAGAGATTTTTGCTATAGGGTGTATGCACTTGCCGGAGAGACAGAAAGTGAGAAATCACCCTGGGGGATTGGGGGGGAAGGCAACGTTTCTCCTCCATTCTCCTCTCCGGATCTTGAGCACGCATGCACACAAGCCCAGTGTAAGTCTTAAACCTCTGGGTCTGGGACTCAAATCGTGGTCGACTAAGTGGGAGTCCGGCGACATCTGCTTATGCCAGCTACTGGACCTTCTGAATTGTTTTTAAATGACCATTTTACAAAAGCCTGTTTGATTGAATGAATGTTGAAATATCCCTAGAATCTACCCATAAAACCCAAGCACTTAGCAACACCACAGTCACGTTAACTAACTAGATCTCCTGAATTCCAGAGAACAGCCCTCTCGCTAGTTTTACATGGAAATGATGGGTATGATTTAGTGTACATACTAGTAGACATTTTAAACGGAAGTCTTTTTAAAAAAAGAATTATTTTATTTAACTTTATTTATTTATTTTAATCTGACCAGAGAGGGACGGGGGTGTGGGGGGGGAGAGAAAGTAAGAAACTAAGCTGCCAGGTCTGGGATTCAAACCGTGGTCAACCATATGGAAATCCAGTACCTTTAACCATCACATCACTTGCTGGCTCCAACATTTTAAACAGAAGTCTTAAAGCTATGTAGAAAAAAAATTAGGTATGTTATTTTGGGAGCCTCTCCTGAAGATATTTCGTGTATTGTACTTATATACAAATTGTCACATTGAGACTCACCTGCTGATTTCTTCTGTTGTAAAGTGAAACGGTGCTTCTGGCTTACACAGTTATGATCCAAAGGTGTGTGGGCAATGCTATCTTTAAAATTATTGCAGAAAAGACATTCTGGAAATTTGGATGGTGACACTGCAGGAGTGGGCTGATTTGAATTCTTGGTATAAAGCTTTGGCATAATTGTAGTTTGTCAAGTTCATTTCAGTCCATAGGGAAGGTATTTCAGATAAATTCTTGGACCATGGCTCATGGAAACTTGATATTAGTAACTAGTCTGTGGTGCTCTGCAGCTTCTTAAAGAAATCACAAGCTGGTCACAGATGCATGTTTAGGGCGTACGCATTTTTATCACAATGAGAAGCACCTTGTTGGAGAAGGGAAAACTTTAGCAGTTGGTTAACTTGACGTTTCTGCCAACATAGCTTCTGTGTGGATTTCACGTGCTGTGTCCCTCCCTCCTGCTTCAGGCGAATCATTTGGTAGTGGTAGACTCTAAGTGTGTGTGTCCAACCTCCTTGCTGTGTAGCCTGTGGCTGTGCCCACTCAGTATTTGGTCAATAACTAGAACTTGAATTGGCAAGTGTAAATACAGCTTTTTATCTGTAACACTTTTTATACAAAGTTTTTTAATAATAAAATGTTTTGTTCTAAAAAAATCAATTCCCTATCCTTTCTTCCCTTTCAAAGAAGAAAATCTTACAGTTTTCTCATTTAGAAAATATTCGAAATGAAATATTTTTCTCTTACTACCATATTTAACAGTTATAACCCATGTCGCTACATTTCAAATAAGGGAAAATCATGCCATTGCAATTACTCTTAATATATATATTTAAAAACAGAGAAGATTTAACATCAAACCATTACATGAATCATTCCAGTGGATTACTCATTTTACTCACTTCCCTAACAAATAGTTTATCTGTTCTACTATGGAGGCCACCCTGTGTGACAATGGCCCAGATCTGCTGGAAACCCTGGAGTGACCTGGCACACTGGGTCCTTATGGGCAGGAAACTGCAACGTCTCCTGTGACCCGTTTCCCAGAGAAGCAAGCCCAGTCCCACCAGGTTAATATGCCCTGTGTTCTACATAATAGCTCTTACGTGCCACGCTTTGTGTTTCCACAAAGTAAATCTTTAACTTCCTTCTTAAAGATGTTCTTGCTTTGGGGAAACCCTGCTGTTGGTATGTTCATCCTTTCCTGTCCACTGTACATTTACAGAATTTTCCATCATAAATATGTATAGTAAAATTTGCTGAAAAAAGGTCATCCATTTACTTTAAAATATTATATATATAACATATATATTATATATGTGTATATATAAAATATTATATGTGTCTATATACACACAAACACACACACACATATACATATACATATATAATAAGAGGTTTTTTGCTATAGGGCACGTGTGCATGCCAGAAAGACGGAGAGAGACAGAAAGCAAGAAATTACCCCCCAGCGGGAATGGTCACACCACAATCCCTTCTCCTCCATTCTCCTCTCAGGATCTTGGGCATGTATGCACACGCGCCCGGCATTTAAGCCACCAGATCCAGGTGGTCGGCTACATGAGAGTCCAGCAATGTAACCACTATGCCATCTGCTGGTCCATAAAATATTATATTGTTTGTAATCTGCTCTTTCACTCAAATACAGAGCTCCAGAGATGGCTGCATTCGAGTTCTCTTTGCTGAATTTATTTAGACTACGAGTCTTACAATACCTGCATCACTGCGTCTCCAAGTCCGTGGCAAGTGGCGTCTGCACAGGGACCTTGAAGACACAGTAATCGTGAGTAATGGTGTACGTACTCCATCAAGTGAGTCTTGACACTTGATGTGAGGAATTGCTTTTAAGGCTGGGTAACATCGGGGCAGAATTCGTCTAGTTTATTAGCTCATTGTGCTAGCTTATTGAAATGTTTGCTGAAGCAAGCAGAGGTTTCTGTGGAGACGGAACAGATTAATGAATTATTAGGATGGATTCTAAAATACTTTCCCTGGTTTCCTGAGGAAGGCATCCTCAATGTGGAAACTTGGGAATGCATTGGTAAAATATTGCAATATAGGCAAGGTTCTCATATTCCTATAAATGCATTTTCCGTGTGGACAATGATAAAGACCGTCTTAGAACCTTTCAGGGAACAAAACCAAACTCTCAGCATAAACAAGTATGAGATTCCTGTGCCTACAACACCACCTCCTTCAACTCCTACGCCACTTCTTCTCAGTCAAGTGAGGGAGAAGAATCCCTTTAACAATGAAAACCCTACAACATCCGTCTTTCCAGTTCAAACTTTAACCTTTGTAGAGAAGGCTCTGGCCAAATATCAGGAAAATTCTAATTCAATAGATCTGGATGAATTAATGCTATTTCCAGTGATAGAACAAGACCCACAAGGGAATTTGCAGAGAATTCATCAAAGGTTTGAATGAAAACATTACATGGGCTTCAGGATAATATAAGAGAAAACAGAGTTCAAGCTCCGTTTACTATGACCATTCCAGAAACCTTGGGTAATATGTGCCTGCCCCCTTGGGCATGGCATCTGATCTGTACAGCAGCTCTTACTGGGAGTCTATATTTGCAATGGAAGGCAGAGATTTGGAAATTTCACACAAGAAATGCTAATATTCAAATTACATTTAAAATGTTAACAGGCTCAGGATCGTTCACACATTTAAATACACAGCTGAAAAAAATCCATAATATTCTAAATTATTTAAAAACTCTGTCTTCTTCCTAACAAAGCCTCAGAGAAAAAGGGTTAAGCTCTAAAACTTCTTTAAAAGGAGACAAAGAAATAAGGTATAAAAAATTTTCCCAAAAGATTACAAAACTTTATGTTGGTGTGAGTGTGTGTGCATATATGTTATGTGTTATATTTCATGTGTCTTTGTGATAATAGGCCTTAAGGAATTCCATTCAATTTGGCTGATAAATAGGAGTGCTCAGACAAATTAATCTAAAGGTATTTGAAGTTAATAAGACTAAATCTTTGACAAATAGCCAGCTTCAAATACAAAAATTTTTTAAAAAAGGGTTTAATAAGTGAAGCTCTTCAATTTGCAACATATATTTTTTCCCAAAATTTATTGGTCAGACAACATCATATTTGTTTTAATGTGGTTGGTTTAATAAAACATTTGATATTTATATGTTATGTGTTATATGTTACATGGTACATATCTAACTAACATAAAAATGGATTAATGACTAATGCTTTGGTTTTTACAAGTAATCAAGACATAATGGTTAAAGAAAACTTAAATGATTATAAGTAGGGTATTTATAAGTAAAGTTTTCAAATAACTTGAGATCTTAAAGTTGTGCTTAGTTATTTAATAAGGGTTCATAAAATGTTTGAGTCATCTTTAAGTTAACATGCTTTGATTAACATAAAATTTAAATATTTCTACTGACAGCCTTTAAATTGTACAAAAATAAAAGATATTGGGGGGACCAGCAGTTGGCTTAATGGCTATGTCGCTGGACTCTCATGTAGTCGACCGCAGTTTGAGTTCCAGGCCCAGCGGCTTAAACTCATGCCTGGTGTGTGTGCGTGTGTGCCCAAGATCCCAAGAGGAGAATGGAGGAGAAGGGATTGCTGCGTGGCCATCCACCCTGGGCGGGGGGTGGGGGTGGGGGGGGGTGATTTCTCGCTTTCTGTCTCTCTGTCTCTCTCTGTCTTTCTGGCGAGTGCATGTGGCCTATAGCAAAAACCTCTCCTAAATAAATAAATAAATAAATAAATAAATAAATAAATAAATAAATAAAAGATATTGGGTTAGGTCTATTAATAAGATTATTCTGTTCTACACTGGGGAAATTTGTTAAACAGTGTTTGTTTATGAAATACATGTTCATGAGCTCCTGATATATGCCAAAAGTTAAGGTTGCTGAGTTATAAGTTCTGGTTTTACATGCACAATTACAAGCCTGATTTAAAAAGAGAGAGAGAGAGAGAAAGAGAAAGAGAGAGAGATAAACTTAAAAAGCCTTTTCAAAGGCCCTCCCATAAAACTTGCCTGCTCTCTAGGTTAAATTCTCCAGGGGCAGCCCTTTGATATGCTTGCTTACCAAACCTCACACTGGTGAGTCATTTCAATGTGTATGTCAACATTATCTAAAACTCCTGCAGTTCTTGGCATCCCCCGTACCATAAAAACTAATATTACCTGGACTTACACTGGTACTTATTTTTCATATTCCTGAGATAGTTGGGGTAATAAGCATGTTACTGGTATCCCCTATAATCCTCAAGGCCAAGCTATTGTAAAACATATCAATCAACTCTTAAAATGTTAATTACAAAAACAAAAAGAGAAAATCACGGACCCTTCTAGAATCCAATTACATATCTCCTTGATAACTTTACATTTTTTTTACATTTAATGACCATGGATTGTCCCCTGTGGGAACTAATTTCACTGCAACATCTGACCAATCAGCGACAACAAAATTCCTTCCTCTGGTATTATGGAAACACCTGAATCGGGCTCTTGGAAAAGACCTGACAAATAGCTTACTTGGGGGAGAGGTTATGTATGTATCCAAGAATCAGATCATTTGAATGTTCTCTGAACATTCAAGGAAGAAACATAAAAGCAAAGATATGACCCAGGCCTGAAGAGACTGTATCTCAATGTGACAGGGCAGTCAGTGATGAGACTGCGCACGCAGAGGACCCAGAAGGCATCTCCCATGACATAGGGTCAAGTGAAGAAGACAACGGATGAAGCCCAACAGTGGTTACAAGACCTGGGACAACCACAGACCCCTGTCTACCTGTTCCTCATGATGGTGGCTCTTCTTAGAAGCTCGGTAGGATTAGTACCAGAAGAAAATTATTAGGCACATATCTCAGCCAGCCCTTGCTCATGCTGTTCCATGGAATGATGCCCCCCCTCCCATATATTTAAGTGACATGGCTTGGCTACCATCTCCACTATTGTCTGAGGGACCTACTGCCCAGTTTAATTATAATTTCACTGAAGTCTCTTCCCCACCGCTATGTATCACAAAAAATTACTCTTACTGCTTACAAACGAGTATCCAAGCTTGGTTGCAGTATGTCTCCAGAAATAGGGGAACTACCGTAAAGTTTAGTACAGTATGGGCATTAGTGTTGGAACTGAAACTAATGCTACTCAATGGCCTCAGAGATCTTCACGTAAATTTCGATATGCATGGGATGCCTCAAACGATCTCTTGTGCTGGTAAGACTGTATAACATCCCATCCCCATAATATTACCATTGAAGGGTGAAATGTTATTGATTGGAGTCTCCATGGAGAAGCTAGAGATGGTAAAAATAGTGTTTAAACATGGAATATTGAAACTGTACATGAGGACACCACCTGTACGCCTTGGTTAATATTAATACCATTAAGTGGGCTTGAGGTGGATTAAGTCCACCTGCACTCCAAATAGGCCAAGGACCTATCCATGATACCATTTGGAAACTTGGAGTAATCTCCAAGACAGTACATATTTGGACTGCTGATTATTTAGTAAATGATAATTCCAATAATGCTTATTTAAACATTACCCATCAGGACAGTATCCATCCTCAAGTCTGTGTGTTAAACCCATACATGATACTATCTGGGCCCCTTCATATATACTGCAATACATCTGAAGACCTTTTTCATATCAGCTGTCAAAATTCTAAATTACAACAACATATTAATGCTAACCACTGGAAAACTACTGATACCTTCCTAATTTTAAAAAGACCCTCTACAATTTGAATCCCAGTAGAACTTTAGGAACCCTAGCCAAAAAACAAAAACAAAAAACAAAAACCTCCTAATTTAGCTCTTCTTTATAAAATATTAACACATATTAAAATATGAACAAAACAATTCATTTGGTGGCTTATTGCAGGAATTGTAATATTACCAGGAACTACAGCTTCAGAAGCCACATCTACAATTGTATTACACCACTCAATTCAGGCTACCCACTTTCTTCAAGAATTTCAACATCATTTTACAGGTTCATGGACCACTCAAATTCATTTTGATCGGGAAATTGTAGGTGAAATTCAATATTTAAGGGATTCTCTTATTTGGATAGATGAACAACAAGAAGACATTCATTGGCCACACAGATTACAATGCCATGACAATGTTACTCAATTCTGTGTTACGTGTATACCATGTAATATTTCCAAACACAAATGGTATTCTGTTCGCAATCAGTTACTTAGGTTAGATCCTTTCCATAATGCTTCTCTCGATACTTTACATTTACAGTCTCAAGTACTAGCCATGAGAAACACTGCACTGCTGGTTGTTGAGGGACGAGAAATCCAGGAGAGCATAGCTGGAGGAACTGTTTCTCCTATCCCATTTAAAATTGTCCAAACACATTGCTGTAATTTTATTAGTAATTCTCTCTATTTTGTTTTACATCATCTGTCAAATTGGAATGAAAAAACTGTCTAGTCAAGAACATCTACTTCCTCAATTTCTCATGCTCACTCTGCAGCAAACAAAAAGGGGGACATGTTGGAGACCACCCTGTGTGACGATGGCCCAGATCTGCAGGAAACACCGTGAGTGACCTGGCACACTGGGTCCTCAAGTATAGGAGACTGCAATGTCTCCTGTGACCCGTTTCCTAGAGAAGCAAGTCCAGTCCCACCTGGTTAATGTGCCCTGTGTTCTACATAATAGCTCTTACATGCCACGCTTTGTGTTTCCACAAAGTAAATCTTTAACTCCCTTCTTAAAGATGTTCTTGCTTTGGGGAAACCCTGCTGTTGGTATGTTCATCCTTTCCTGTCCACTGTACATTTATAGAATTTTCCATCATAAATATGTACAGTAAAATGTGCTGAAAAAGGTCATCCATTTGCTTTAACATATTATATTGTTTGTAATCTGATCTCCCACTCAATACAGAGCTCAAGAGAGGGCTGCATTCGAGTTCTCGCAAATCCCAGCCCCCTCTCTTTGCTAAAATGATTTAGACCATGAGTCTTTCAATATGTGTATCACTCTGTGTCTCCGAGTCCGTGGCAGTTGGACCCCCCACTTAAGATGCAAACAAGTTACTGAGAAAGCAAAACACATATTCGTTGTTGCTGCTGTTCATGACAGAGGGTGTGCATGTGCATGGGCGGTGGTGACTACAGAGAGAGAGAGAGCACGCGCTCCATAGAGCCTGATCATGCCCCGATTCCCTTCCTCAAGGCCTCCAGCTCTCTGGAATCTTGGGCATGCATGCACGCACCCAGCAAGTCTCAGGCTGACTGAGCAGGGGACTCAAACCACTGTGGGCACGCAGCTTCCAGCTCCACAGTGTGGGACCCAACCCACTGAGCCAGAGAGCTGGGCCTGGATTTACTGTTTATCTGGCTACAGGACCAGCCCTGCACAGGAACAGAGCAAAGAAGGTTGCATGACAGTGGATGCTGAGATAGGGGGATGCACAGCAAACCAAGGGGAATGCCAAGGCTTGCTGGCCACGCCAGAAACTAGGAAGAGGCAAAGGAAGATTCTCCTTTAGAGCCTTTGGAAGAGCATGGACCTGCAGACACTGACACTTTGATTTGGACTTCTACCTCCAGAGCTGTAAGAGAAAAAAATGTTCTGTTGTTTGAAGTGACTTTGGGTCTCACTGAATAACAATCCTTCTGCCTCAGCCTTCTGTACCTGTGACTGTTAGGTGTTGGTTAGGTTATGAGCAGGAAAAACACAAAAGGGTTAAGGAGGGCCCATAAACCCGCTTACTTTGTAACATTCACCACTCTCAAAATAACTACTTGGGACCAGCAGTTAGCGTAATGGCTATGTCGCTGGACTCCCACGTAGTAGACTGCGGTTCGCGTCCCGGACCCGGTGGCTTAAACTCACGCCAGGCACGTGTGCATGCGTGCCCAAGATCCCGAGAGGAGAATGGAGGAGAAGGGATTGCGGTGTGGCCATCCCCCTCTGGGGGGTGATTTCTGGCTTTCTGTCTCTCTGTCTCTCTGTCTCTCTCTGTCTGTCTGGCGAGCGCATGCACCCTATAGCAAAAACCTCTCCAAAAAAATAAATAAATAACTACTTGATATCAAGAGACTCACAAGAAGGAAAAACAAAGATAAAAAGTAGCAAGCTATAGGAAACCTTGGGACACATATTTTAACTGAGCAAGGATCTGAAACAGGATTAAAGGGAACCCTGAAAATGGGGCAGGCCTGCTTGTCTCCCTTGGCCTTGGCTTTTGTCTGTGGAATGGATCTCTGTCTCTCTCAATATTCCTGGGCTCAGCAACCTGTTTCTTTGTCTAGTTCTTTGCTTCTGTGGAGAAACACAGACCACGTATTTCTTTTTTTTTTATCATCATAATCTTGTTTCTATTACATTGAATCACATATAACTTTACAGTGTATTACATTTCTTCTCCCAGAAGGAATACCATGCATATCAGTCAATACAGAGACATTAACACCCCCATTTCATCATCCAATAGCTTTTCATTATTTTTCCCTATCATCATTACCATTATTATTATTCCAATTATTTTTAAACACTCACTATTTCTCATTTTGTTTGTAAAAAGACTTTACCCAACATGTAATACTTCTCAGACCAATCCAGATGAGAATACCATACACATGGTCATCAACAGGTAATAAGCCATATCTGTGTCCTACTAATGTCATGCCTCTCTATTTATTCTCTTGCTGTCTTTCTCTATACTCTTTTCTTCTCCCCAGACCATGTAATTCTTAACCTAAGAGGACCATAGGGGCTCGCCGCCGCGCCTGGCTTTTACGGTGGACCAGGAATCAGACCTGGGACTCCATGTGGCCCCAGCCTGTGGAGCATATCTTAGCCATGCATTTTTTAAAAACACTTGGAAGAGCATAATTTTTAACATAAAAAGATGAAATAACAGGTATTTTCGGCACTACGAATAACTCAGAAGAGGAAATATTTTCAGGAAGTTAGGTCTTCTGAGTACCTTCTAAATAAAGGTTGGCATGTGCCGGCCTCCTGTGTGGAGGAGCAGGCTGGCTCGGAGTGAAGCACTATCCTAAGCCCTATGGTGGGAGGAAAGAGGAGTGAAAAGATGTGCATGCACTTTGCCATCCAGAGCACTCTGAGGACACAAAAGTCACAAAATAAAAAAAAATGCAGTCTTAAGAAATAAGTAACCTTGAAATAAAACAGGAATACTGAGAGAGAATCTCTGGGTTAAAGAGACCCATATATCTCTACACCAGCTATTCCTTTAAATCCTCACCAAATTAATATATCAAAGTTAATTCCTGGTGGCTGAAATAATTAAATGTAGAGACATCTATTCATATAGATTAGAAGGCATGTTATAGCACAGTAGAAGGCAGTAGAAGACGGGAAATAACTTCCTGAGATGAAAAGCAATAGAACGAGCCAGGCCATGTGCCACAGTTAAACAAGATGCTCCGTGAAGCAGACTCGGGGGGAAGGCTGCTGGTTCAAACCTGGAAACCTCCCTGAGTATGCCAGGCATGTGTGTGTCCATAATCCCAGCAAGATGGCTGCAGCTGCCTGAAACAGGGGGGGTGGACCACTGTGTGATTTTAAAAATCAATGGGAAGAAGTAAAAAAGAAAAATATTGGTAATTTTACTATCCAAAAATAAAAAACTTTTTATGTATTTAAAAATAATTAAAAGCAATAACAATTATATGCCTGACAATTAGTTAAAAGCCATACTAGATAAAGAGACCACACAGGAAAAATATTAACAAACCCAGTGAAATGCATGAGGGACATTAATGCTGTACAAAGGCAGAAATAAGGACCAGCAGATGGCATAAGGTTATGTCGTTAGGTTCCCATGTAGTTGACTGCAGTTTGAGTACTGCACTTGGTACAAGCCCAGAATCCTGAGAGAGGAATGGAGGAGAAGGGATTGTGGCCTGGCCATCCGCCCTGGGGATGTCTCTCTCTGTCTCTCTGGCAAGTACACATGCCCTAGAGCAAAAATCTCTCTTTAAAAAAAGGAAGAAATAAAGGTTAATAAAAATATTTTCTCAACTTCACTAGTAATCAAAATATACACATTAAAGTAACGATAGGATGCAATTTTAAAGTTGACGAAGTTCAATGCTTTTACACACTACAGAGGGTATATTCATTGTTACACCCTTCTAGTAAACAACGTATCAGTACTTATCAAAATACACTTGTGCCCTGTGGCAAAAACGTAGCAAACAAAAACAAACCAAAAAAGCTAATATAAGGGGTCTTCAAAGAGTTTATGGAAAAAGCATAATGTGAAAAAAAAAAAAAACTACATAGATTTCAAAAATTTTTGACACCAATATAAAAACTTTTATTCTATTTTTCCATAAACTTGTCCCCTCATATACTTACACCTTACATTTTCTACTTTTAGGAAATTATTCTAAGGAAATAATTAAAGGAGCATTCAAAGATTTACTTAACAATGCTTTGGCGGTGTTCTTTATGATAACAAAAACTGCAAACAATCCAATCCATTCAGGTAATGATGAAATAAACGATTGCATATCCAGATTATGAAATACCGCTTATCCTTTAAGTCACAGAAGTATATCTCAAGATATAGTAGCAAGTAGAAATGTAGAATAAGAAACAGTATATTAACTACGTTACTTACCCAAGAACGTACTTAACAGAAAGTCAATTAAATATTAACAGTGGTCATCTCTGGCTAGTTGGATCATGAGTGGTTTATATTCTTATTTATATTTTCCAAAAATAACATGAGTTCTACAGAAGTGTAATAAAAAGTTTTAAATAGACTTTTTGGGGAAGTTTAAATAAAAATTTTGGGTGGCAGTAATAGAAGGTAAAATTCTGACGATGGAACAGGATTTTTTAAGCATCATCTAATAAAATAGTAATGCACAGATTTTTACCTGCCTGACTCAATTTCTTTTTCCCAATTCCTTAGGCCAGTAATTTCCAACCTAGCTCTTGAGATACTCCAGATTACTGTCAATTATCTCAGGAGAGTCATCACTTTTTTCCTGGATAGTTCTCAAGAAACAATTTGTTTTTAAAATTTTCAGAGAAAATAACAGCTGCAGGGAACTTCACCCTATTTAAGGCAATCAACATCTGTTTGATATTTGTTAGAGAATTAAAAAGCAATAATTAAAAGTAATTTTGCAATGGTGGCAGCTAGACTGGGGTGGCAGCTAGGCTGAGGTGGGGGACAGGAGAGCGCAGAAATTGATTTTTTTTGTTTCCTACTGTGCATAATTGCAAAACTATTCATTGTACTTAAGTTGGGAACAAGGAACAAATAATGAAAGACTATCCTAGTTCCATTCATTGTTTCCTTTTTCTTTTGTTGCATCTTTCACTCTACTACTGTTTTTTTTCAGGTTGGTGTCATTTATTTAACTGGAACAAGTGATTTTCCCATCTGGGTCTATAATCTCATTTTAAGAGCTAATCTCACACCTAATTCCCTAGATGTATTGGAATATGAATGTTTTGGTTGAGGAAGACCATGTGAGAGTTTTTGAGAGTTTTCCAAAGTGGGGTTTAGGCGATTTCATGGCAGAGAACTAGATGAATGCGTTTTCAGGAGCCCGTGGACACTAGTCCCCAATGCGGCTTCCTGACATCCCACCTTTCTCTGTACCCCATGCTGTCCCTTACATCACGAAGTGGAGGTACTCTTCTCTACTGAGCTGCCGTGTAAGAGGTACAGACACCATGTTGGAGAGCCCACGTGTAGAAGAAAGGCCCTGAGAGTATGTGGGGAGAAGCTGAGAACCAACGAACACCAAAAGTGTGCCCCAGACCACGTGACCCCAGGAGCACTGTTCCAGCTCATTCCCAGCTGTTCTAGCCACCCTCACCGAGTCATCAGGCAGGGGCCTGAAGAGCCATCTTAGACGGCCCAGCCTCAGCAGACACCACATGGAAAGGAGGCAAGCTCACCCCATTTGTCCTGGTCAAGTTCCAGACACACAGCATCATTAGAAGCTATAACAGTCGTTATCTTAGGTCCTCGAATGTTGGTGTAGATGTTATGAAGCAACACATGACTGAAACAAACTGAAGTCACACGGCCTTCTACTACGATGTAATTTACACAGAAATATTACACCTGGTCATTTCTCACAGAAATCTTCCACAGGAAACCTAGTTGTTCTGAGAATGTATTAAGAGGAGCCTGAAATTTGAATAGATATACTTTATAAAAGATAGGTTCCGAAAGAATTTTTCAAAATAGTATGTCTGCTCAGTTGCAATAGCATGTGTTAGGTGCTGATGCTCAGGAGGCTGAGGTCACATTGGAGGCTGGGGTTAGATTTCCTGTCCAAACTAAAGGTCAGACATGGTGGCGTGCACCTGTCGTCCCAGCTTCTCAGGAGGCTGAGGCAGGAGGATCACAACAAGAGAGACTCTGTCTAAAACACTACACCACACACCACACAGGTACATACACACACATACACACACACGGGGTAAAAAAGTAAAAAGTAATCCGTAATCTACAAAAGTACTTTGAAAAGTCTGGAAAAATGGAACTAACATACAGGTTTATCTTGGTGTGAAAATGTAAAATAAATGCATAGTTTCTTCATAATATGCATTTTACATGAACTTTTTGAAATATTGGGTTGTCGGGAAAGTCATGACATAGTTTTCTGTTTTACTTATGCAAAAATGTGTTATAACTTTTCCAGCAACCCAGTATTTCCTTATTGATCAGGGCAATAGAAGAGGACAGATAAAGGGACCAGCGGATGAAGTAGCGGTTATGTCACTGGACTCCCACAGGGCCGACTGTGGTTCGAGTTTCAGACCCAGTGGATTGAAAATTATGCTGTGCATATGTGTGTACGTGTCCAAGATCCTGGGAGGAGAATGGAAGAGAAGGGAATACAGTGTGGCCATCGCCCTGGTGGGGGGCAGGATGATTTCTCACTTTCCCTCTCACTATCTTTCTGTCTTTCTCTCCAGAGGAGCACACATGCCCTAAGGTAAAAACCTCTTAAAAAAAAAAAAAGAAGAGGACAGATAGAGAATCAACCCAATAGTGCTCAGTACCTTGATATTCTAGTTGAATAGCAATCGCTACCTAGTCCTGGGCAGTGACCGTATTCCAAACACTATGCTAAGTACTTCACATCTGTTATCTCATCTAACCTTCTCAACTAACCTGAGAGGGTGCTATTCCTGTCACGTTCTACAGATGCGGGAACTGAGGCTCACAGAGACGAAGTAATTTGCCTACAGTCACAGTGAGTTGTGGAGCTCCCATCTGAACCTGACCAGCCTAACCTGAAAGCCACTGAACCATTTACTGGAGTATGCCGCCTCCACCTTTCACAATAAAATACATAGCTCCATTATTCTGTCACCTTCCTGTTCAGAGAGGAATGAATCTTACAGTAATAACAGCTAAAATGAAAGCCCTATTTAGGTTTTGAGTAAGTGACTCACAATATTTGGCATGCTTTTGTACTTCATAGTATTTGGTCAGTTTCTTGCCACATAATCTTGGAGGACATAGGAAACATTTCTACATAGAGTATGGACATCTACCCCTTGGTTAGTTTCTCTGTATTCCCTAAGAGTTCTTGTTACATAAAAGGGAGAATTGAGGCACACCCATGTTATTCCAGTAATTTATCCCAGTCAGCCTTCTGGGCACTCTGGTGTTTGATTTGCCCTCGACTTTTGTGAGGTCTACATGTCCCACCCACTCCCCTGCTTTCTACAGCACACACTCTCCGCACCCCTCCATGAACACATGCCATCTTTTCATGATTCAGATACCACATAACCCTGATGACTGGGCTGCAAATGGCAATGTATTCCCCATAGACACAGGAGGGGAAGGAAATGAAAGGGACATCATTTTGCCAAAGAGTAAAATTTCCGGGTCATTAACTCTGCCAACACTGCAAATTAGTTCTTCTATTCCAGAAAGTCTACAGCACTCTAAAAATCTCCATAAAGAGAAGTTTTTCCAAGTGAATGGCTGACTTGGTTTGTTTCTAGAACCTCAGCGAGCAGCCTGCGTTCACAAAAGATCAAGGGAAAGGGTCCTCCTGTTAACCTGGTAGAAGTCGGAGGAGAAGCCATCCCCACCCTCAGAACACCTGCTCTGTTACTGCCACAAAGCTCCTTCACAGCATGTTGGCTTTGCCAAATTGTCCTGAAATTTTGCACAGTGCTTTGATGCACAGAGGGAGCAAGGAACCAAAGGACCGACACACTTGCCATATGCCAAACATTTTCTCTATGTCCTTAGAGTAAAATAGACTCTGGTTTGGAATCAGAAGACCTTACATAAAGTGCCATCTCTGCCGTGTCTAACTGTATCACCTTGGGCAAGACACTTAATCTCTTTGATGTTAAGATTCTTCACCCATAAAATAAGAACAATAATATGACATGCCACTGGGTTGTTCTAAGACTTAAATTAGACAGTACTTATGAAAGCACTTTGTAAACTGCAAACTTCATTACAGATCTTAATTTTTTAAAAATTTCTGGAAAGTACTTGCACACACCAGAGAGACAGAGAAAGTGAGAAAGCACCTGCCATGGGGCGTGAGCGTGCTGCAATCCTCCCTCTTTCACTTTTCCTCTCAGCATGTTGGCCGTCCGCACCTGCGCCTGAGTGTTTTTCAAGCAGCTGGGTCTGAGACTCAAACTGCACAGTTGGCAATGTAAGATCCAGCCACCCAAACCACCACACCACTGACTGGCCCCAGATTTAATATTTATAAGGTCCCCTACATTATGGAAACATGTTGCTATATGTTGTACGAGTGTACTACTATGAGTGTTTCAAAAAAAACACTACATATTATACATGATGTTGGTTGTTTAAATCAGACATATTAAAACCCAGAAGTGTGGTAATACTTCAGGAGTAGTTTTCAGAGCCTGATCAATTTATAATACACTGCATGTCATTCCATAGAAATACTCATTCATTCATTCAACAACCAAAAATGAGTGAATAAAATGCCTTCAAAGAGCTTACATTTTGAAAGAGACATAGAGAAATATAACACAAAAAGAAGCTGATATTGATCCTAAATGCCATGTATTGCTAGATTCTACAAAGAAAAATGAAGTGGGTTAGGAGGATAAAGTGATAGGAGGTACTGTTTTAAGGGCGGTCAAGGCACGGTTCTCAGAATGCTAATGTTTGAACAGAGACTTAAACGACGTGCAACGTGGGAGCCAAGCAAAGCATCAGGGCAAGTGCGTTATCATGCAGCCAGAACAGCAAGCACCCAGCCTTGACCTTGACGTGGTCCTGGGAAGTGTAAAAGGCCAGTGTGTCTGCAAGTGCTGAGTGAGGCAACCACCACAGGAGGTGATGCAGTTCGGGACTAGATCATAGCTCAGACTCCCTTGGACTTGATTCTTCGTGAAATAGGGAAGAACTGGAGAGCTTGAAGAGGGAAATAATCCCATATCACGATTTTGTCCAAGAATCTCTGTGGTTGATATGCAGAGAACAGACCGTGTGGAAGTAAGAATGAAACAAACAGGAAGACCAGACGCGAGGAATAATCCCAATTAGACATGATGGAAGCATGCATTAGGGTAACAGTAACAGTAGCAGTGAATGTGCTAAGTGTTCAGATGCTAGACATTTTTTAAGCATAGGATCAGTAGAATTGGTGGTACTCAGAGTATGAGGTGAAGTGTGAGAAAAAGAAACATGTTCAGGATGATTCCAAGGGCTTTTGGCCTGGGTTACTGGGTTATTCAGATTTACTGAGATGGAGAATAATGGAAACAAACAGGTTTTGGGGAAAAGGAAATTAAGAGTTGGATTTTTGACCTGTTATGTTAGAAAGGTACACAGAACATTCAGGGAAAGCCTGAGAAGGCTGTTGGATATATGAGTCTGGGATGCAGAGATATTGGTACTAGAGCTCTAAGCCCAAGAATTATCGTCATACAGAAGATTGAAACTAGTGAGAATAGAGAGCTCACTGAGAAAGAAAATGTAGAACTGTGACAGAAAGTATGCTACTGGGGAGGGAGGAAGGAATGATAACTTCCTCAGGGGAGGTCTGGCTTTCACTCAGAGAAACTGGGCACCTCAGATAGAGTTTGGGAGATTTTATTGATGCCCCAAGTCCCAGAGGACTCAGTGGAAGGATTTAGGGGTGGGGCAGAGGTGGGAGTGTCCAGAGAGTTGGGAGTAAAAACCCCAATGACAAGGAGTGACCAGAGAGGCAGGCCCTGGTTCTGGTGGCGACCAGACAGACAGCCATGTAGGGCCTGATAGCGTCAGTCCTGGTCTGTCAAGGGAAGGTGGGTAGTGCCCGTGGTAGCATCCTTCTGAGGATGGTCATCTAGGCCATGTGCAGTGGGGGCGGGAGATGAGTAAAAGGGTCACATGAGTCCTGTGTCATCACCAGGTTTTTATTGAAATATATATTGTTAATAAGTTTTGTGTTTTAATTTGGAAGCCAACTGATTCATCATACTTTAAAGAGAGTGCTAGGGCCACCCTCCTGTCCTATTGGTGAAGTGAGCCAGATCCCACATGGCTGACTGTGTGGTTAGAATATTGGCCCTGGAGGTTTAAAAAGCATGCCAGGTGCATGTGCATATGTGCCCCAAATCCCGACAGGGTGGAGAAATGGAGGAGATGGGATTGCGGCATGACCACGCCCTGTCAGGAGGTGCTGGCCTCTCTTTCCCTGTTTTTCTCTGGTGAGTATAAAAACCTCTGGGAAAATTTTTGAAAAGAAAAAAAGGGTCCAAATAGGAGAAAAAATACATTTCATTGTGGCTTATACTATGTGTCCATAAAAATGTTGTTTGGATATAGAACTTATAAATAAATATTATTTCTAGCTTGCTAGTTAAAAGGAAGTTAAATTACTTAGTAAAGTGGAGAACTCCACAATGTGAATAACTCATTTCCTTGTTTCTAAAATTCTGCTTTTCATATATTAGGCTATCTTAAATCATAATGTGTGTGTGAGAGAGAGTGAGGGAAAAGGAAGAGAGGGAGGAAGGAAAAGAGGTGACAAGAAAGTACATGTGAATTTAAATCCTTTAGTATTTTAAAGACACACTGCCTTCACAGTTCAACTGGGAAGTTCACCAGAGCCAAACTTAAATCATTTTAGTGCTTCAGTGTCTCCCCTGTATTGACGTAAATGCATGTGATGCATGTATCTGTATTTATAACATGAGTGAAAATGTTTCTGCTGCAGAGTTTTACATGGAGATTGCTTTACAGATCAAATGTTATTCCTAAAGAACTAGTCCAAAAAAGAAGTTGAATAAATGACTGAACTGTGGCTAGGAGGTATCTTAGGAAAATGTATTGGTGATAAAAAAAAAAGTCTTATTAATAAAAACAACCAACTCTGATACTTTGATGAGTCAAGTGTCTCTTAGTTTGCAGGTGATAGCAGTCTCTCTACTATTTCAACCCACCCATGATTCTCTAAGATCAAGTCATTATTTTCTGCAGCTCAAGGGGTCATGAAAAGGTAAACACATTCTTTCTACACACCCAGAAGTGATTATAGGAGTGGGGCAGCAAATTGTGGCCTGGTAGCCTCCAACTTATCTACAGGAACAATTCACCTCCAGAAACTTGTAATCACCATCCATCTTTGAAGGGCTTAAAAGAGCAATGTAGTCACGGATCATTTGCTCTGAAAAATGTGTCATTAGATGGTTGTACTTAGATGGGGGTGGTAGCTCAATGGGACTCAGTATTTTTGGTAAGCTACTGATACACATTCAATGCCTCTCATGAGTGATAGGCAATGTAGAGCCATATGAGGAGACTTCAAAGTTTATGGGAAAATGGAATGAAAGTACAAGTTTGTTTTTGTGCAAAAATATTTAATCCATGCATAGTTTTTTTAAAATTAAAAAAAAAATTTTGAGAGTTTTTGTGTGTGTGTGTGTGTGTGTGTGTGTGTGTGTGTGTGTGTTTGCTATAGGGCGCATGCACTCGCCAGAAACACAGAGAGAAACAGAGATAGAAAGCAAGAAATCACCCCCCAGGAGAGATGGCCACACCGCAATCCCTTCTCCATTCTCCTCTCAGGATCTTGGGCACGCACACACACACATCCGGCATGAGTTTAAGCCACCGGGTCCGGGACTCGAACCACGGTTGACTACATGAGAGGGAGTCCAGTGACATAGCCATTATGCTAACTGCTGGTCCCCATGCATAGTTTTTTATAGGACACATTTTCCAAAACCTTTTTGAAGACTCCTCTTATAAATTTGATATAGAAACAGTCGAAATCCAAAGGTTCCCCTAACACAGATACAGCAGTTCAAAGTCCCACATTTATACCAGCAGAGGACAGAGAGAGGATTTCCTGGAACTATACAGAAGTTAGATGACTGTTACAATTTACCTCTAGTTAATCCTGTTAGAAATGTCCCACATGCAGAGATTATCGCTCAGTGTCACAGAGTTGGTGGTGATACACCGCTGATTTCATAAAGGTGATACGGCAGTAGCCTCCCACTGACCCCGAACCATCTCCGTCCAGGAATAAAGCGCTGACTCCGAACTCTGTGTTCCCCGATCACGCCCTCTCCTTTTATCAGAGACAAAGAGCCCAAAGCCGAGGATTATAGTAAGATTATGTTGAAGCACTGAACTGTATCGAACTCATTAAAAGTGCCCAACCCTTACAATTCCTGAACTATTCCTTGATTGACTTATTTGAGGTAACTTCTGAAACAATGATTCTAAGATCTCTGTGTCTATAGTCACATACAAATTAAAAATAAAGTGGGTTTACTTATGCAGAATGAATAAGGTTTGGAGAGACAATGTATATAGCATGATGACTCTAATATTCCTGTACTGGATACTGAGAGAGTAGGCTTTAAACGTCCTTACTCCATACACATAAAAACGGTAACTATGTGAAGGGATGGACATGTTAATTTGCTCGATTGTAGTAATTATTTCAGTATATATATATATATATATATATATATATATATACCATTAAATATATGCAATTTTAATTTATCTATTATACCTCAATAAATCTGGCAGAAAGAAAAGGAATATGGATAAAAGCCTGGAAAAACGAGGCTCTTAAAAACTGTGACTGCAGATCAGGTCCATGGCGCAATAGTGATGCACTGCTCAGGAAGTGAGATGCCAGATTCCACGTGGTAAACACATCCAAGTCCTCAGCCTAGTCAGCCTGAAACATGCTAGGTAGGTGCGTAAGTGCCCAAGAGTCAGCAGGCTGAAGTATGACTGAGCCTTGTGAAAAGCGTTCCTCCCTTTCTCTCTCAGTTTCACTGTCATGTGTGTGCACGAAGACTCTATCATGAATTTTTAAAACATATATTAAAAATAATTTTTAAAAAATTGTATATTGGGCCAGTAGGTGGTCTAGTGGTTAAAAAGTACAGCATAAGGCCACTATCTGGCAAAGAGAATCCCCATACCTTGGGCACTTCAAACCTCTGGTCATGTGGCATTCTTTTCTTAAAATGCTCTTCCAGACCAGCCATTGGGATGGTGGTTAAGGTGGCTGGATCCTACATGGCTGACTGCGTGGTTATAGTCCAGGACCTGGTGGCTTAAAAAACACACCGGGTACATGCGCATACATGCCAAAATCTCAAAAGAAGAATGGAAGAGAAGGAACTGCAGTATAGCCACCCCTCAGGGGTGCTTTCTCACGCTCCCACCTCCCCATCTCTGCTGAGCACATGCACCCTATAGCATACATAAGTAAATAAATAAATATTGTTTTAAAGTCACATATTTAACAAAAAAATACTATGACTTCATGTAATATTGTAGCAACTTTAGTTTGGATGTTTTTGCATACCATGATGCAATCAATCAGAAATGCTAATATTCTAATGGTGGGTGTTGTCCTGAGGTCTTGTTTTTCTGGGAGAACAGGGTATCAGTAAGTCCTCATTCTGCATATTTGGTCAAGAGGCGATACCACTAAACTTGACCTTTCCACTTATGCATGCTAAGACCAACATGCCAGAGATTTAAGGTGTGGTTTTCTATATCTGGTGCTATAGTTGTCAAAAAGGATAAATGAGTCCTTCTTGAAATACTAAAAATAAAATTACATATCCCAGCAAAAGTTGTAGATTTTTTTTGGTAGAAATTGGTGAAGTGATATACATAGTTGATAATAAAATTACAGGATGCTTAAATATATGGGAATTGTGACATGCTCTTCTGCTTTCCATGGAATGTATGAGTTTGCTCAGTATTCATGCTGAAACAGCATTCAAAATTCTGTTTGGAGAAAGGATGCTGCAAAGCTAATCAATAGTTGACACCCATTCACTATAAATATAAAAGATGTAAAGCAAAATTAATGAACTAAAACTCATAGCTAAGCTCAGAGGATAGAAAAAGAAAATAGGCTGGCATCAGAAATAAAGAACTTAAAGTCAAAGCAATAAGTGTACCAGCTGGCATCTAGGAACCCCAGTAGAAATAGCAAACTCAGAAATACACTCTAATTCTAGAGAATAGGCCCTTGAAGCTTATGAGGAGACCAGAGATTTAGTGATGAGATTGAGCATGGCCGAAACCCAGAAGTAAGACTTTCATAAAGCTGGATGCATGAATATAATACTCCATGAAAATAGAAGCAGAAACATTCCCCAGTGGCCCAGAGAAATAACAAGGGCGTTTTTCCTTTACTCAGGTAGAAAAAAATCTCATATAAAAAGCAAAATGCCAAAACCTGTTTCAAATTCCAGATCCATACAGACATTGGGTCTGAATTTTTAGTACCTTTACAATGTAGTAATAGCAAACTGAGAAATTAGTATAAAAACTGGTCTTGAAAAATGAAATCCCTAAAATGATGGCAAAATCACCACTTAATGGAAACAAACAAATCCCATATACCTTTGAAAATCTATAATCTCACTTCAAATTACTCATAGGTCAAGGAGAAATCAAAATTAAAACTGTATAATTATAAAATTAGAAGTGAATAACAATGGAGGCCAGCAGATGGTGTGGTGGTTAAGGTGGCTGGATTCCCACATGTCTGACTACAGCTCGAGTCCCAGACCTGGCAGCTTGTTTTCTCATTTTCTTCTCTCTGTCTCTCTCCCTGGTTATCTTCAAAAAACTAAAATTAAAATAATGACAATGAATAAAATTAAATTAAATAATTCTTTAAAAAATAAGTGAATAGCAATGAAAATACTATGTAATAAAATTAAAGATATGCAGTTAATACAGTATTTCAAAGACAATTTATAGCTACATGTGTATGCACGGGTATACACACACACCCATATATCTATATATATACAGACAGACACTCACATTTATATGAAAAATATATATATATAAAAGAAAGATTTAAGGGAATGAGTCAAATATCCACCTAAAAAGCTAGAGAAAGAATAGCACAAACTCGAATGAGAAGAAAGTGAAGATAGAGACGAGAAATTAATAAAATAGGAAACAAAGAAATAATGAAGAGAAAAAGTATACAAACACATTAGGAATGAAGACAGAAACCTAACTACAAAAACAGAAGTAGCTTTTTAAATCATACAAAACTTACATCAACACATTTGAAATTTGAAAGCGAATAAAAATTTTTAAAAAACATATAAACTCTTAAAATTGACTATAGATGAAATAGACACATTGACTTAGGTCCTATTCAGTTAAGAACACTGAAGCACTAGACTAAAAGCTACTCAAAAACCCATAGGCCTGAGGCCAGCAGGTGGTGTGGTAGTTAAGAAATTGGACTTCCACAAGGTCAACTGTAGTTTGAATCCCAAATCTGACTGGGATTAAAAATCACGCTAGGCACATGTGTGTGTCTGCCCAAAATCTGGAGAGGAGAAAGGAGGAGAAGTGACTGCAGCGTGGTCATCCCAGCTAGGGGGTCATTTCTCACTTTTCTTCTCTCTGTCTCTATCCAGCAAACAGAAGCACTTTATGGCAAAAACCTAAAAAAAAAAAAAAAAAAAAAAAAAAAAAAGGGAAAAAAACTCCATAGGCCCTGATCTAAAGTAACTTTCATTAAAACTTTAGGTAACCTTTATCTTGTAACCCCTTATATAACTGTTCCGGAGACTGGAGAAAGTAGAAAAGTTTACCGATTAATTTTATATGGCTAAATTTTATAAGAATATCCTTGACTTGCAAAACAGACATGGATCATAAAGTATCAGTAGAAGAAAAATCATGGGCCAATCTCAATTACAGGCATAGGCATTAAAATGTTAAATAAAATATTAGCAAAATTAATTATCAAAGTATAAAAAGTACAGTATACCCTCACTAATAAGAATTTATATCAGGAATGCCAGAGTAATTAACATTAGTTAATTAGTTACTATTAATATTAATATATGGGGCTGGCAGGTGGCGTGGTGGTTAAGGCACTGGAGTACCACATAGTCAACTGCAGTCTGAGTCCTGGACCTGGAGCTTGCTTTCTCGCTTTCTCTCTCTGGTCAAATTAAATAATAATAATAAATAAAATTAAATTAAATAGTTCCTTAAACATATTAACATATCTTTCTAAATTAGAAAGTTATCTGATTCTTTCAATACATACAGAAAAAAGTCCTTGCATGTCCTGTCTGAGTATGGTGAACACTTCCTTAGCTTGTCATGATGACAATAGGTAGGTCAAGGCAACCATAGCATGACCACAGTACAAATACTCATTCTGTAGCAGAGGAGTCCTGGCTTGTGTAATCGTGTGGTCCCATGGTGTGACATGATAGGCCCAGAGTGCTAAGGGCTTAGCACCGTTTAGACTCAAATGACAGTTGGCCATGTGGGACCCACCCTCCTTAACCTCCACTCCACCTGCTCACCCCTTTTAAAAGGAATTATTAAAAAGTTCAGCAACAGCAACCAGAATACCACAGGCTGAGAGGAATTATTTACAATACATATAACAATCAAATAGTTGTGTTCAGAATACATAAAAAACTAAATAAAATTTACTTAAAAATGGACAAAGAATATGATCAATAGATGCACAGAAGATAAAATTCAAATAACCAACATATATATGAAAAGATCTAAAATTACCACTGATAAGGAAAAGGTAGATTAAACTACATTAAAACTCAGAATGAAGAGCATTATATTAAAACATGAAGACTACATTCTTGAAAACAAAGAAATGCTGAGGAGCTGACACAGATTAAAGGAGACTTGACTTGTGACTGTCAAATGTTATCCGTGATCCCAGATTGGGGAAGAAATGCTGTAAAGGATTTTACTGCTCAATGGTCAGAATGACTGGTAATTAAAGTCCTATATTTGCTGTTAAGTTTCCTAAAGCTCACCATTTTATTGGAAAACTATGAGACTTTTTAAAATAATTATTTTATTTCATTTTATTTATTCATTCATTTTATTTTAATTTGACCAGAGAGAGACAGAAAGAAGGAGAGTGAGAAAACAAGGTGCCAGGTCTGGTACTTGAACTGTGGTCAGCCACGTGGGAGTGTCCAGAGCTTTAACCACTACACCACCTGCTGGTCCTCCTATGAGACATTTTTATTCTTAGGAAATAGACACTGAAATATTTAGTAGTAAATAGCCACAATTTACTTAATTTGAACTGATTCACAAAATATGCATATAGATAGAAAGGATGATAAAGAAAATGAAGCAAAAGGTTATTAAGAGGTGAGTTGGGGTAAAGGATGCACAAAGATATTATAATCACTGAATGCTTAAATATGAAGTGTGATGTGCTCTTTGCTTCCCTTTATCTAGGAGCTCATTTATCATTCACACTGAAACGGAGTGAGTCTAAATATCCTTCAACAGGAAACTAGATAAATTACGGTATTGGATAAAATGTAAGTCTCTATATAGCTAGATCTCTATAAACTAGATCTCTTTATATCATCATAGGTATATATCATAAAAAAAACATTATATTGTGCATTTTAAAAATCAGTTGAGGGGTCCAGCAGATGAGTAGTGGTTAGAGTACTGTTCTCTTACATGGCTGACCATGGTTTGGGTCCTGGACCTTGCAACTTGAAACTCATTCCAGGCACGAGTACCTGTGTGCCCTAAATCCTCAGAGGAGAATGGGGGAGAAAGGACTGCACCATGGCCATCCCCCCTGGGGGGTCATTTCTCTCTTTCTGTCTCTCTGTCTCTTTCTCTCTGGTGAGCACATACATCTTGTAGCAAAAAAAAAAAAAAAAAAAAAAAAAAAAAAAAAAAAAAAAAACCTCTACAAAAATAAGTAAAAGTTTAAACCTGCAAGTTTTTAAAATGATGTTTGTTTTTAAGCTTAATGTTCCTAGGTAGACATCACATGGTTCACTGAACTCTAATGCACTATTACGAAACAAACTTATTTGTTTAGAAACTGTTTTACTTTAAAAAGAAAGCTTATATTTTGGAAACAACTTTATAAATAACTGTTTCTTTTTTGCTAGATACAGTGCTTAACAAAGCTAAGAATGAAAATCAAGGTGTCCTGATGTCCAGTTTTCCTAGAATTCAGTCTATAAAACAATCTGTTAATAACAACTTTAAGATAATTTTATAAAAGTATAAAAGAATCTTGGAGGTATGAAAGGAAAAATATTTTACAATAGAATCTCAATGATCTATGATAAATGAAAATGGACATGGCAGAGAAAATATAGATATTAAGTAAACATTAATGAGTAACAGAACACCCATAGATGTAGGACGTATTTAAGAAGATAGAAAAAAATGAAAAATATATTCCTTCAGAACGTTGGGAAACACAAGGATTAAGAGGCCAAACAAGGATAAATGATGTGAGAGACACTAATTAGTATTCTATTCAGAGAGGCCAAAGAAATATGGTGTCTAGGAGCCTGAGCAAGCACTCCTAAAGCTATGACCTGGAAGGGCTCTAAGCACGTGAACAGATGAGAGACTGTCCCAGGCTGTTCTAACACCTGGGACAGTCTCTCATCGGCCATATATCCTTCTATCCAATTTCTGATTAAAGTGCTATTGATCAACAGTCAAATAATCTAAAGGCAATAATCCGTGCATGTATGCCTGAACTCCCAAGAGGGGCTGCAGGGTGACCATGCCATGGAAAGTGATTTTTCACTTTCTCTCTCTCTCTCCCTCATGCATGTGTGAAATTAAAAAAAAAAAAAAAATTAAAGGGGGAGGTAAAAGGGGAGCAGAATAAAAAGACATGCAGTCTTACGAATCCCAAGCTGAATTAGTTGACAAAGAATTATTAATCTTGGGAACCAGCAGTTAGCGTAATGGCTATGTCGCTGGACTCCCACGTAGTCAACCGCGGTTCGTTTCCCGGACCCAGTGGCTTAAACTCACGCCGGGCGCGTGTGCGTGTGTGCCCAAGATCCCGAGAGGAGAATGGAGGAGAAGGGATTGTGGTGTGACCATCCCCCCTGGGGGGTGATTTCTCGCTTTCTGTCTCTATGTCTCTCTCTGTCTGTCTGGCGAGTGCACGCGCCCTATAGCGAAAACCTCTCCAAAAAAAAAAAGAAAAAAGAATTATTAATCTTTAGCACAGAGAGCAGTATAATTGCCAAAAAAATTTCTCTTTTTTTAGAATTTTTTTTTTGCTATAAGGTGTGTGCACTCGCCAGAGAGACAAAGAGAAACAGAGTGACAGAAAGGGAGAAATCACCCCCTTTTCAGGAGGGATGGCCACACCCGCAATCCTTTCCCCTTTTAGGATTCTCCTTTCTCCTCTTAGGATTTTGGCCCATGCACACACATGCAGTCGCATGCACCTGGCGTAAGTTTTAAGCTGCAGGGCTTGAGGACTGGAACCGCAGATGATTGCGTGGGAGTCCAGCAACGTAACCATTAAGCCACCTGCTAGTCCCAAGGGTCAAAATACTTAATGCAGGTGAGTACTGTGCACCACATGATCCCTGTGGATGCAGGACTCAAAAACTAGAGGTTGCTCCCTGCGGGGTGAGCCATGGACAGTCACAGGGTCAGGACAGCCAGAGCGCAGAGGAGCCCCAGGAGCTCAGACCCTGTTTGCTCATTGGTGCGTGTCTTGTTATGTACCACCCTCCCCTCTTCACTCTGTCCTCCTCTCCCGGTTCTCATTTGTCTCCTCTGTGTCTCCCTAAGTCCTGCTTCCACTCCCCTGCTTCTGACTGATTATTTTCCTTGAAACTTTTCTGTACTGACATGAGACGGATGATGACAAGCCAGACAGTGAAAAGATCATTCGTGTTCCTGACACAGCCTTTTTCAAGAGGATGGGGTCGTTTTCCTCTCTCATCGCTGTGTGTGTGTGACAGGAAGACTCGGGCTTGGAGAATAGAATAAAGGGAAGAACTAAACACAAAAACCGAAGGAAGGTTTCGGGATAAGGAGCCGAGCTTCCAGTGCCTCAGCCTTTCCCATTCCCATCATAACTTGCACCCCCGAGTGGATTTGCATGGACTGAATCTCATCCCATCAAGAGCCTCCTCTGGGGGGACCAGCAGTTAGTGTAATGGCTATGTCGCTGGACTCCCACGTAGTCGACCGCGGTTCGCGCCCTGGACCCGGTGGCTTAAAACTCATGCTGGGCGCGTGTGCGTGCGTACCCAAGATCCCAAGAGGAGAATGGAGGAGAAGGGATTGCAGCGTGGCCATCTCCCCTGGGGGGTGATTTCTCGCTTTCTATCTCTCTGTCTCTCTCTGTCTGTCTGGCGAGCGCACGCGCCCTATAGCAAAAAAAAAAAAAAAAAAAAAAGAGCCTCCTCTGCATTTTCTCAGGTGGTCATAGGCCAGTGAGGAGCTGATCTGAACGCTCCCTGCCACTCTTGCTTTCTTCCTTTGCCCAGCATGTGTATGTGCACGTGCACACATGTTTTAATAATGGCCTTCTAGAAACAGCTCCACCTTTGTGGTCTAGCTGGTGGGCGTGCCTCTACTGCGGGAATGTAGAGGGTAAGAAAGAAGCAAACAAGTGTGGTGTGCTGGGAGAACTGAGGGGATCTCAGGGCCCTGGCTGCAGTGTAGTTTATATTGGACGCCAAAGTCATTGCGTATTTACTTGTCCTGGTCCCAGGACTAGCCAGGCTACCCTCACTCTTCTCTCGCTTCAAGTGGCTGAAAAGCATGAGACAAGCCCAGACACCACGGCACAAGTGGTAGGGACACTGCTACACCACGCTGGAGACCATATGGGAATAAGAGAACATACTTATGCTCACCAAAAGATGTATGACAATGTTCACAGGCTCTGGGTTTGTAGTAGGCCTGCCTGAACGTGGGCATATGCCATGGGTGTGCCTGCGGTACTGGCTGGCTTCAGGGTTGGGAGGAGGATTGTGGCAGGAGATCCCTGTGAAGGGTGCTTATCTTTCTCTTATATGGCAATAAATAGACTTAGAAAATAAAAAGCACTGGGACCAGCAGTTAGCGTAATGGCTATGTCGCTGGACTGTCATGTACTCTACCACAGTTCGAGTCCCGGACCCGATGGCTTAAATTCACGCTGGGCGCATGTGTGTGCGTGCCCAAGATCCCAAGAGGAGAATGGAGGAGAAGGGATTGCGGTGTGGCCATTCCCCCTGGGGGGGTGGTTTTTCACTTTCTGTCTCTCTGTCTCTCTCTGTATGTCTGGCGAGTGCACACACCCGATAGCAAAAACCTCTCAAAAAAAAAAAAAAAAAAAGAAAGAAAGAAAAAGAAAAGAAAAAGCACTAGACAAATGGCAATAACGTAAAAATGATCATGATGTCTAATTTTAAAATGTAATACTTGTATACACTGCGCATGTGTGCATGTACACAGTATGATGAAGATACAGGCCATCATTGACCATGTCACTACGTGGCACTTGACTCTTATATGTTTACATATATGTGTGTGTATAAAATACACATAAATGCCTATAAATTAATCACTGAACAAAAGGACAGATGGTTCACTTTCTAAACTGGGCAAATATTTGATCAGCACTTCACTGAAAAAGGATATCCAATGGCAATAATCTGATGAAAAGGTGTCCAACATTTTTAGTCATTAGGGAAATACAAAATAAAAACTACAATGAGATATGAGTACATATTTATGCTCACCAAATATATATGACAATGTTCACAGGACCTTTATTCATAATAGATAAAAACTAGAAACAACTCAAACTTCATGGAGAGGGGACCAGCAGGTGGCTTGTGGTTAAGGCGCTAGACACTCCCATATGGCCGACCATGGTTCAAGTCCCGGACCTGGTGGCTTGCTTTGTCACTTTCCCTCTCTCTCTCTCCCTTTCTGTGTTTCTCTCTAGTCAAATTAAAATAAGTGAATGAATAAATAAAATTAAATAAATAATTATTTTTTAAAGTTCATGGAGAATGTATATTGTGAAAAAGCTATGCATGGATTTCAATTTTTTGCATCAAAATAAATCCATACTTTAATTTCATTTATTCCTTTTTTTTGTTGCTGCTTTGTTGTTAAGTTTATTGTCTTTATCTGGAATAACATCATAGAAAATTGTTTAGTTTAGCTCTCAGCAGCCCACTCCTGAGCTCTGAGGAAGCTTGCCTTCTTCTGGGCTACCTGATCTTTCTTCTGGGCAAGGGTCACCTTGGGACGATTTCACCTCTTCCTTTTAACTTCTTATTGGGTTTCTTTTCACGGACTGCGTTCTCTCGTATGAGCTTTCTTATATATCTCCTCCATGTCTGGAGTTACATTTGTTCTTTATGTACTGAGAGAACTGTTTCTTGTAGGCACCTTCATCTTCTTCCATTAGGTAACACATGTAGTCTGCAATGTTTTGGCCCATGATGTGCTTTCGATAGACTTCTGCATTAAATTCCTTGCTTTCAGAATCATAACCAGGAAATCGTTTGGTACTGCGAGGGATAGATAAGCCTCCATCCACCGCTCCTTTCAGGGCCCAAAAATGTTATTGCCAGTGGTAATTCTGGCAAGGCCTGCATCCAAAAAGCAGGTGAAGGCACCAGGTTGACCATCGATGCTGTCTACATTGTACTCATCTCCGGTCACTTCCACTTGACCTTCATAGATCTTGTCCATGCCAACCCTATTGAGAAGCCCGCGGGCCAGCAGCAGACCAGTACAATATGCTGCAGCTTAATTTGTCAGACTGGCCTTCATACCGTGTTTTGGTAGTTTGTGTGCATAAGCTGCACAGACTATCATATCCCCTTCTACATGGGCATGAGCAATCTGACAATGATATCTGTTAGTTACACGAACTGTCATCCTGTATTTGGGTGTGCTGTACTTATCTTTATCCTGGATCACCAAGCGTTTCCGAGCATAATCAGTTTTACCCTCTCGTCATCTTCTAAATTTCACTTGGTATCTCTTAAAGTAGGCCTTATTCTTGACAACTTTAACAAATCCCACCCTGCGGAACAAAGACCCTTAATTTCATTATTTCATTTTTCTATTGAACTTTCAGAAGTTCTCTTTTTTTTGGGGGGTGGGGGTTGGGCTGGGAGAGGTTTTTGCTATAGAATGCGTGCGCTTGCCAGAAAGACAGAGAGAGACATGTGCTGGCCACAAAGAGAGAGACAGAGAGACAGAAAGTGAGAAATAACCCCCCAGGGGGGATGGCCACGCCGCAATTCCTTCTCTTCCATTCTCCTCTCGGGATCTTGGGCACACACGCACACGCGCCCGGCATGAGTTTAAGCCACCAGGTCTGGGACTCGAACCGCGGTAGAGTATATGAGAGTCCAGCGACATAGCCATTACACCAACTGCTGGCCCCCTGAAGTTCTCTTATACAGTGGGATATTACATAGCAATAGCATTGACGTCTAAAATATAGATTCTCATAGAATAATATTGAATGAAAAAAGCCAGATGTGTACCATATAATTCCAATGATGTAAAAATAAAGAGAACAAAATCAATTGTGGTAAAAAAGAAAAAAAGATGAAACTATGTTTTTCTTTTCAAAATGTGATCATTGAAGAAAAACACCAATGTAATAAATTTCATGATAATAAAAAAATGTAAAAAAAAAAGGTGTGAAGGGTAGTTCTTTTTTTTTTTTAATGGTGAAAAAGTGTGTATTTAGAACTAGCCAGCTGCTTTAGAAGATCCCAGTTTTGTTGGCAACATCTAAAGCATCATAATCAGGAGCCAGTTGCACGCATGCCTTCTTCTCTCCATCAGGCCTGGTTAGAGTGTTGACCTTGGCCACATCAATATCACAGAGCTTCTTCACAGCCTCGTTGGTCTGGTGCTTGTTGAGCCTGACATCCACAATGAACACCGTGTGTTGTTGTCTTCTATCTTCTGCATGGCACACTTGGTTGTCAGGGGAAACTTGATGACAGCATAGTGGTCAAGCTTGTTTCTTCTGGGGGTGCTCTTCTGAGGATATTTGGGTTGTCTCCGCAGCCGGAGTCTTGGGCCTTTGGATGGTGGATGATGTACGGATCTTCTTTTTGTGGCTGTGGACGCCTTTCAGCCCTGCCTTCTTGGCCTTCAAAGCCTTTGCTTTAGCTTCAGCTTTGGTAGGGGCAGGAGCTTCCTTCTTCACTTTTGGCGCCATCTTGGTGAAAAGGAGAGTAGCTCTTTTCAAGAAAATGGTTGGGAACCAGCAGTTAGCGTAATGGCTATGTCGCTGGACTCCCACATAGTCGACCGCGGTTTGCATCCCGGACCCGGTGGCTTAAAACTCACACCGGGCGCGTGTGCGTGCATGCCCAAGATCCCGAGAGGAGAATGGAGGAGAAGGGATTGCGGCGTGGCCATCCCCCCGGGGGGGTGATTTCTCGCTTTCTGTCTCTATGTCTCTTTCTGTCTGTCTAGCGAGCGCACGCGCCCTGTAGCAGGAAAAAAAAAAAAAAAAAAAAAAAAAAAAAAAAAAAAAAAAAAAAAAAAAAAAACACCTCTTCAAAAAATAAAAGAAAAGAAAAGGGCTGAAAATGTCAGGAGAGCCTTCTGGGGTGATGGCAATGTTCTCTTTTTATCTGAGTTGTGGTTAATGTGTACATTCATATATAAAATCAATCAAGCCTCATTACCCTCAATATTTTTTTATTTTGCTTTGTGTAAGTTATGCCACAATTAAAGGAGGGATGAAGAAAAGAAAGAAAAGGAAGAGTGAAGAGAGAAGGGGAGGAGGAGGAAGAGGAGAAGAGGTCAGATCTCTTAGGTCAACGTTTTAGACCATGTGATTTAATAAGGAAGCACCAAAAAACCCCTATAGTAACTTCTACAAGAATATTTTCTGCATTGTTTCCAAGTCTCTTAAACTGGGTATTTCCGAATAGTACAACGTTTGTTCTTCGGTATGTTGGGTCAGAACATAGTTTTTTCATAGATCCATCTTACAAATGATTCATCATAATGCTATTTGTCTTTGAACAATAACCGGCTTCACAGATGAAGTTAATTAAACTTTTTTACCTAGACTCAGGGATTACTTCCAGTTGAAATCAGTACAGACATAAGAAAATAGTAGCTTCTCAAGAGGTTTACACAGGGCAAACCAGGTGACATGGTGGTTAACGCAACTAGATCCCACATGGCTGACTGCATGGTTTGAGTCCCAGACCTGGTGGCTTGAAAAACACACTGGGGGCCTTATGCCTGAGGGCCCAAAATCCCAAGAGGAAAAGTGAGGAGACGCGATTGAGGCATGGCTATCCCTCCCCTGGTGGCAGGGTTGGGGGGGGTAGGATTTCTCATTCTTTCTCTCTCTGGCAAGTGCACATGTTCTATAAAAAAAACTAAAAAAGAAAAAAGAAAAGATTTATACAAAAATGAATCCTTGAGACCCCAAAAAGGCTCAGCCAGAAGCCATTTAAATCTGAGATGTGTCCTGCAGTGTTCTGGGACCAAGGTGACTGAATCTCTGCTCTAAACCCCATCTTCCAGACCTCAGAAAAGCTCAGCCAGGTAGGGCAACCTCTGTCTCTGTCTCTCTGTCTTTCTCTTCAAATGTTTTCTTTTCTTTTCTTTTTTTTTTTTAATTTTTAAAACATTTCTCACCTCTGGCCTGTTCTTTCTCTTGCTAATTTCAGAAGCCACTTAAATCTGAGGTGTGACCTGCTGTGTTTGCGCTGAGTACCAAGGGGTTTTTAGTTTTTGATTTAAACAAAAATTTGTTTCTTTCCTTTTTTGGTTGTTTTGGTCTTCCCCCCACTTTGCTTTCTTTTCCTTTTTTTTCTTTTTTCTTTTTTTAACGTTACTTTCTTACTCTGCTGTTTAGCCTCCACACACTGAGTGTCTAGACAGGCCTAAGTGCACAGTAGCCAAGTGTCTGAATACTTTAGGGTCATAGAAATCTTCAACCCTTATTGAACCTGCTGCCTGAAGGAAGAAACTCCTCTTTATAAATCTGAACTTAAAACCTCTTTCCATGGATACCACGTTGCAAAAAAACAATAGAGGAGAGAAATTCTCTCATAAGTATGATATAGTAAGGGGAAGCACATGATCTTACAGTTGCAGAAACCTCTAAGCAATTAGTCTAAAGTGAATACACCACCAAATGACTAAAATTCAGAGGAGACCGCAGAGTGGGCAGCAGGGAGAAGTACAAGTATGGAGCTGCAGAGAGTGTGGCTCATCTCCTCCCACATGCCCCTGAACTCTCAGTTAAATCACCACAGCTCAGCCAGGAGCACCTATTCCTTAGAAACTGTGAGGCCTTTGTAATACCAAGTTCCAAGGTCAAAAGCACAGGTTGCTTGGTGAGCATCAAGAAAACGGAACTGCAGAGAGATTCCAGATCCCACATACCTCTGAATTTTTAGAATTAACTCCAAGAAATTAGAAGGAAACATATAGTCCATCAGATGATCAGAAATCATCACACAGGCACAAGAAATATGAGAAACCAAGAAAATATCTCTTCTCCCAAGGGAAAAGAACAACCCTTCATCATCCACAGACAGTACAATGGAACTTGTGAAAATGTCCAATAAAGAATTCAGAATATTCATAGTGATAAAACTAAACGAGGTGCAAGAGAATAGAAACTATGAACTCCAGAATGTGCAAGAGAAAAGAGACAGCAAATTCCAGGAGGAGAGGAAGTTTTTTCATGATTTGAAGGAAGAAATACACGCCATAAAAAAGAATCAAATGGAGCTGTCAGAGAAGAAGGCTGTAACACAAGAAATCAAGTCCTCCCTTGAAAATATTAAAAGCAGATTAAACCACACAGAGGACTGAATCTCAGATGTTGAAGTCAAAACCTCTGACCTAGGTAAAATTACCAAAAAGACTGAGAAAATAACCCAAAAACATGAGTATAATATTCAAGAAACACTAGATAACATTAAGCATCCAAACATCTGGATAATCAGTATCCCAGAAGGTGAAGAAACTGATAAGGACACTGATAATCTATTCCATGAAATCCTGGAAAATAACTTTCTAAACCTAGAGAGAGGCTTCAAATATCCAAACCCAAGATATACAAAGGATCCTACATAGAATCAACCCAAGATCTTTCCCAAGACACATTGTAGTCAGATTGGCCAAATCCACAGACAGAGACAAGATACTAAGATTGGCAAGAGAGAAACGTCAGGTTATTTACAAAGGATACCTTATCAGGCTAACATGGGAAGCTCTCATCAGAAACAATGCAAGCAAGGAAAGAATGGGAAAATAAAAGTGTTAAATGAAAACAGTTTCAACTAAGAACACTATACTCGACAAGATTATCCTTCATATGGGAAGAAAAGATAAAAACATTCTCAGATAAACAAAACCTCTTTGAATTTAAAAACCTCTTTCAACACCAGACCAGCTCTCTGAGTTCTGAAGGGAGTTCTTTACCAGGAAAACTGAAGTTACACACACAGAAATAAGAGGGGAAAAAAGCAACCAAGTTAATGCTAGGGACACATCTGGAAATACCAGCACATGCTCCCTATAGCAAAAATCTCTCCCCCACCACAAAAAGCACGAAATACTTCTAGCCATCATAATAAAGAATTCTCTTTTTTTAAAAAAATGAACAATACTATAAAATGTACTGAACTGTCTCTTAGGTGGCCAGCCCTATGGTATAAATCTAGAATTTTTTAAAGATGGCTGTAACCAAAACACTGTGTCCGAATAAGATGGTGGCATCTTACTCTAATTGTCCATAAAGTACATCAGGAGCAAAGAACTTAAGAAATAAATTTGCCAACCTGAACCTACCAAGTAAAAAGTGTAATTCACAGGGTTGTATGCCAGATGGTATTTTTCTCTGCAGACTGATAATTGATGCCAGATATTACTGTCTAATTCTAGAATTGAAGAACTTCACCTTTCTTAAGAGACTTAACATAAGGTTGTTTCTTTTTATGTACCTTTAACACACATAAAATCACATATTCAGGTCGTGGCACGGTGGTAACACACCTGGACCCACATGAGAAACATCCTGGTTCACCTCCCAGGGCCTCCCCGAGCATGCCACATACGGATGTGTGCCTGATCAGCTGGCCCTGGGGTGGATCGTGGCATAAGGACACTGGTAGGGGCGTCTCTCTTTCTTGTTTCTCTCTCATAGAAGAAATAAAGGCACCAGTGCGTGCGTGCCCAAGATCCTGAGAGGAGAATGGAGGAGAAGGGATTGCAGTGTGGCTATCCCCCCACCGGGGAGGGGGGAATTTCTCACTTTCTGTCTCTGTCTCTCTCTGTCTCTCCAGTAAGCCCACATGCCCTATAGCAAAAATCTCGTAAAAAAAGAAAAAGAAAGAATTGCGCATAATTGAGAAAGATTGCGTTTAATTGAGAAAAGCAGTCATAGTGGGGGTGACGTAACTTATGCTCCACAAAAAGAATCCCTGCAGAGTAAAAGGGAGTGCCAGGGATAATTATGAAAGACGGCAACAAGGATGAACCTGGACTCACAGACTGCCTCCTAGTGCCCAGTCCAGTGACTGGCACATTGATGGCTTGATAAACATTTTAAGAGTGCCAGGCAGGCTCCTGAAATATTAATTGGTTCCTAAGAAGAATAAAGATCATTGATGATCTTCAAGGGATCTAAGAATTCAGTAGGAAGATTCATAGATGATGATAAAGTAGAAATAAAGTATCTTGAGCTCCTTTTACAGGTCTTTATGGTGATAGTTCCATAATTTTGTTACCAAAAAAAATATTTTTTAGAGGTTTTTGCCTTAGGGCACATGGACTTGTCCCAGACAGAGACAATGAGAGGGAAAGTGAGAAATCAACTCCTGGAGGGATGGCCACATCATAATCCCTTCTCCTCCATTCTCCTCCTGGGATTTTGGGCACTCATGCACATACACCCAGTGTGTTTCAAGCCACCAGGTCTAGGACTCGAACCGTGGTTAGCCTTGTGAGAGTTCAGCGATGTAACCGCTATGCCATCTGCTGGCTCCTAAAAAGTTCCTTTCCAGGACCAGCAGATGGCATAATGATTACGTCACTGGCCTCCCATGAAGTCAACTGTGGTTCAAGTCCCAGACCTGGCAGCTTAAAACTCACGCCAGGTGCGAGCACGTGTCCAAAATCCCAAGAGGAGGATGGAGGGACTGTGGAGTGTCCATCCCCCGAGGGGTTGATTTCTCACTTTCTGTCACTCTGTCTCTCTGTCACTGTCCCTCCAGCAAGTGCATGTGCCTTAAAGCAAAAAATCTCTCTTTAAAAAAAAAAAAGCGTCTATTTTTTACAGTATACCAAGCACAGAATGATAGAGGCCTGTCCCCAAAATACATGTCCTATCTTTTTTGTTTTGAGAGGTTTTTTGTTTTGTTTTATTTTGTTTTCTATAGGGCACAGGCACTCGCCAGAAAGACAGACAGAGATAGAGAGACAGAAAGTGAAAAATCACCCCCATGGGGGGTTGGCCATGCCGCAATCCCTTCTCCTCCATTCTCCTCTTGGGTTCTTGAGCATGCATGCACACACGCCCAGTGTGAGTTTAAGCCACCGGGTCCGGGACTGAAACCATAGTCAACTACATGGGAGTCCAGCGACACAGCCATTATGCCATCTGCTGGTCCCTACATGTCCTATGTTAATTCAATTTGGTAACCCAATTGTTAATCCATCTGGGGATTTAGCAGGATTTTATGCAGCAATAAAAATATTTTCTGTATCAAATGTCTTATTGGGTATCTAAAACCCTTGCTGGAGTAGGAGTATGACAAGAATAAAAATAGCATTTTTTGAACAGAGAGAAGAAGGGAGGGCACATCTGCAGGTGTCCATTGTGAGTACAGACAGATGTACTGCTGCCCTGTGCTTACAGCCCCAGGAGGGAAGGGGGCCACTTCCCTCATGTGCACGTGAAAGGCAGGCCCTCACTTCTCCCTCCTTTTATATCACAGCACTCCTTTCCCTTTGGAGTTCAAAGCATTTTGCAATTCCAATAATTGCTCTCACTGTGAAAATTCTGGTAATTCAACATGCGCCATAAATCCCTGCAATTTCATGTTGTCATTTTATTCATCTGCACCTCTCAGTTCCTAGACTGCAGTCACCTCCTGTAGAACTGCTTTAACTAAATTATATTCAAATTAATATTGGGGATCAAACAAACATCCGTGAACTAGCCCTGTAGGACAATGGGTAAGTGCTACACGTAGAAAGCCAGACACCACACAGTTGACCAGTTCGAATCTCAGCCACAGTGGCTTGAAAACCATTCCAGTCTTGTGTGCATTCTCAAAACCCTGATGGAATGGAGAAAGGGAGGGAAAAAAATATTGTGGTGTGACCAGGACCCACTGGAGGATGTTCTCTTTCGTTCTGTCTCTCTCGGGCGAGTGCCTGTACCCTCTGGCCACTAAAAGAAAGAAAGAAAAGAAAGGAAGGAAGGGTCCCCAATAAATTTGTTGTTTTGTCTATTTTATAAAATTGTCATTAACATTATTCCTTATATCATAAAATTCTCTTAGTGAGGATGGTTCAAAGAGAAGTCTGATGTGAGTATTAAAGAGTTTAGCAATTTTCCTGTTGGGTCTGTGTTTACCTTTAGGACTGCAGTGTGTAATTTAGATAATTTCTTGTTTTACTGAGAATGCAAGAAATTTAAGACTCAAATTTGAAACCCATTCATACTATTGGGTAGGCCATTATGATCAACTAGTTTAGCTTTATTCCTTGGTAACGTGGGTACCTCCCCCCATTATTTTTCCTTCTTGTTTTACTCCATTTGTAAGTCATGCTACATTGCCATATTTTATATCCCCTAGGAAAGTCCTCAAAAATCCAAAATGAAATGAAAAAAAGTTTTTAAAAATAAAAGGAAAAAAAATAAATAAATAAATAAATAAAAAGTTAAAGAAAGAGATCAAAGTGGAGCTATTGTTTCCAAATTCCAGTTTTACTTTAATCAGTGTCAAAATCAACCCCATCTCAACTCTATCTCTTCTAAAGAAGAGAGTCCCAGTGCCCTGTGGGGGACCCTGGGCTGGTCATTGGGTCACCAAGGAGTTTTTACAGCTTTGTTTAGGGTTGGAATTTAAACTCGAGCTACACCCCTCCTAAACAAAGCTGGCACTCACTCACCACCCACGGTCAGCAGTAAGTGCTCCGTGAGTTGCTCGCAGCAGAGGGGCCAGTGCTGATGTCTGCCGTGCCGCTGAGCTCACACTTGCCCTCACATGCTGCTGGCCAGGCAGCCAACATTGCATGTTCGCAGGAAGACTTGCCTTGTTACAAATGCAGTTTATGAACAAGCACACATTTTTTTTTTTTTAACTTTGTGTAGAGCTGGCAGGCCACACGCAGGAATGAGAATTACAATTAGGGCTTCCTTAGCCCTGGGTACTAGTCACACAAACTCACCAGCCCAGATAGTCATGGACTACGTGTTCCTTAGTACTGTATCTGTTGGTGGGAACACCTCCGAGATTGAAAATGAAAAACCACAGGAGGAAGTCCTCTGTTGCAAATTTGCCAAATATGACAATAGATGTGGCAATAAAGAAGTGATCAGAGGAAAAGCATGTGTGATAAACCATATGATAAATTCATGGGAGAGCCTTGTAAGAATTCCACTCACATCACACTTTTTGCCTGGTTTCTTTCCTGGTCTTTTAGAAAACAAAGCCCAGTCTCCCAGAGCTATTCTTTTTATTCTAGTTTGTGCAAATTTCAGTTACATATTTACATATTAAGAGAATTAGGTTTTTTACAAATCTGCTGTATTTGGTTCTATAGTACTATATTGATTACTGATCCTTACTGATACAAAGGATAAGTTTGGAATATGGGTTCAAATATTTATAAAAAATATAAGCATAATATAGAAAAATGAACATCACATTTGAGAAAGCTGGTTCTGTCCCCAGCTCTGTTACCAGACAGTTGGATGCCCTTGGAAGTCTCTCTTGGGATTTCAGTTTCCTAATCCCAGTTGGGCTAGATCCATGATCCTCAGTCTTTAACAACTACCTCGGATGGTTGATTAAGATGGAGACTTCTGAAGCCAGCAGGTGATGTGGTGGTTAAGGCATTGGATCTCACATGGCCAGCTGCGCAATTCAAGTCTTGGGCCTGGTGGTTTGAAAAAACACGCTAGGTGTGTGTGCATGTGTGCCCAAAGTCCCAAGAGGAGAATGGAGGAGAAAAGATTTTGGCATGGCCACCCCTCTGGTGGGGCAATTTTTCATTTTTTTCTCTCTTTCTGTTTCTCTCTCTCTCTCTCTCTTTCAGGTGAGCACATGTACCCTATGGCCAAAAAAAGGGAGAGAGACTTCTGGGTCCTACTCAAGACCTACCAAATTCAAATGTCTGGAGGTGGGACAGGAAGCTGATTTACCTTTTTTCTCCAGGTGGTTTTGATTTGGATATTGAAACAACACATTTTGAGAAACACTAGACTAGATTACCTCTTCACATACCTTGAAAAATTTATAAAATTAAGTTCCATGACTAGGTCAAATTGAATTCACAACATTCTTTCTGTAAAAAGTACTTTGAGAGTTTACCTGCTGCTTGATTACTTATGACTTTCATGGACATAAAAAGAATTTGCAAAACTTCTTAATAGCCCTGCTTGGATATCAACAATTTTGTTGTAACCAGATTACTTAATAGCAATAAAGTTAGGATTCCTTCATAATAATTTTCTTTTGCAATGATGCTAACTAAAATGACAATGATTCAACAGTCATATTAATGTTAATAATACTTTTTAATAATAATTGCAAGTACTGGGTTATTAAAAGTCTTCTGCTAGTTTTTACATACCAGTCATGGCTAAATTGTCTCTAAACACTTAGGTTTTAATTTTGGCATAAATATTTAATGTAAAATCTAGGGCCAACAGATGGGATGGTGGTTAAGATGATTGGATCCCACATGGCCAATTGTGAGGTTCAAATCCCAGACCCGGTGGCTTGAAAAACAGGGCAAGTGTTCGTGCATGCCCAAAATCCTAACAGAGGAATGGAAGAGAAGGGACTGCACCCTCTCTGGGGGGGGGGGGTGCCTTCTTACTTTTCCCCTTTCTGTTTCTGGCAAACACACATACCTATAGCAAAACTTAAAAAAAAATTAAATCTAAATTACCAAATCTAAAATATGAAACAGAAAGTTATAATTTTAACAGAGATGATATATTTTTTCTACTGTATAAAAAGGAATTGGTAGACAAACTGATATTTTTTTCTATAGGGCGCATACGCTCACCAGACAGACAGAGAGACAGAGAGACAGAAAGCGAGAAATCACCCCCCACGGGGGATGGCCATGCCGCAATCCCTTCTCCTCCATTCTCCTCTCGGGATCTTGGACACACACGCACACGCGCCTGGCGTGAGTTTAAGCCACCGGGTCCAGGACTCGAACCGTAGTCGACTACATGGGAGTCCAGTGACATAGCCATTATGCTAACTGCTGGTCCCTGATTTTTTTTTTTTTTTTTTTAGAGAGGTTTTTGTTATAGGGTGCGTGCGCTTGCCAGAGAGATAGAGGGACAGAAAGCGAGAATCACCCCCCAGGGGGGATGGCCACACCGCAATCCCTTCTCCTCCATTCTTCTCTCGAGATCTTAGGCATGCATGCACACTCACCCAGAGTGAGTTGAAGCCCTCAGGTCCGGGACTCTAATGGTGGTCGACTACATGGGAGTCCAGCAACACAGCCATTACGACAACTGCTGGTCTCAACAAACTGATTTTTTTTTTTAAAGAGAGATTTTTGCTATTGGGTGCATGTGCTCGCCAGAGAGACAGAAGCAAGAACTCACCCTCCAGGAGGATGGCCTTGCTGCATTCCCTTCTTTTCCATTCTCCTCTTGGGATTTTGAGCACACACACATACATGCCTGGTGCGAGTTTTAAGCTGCTGGGTCCAGGACTCGAACCGCGATTGACTACATGAGAGTCTAGTGACATAACCATTATGCCATCTGCTGGTTCCAAAAAACTGATTTTAAAAAGTCAATTTCACCTAGAAAGAGTTTTCATAAAACTTGGGTGATGCTGGAGAAACAAAAATGTAATGCTTATGCCAAACAGTCTATTTCAAAGTTGAGATGTTTCTAAATCAGGGATGTCAGGGATGCTGTTGATAGCTGATTTAATTCTCCACAGAACACGATAAAAAAATTTAGAAAATTCTGTATATCGTAACATGCTTTTATAACACATCAGAGACTTTGCTTTCTCTATCAAAAGAAGAGTTTCTACAAAATAAATCATATAATTTCCTTTGTAGTTTCACCCTTTGCATCACAAAGAGTCCTTAAGAATGCTACTCGCTTTAAAGTGCTACATCCTAGGTGTGGCCAGCAATCAGGCCCTGCAATTTTGACTACTGACTTTTTACAATGTCCATAGCTGGCCTTCCAGATCTAAGGTTACTAGGAGCTCAGGGCCCTGCCCCTCCCTGGCTATTATATACCATTGTGTTTAGAGGCAGACAGGAAATGGCTGCAACTCAGCAGGACTGCTCACTGCTGCCCGGTGTACTGCTTCAGTGTTCCTTGGTGGTGTTTTCTTCTAGATATGAGTGTCTATTGTCACTTGCTGCAGGAGTTTGGATGTACTGTTCTGGCTGCCTTGTCACAAGCAGATTATGGTAGATGCTCTCTGAGGCCCATCCTGATTCTCTCAGTTTACTGTAGCCCAGGGCAGTTGAACTGCCAACTGCCTGAGGGCTTTCTTGCAACCAGGAGCCCATGCTGCCCGAGGCAGGAAGTGCCAGTACATTGCCCTACAGGAGAGGTCTCCAACCAATGACTGACAGAACTTGGTGTTTTAATATCCTATATCTCTTTCCCAGGGATGGCCTAGCTCTGAGTGCTATAATGACATCCAAAAATTCCCAAGGAAATGGACTCCCTCTCTATAAACAGTGGAAACTAGTATGCCACCGCCTTCATTGGATGGCTTTCCTTTTCTGCCTCACTTCCTCACTCTCTACAGGTATTTTCTGGATTCCACTTGAATTTGAATCCTTGTCATAGGATTTGCTCCTGGAATAACCCACCAACATCAGCCTCCTAGGGAATCTTCCCTTAGTAAAACTGCCTTTCATTACATGCGATTGTTCTGTGTTTAGGATTAGCTGCCATATAAATGTTGGAGCTAACACTGGTCTTCATTTGTTAATGTCTTCCAACCTTCTCAACTTCAAAAGATAAAATATGGAAAAAGATTACTGAGAACTTTTTCTCCTTAGACTGGCTCATTTTTTGTAGATGAGGGGACTGAGCTTCAAAGAGGTGAAATTGTTGCAAGGTTTCTACTCGGAAAAGGGGTAGAGGTTACAACCTTGCCAACCTACCTCATGACTTTGATGACTTGACTTTCGCACCACAGGGTAACCCCAATGAAAAGGTTGAGAATAACTATTTATTAGAACCAATTCAATTTCCATAAGCATTAAATATTGCTGTTTATTGTAGTTAACAACATGACAAACTTTCTTGTAAAAACCATATACTCAAATACAGAATTCAGAGGACTTTAAAAACTATTTTAATTTCTAGTGGGTGCATGCACTCACCAGAAAGAAGCAAAGAGACAGAGAAAGAGGGAGAAAGCACCCCCAATGGGGCATGGGCATGCCACAAGCCCTTCTCCTCTATTTCTCTATCCTGTTGGGGTTTTGGGAATGCACACATGCCCATGTGCCTGGTATGTTTTTCAAACTGCCAGAGTGGGATTCAAATCAGTTAGCCATGTGGGATCTAGCTCTCTAACTGCTCGGCAACAGGGCCAGCTTGTAGAGAACTTTAGGACTAGAACAAACCTTATGATAAAAGAGTGAATTCACCATTTTTAATTATAAATTAGGAATCTAAGCCTCAAGAAAGTCCAGTGACTTTCCCGAATTAGCACAGGTAAGAAGAGATTCAAGTTTTTGGATTTTTGGTTTAGTTCTTTTTTCAAATTGTCCTTAGTTTGGTTTTCTGAACTCATCCACATTACTGGTATGCAAAAGAAAGCTCAAGGCTGTGCGGGAAATGGCTATCGATCAGTCACCTCTCCTCTGTGCTAAGTAACCACCAGGATCCCTAGGTGGCTAGTTTGTCGGCCCTCCTGACCGACCTCCAAGCGCTGGTGTCTCCGAGAACGTGGATTTCAGCTACTCCGGGTTCCTGTCCCATGTCCAGGGAATTTCAATAGCCACCTTCTCCAATCACAAATTCCCAAAGGGAATTACTCTAGAGATAATGGAAATTGCTCAATATTTGAACTTCATAAACAAATTGTATTGACTGCTATTCAAATTTCTACTTAAAAGAAATCAAAGATGCAAGTTAGGACCTGAACATGAACAGCTCTGATCTGAAAGGAGTCTGGTGGGATAACGAGTTCTGAGATTTTGCTCGATTGAAGTTGTACAAGTCAGGACAGTGTCTTTGATTATCAAACTCAAACGTGGAAATGCCCTAGAGACAAATGTCTTTCAAAAGACCATAAAGTACATAACAGTCAAACTGGAGAGTCAATGGCCAGCCGTTTATTATTAACGAAACTACTCCATTGTCTACATCTAGAATTTTCTTAGAAATATTATATTATAATGTAATATTCATAACAGTGTGTTTTTTAATTAAAATTTCAAAACTGGTATCGGGGCCAGCTGATGTCATAGTGGTTACATCACTGAACTCCCACATGGCCAGCATTTCAAGTCCTAGACCCACTGGCTTGAAAATCACACTGGGAGCATGTGCATCCCAAGATCCTGGGAAGAGAATGGAGGAAATAGGATTGTGGTGCGGCCATCCCCTCAGGGGGTGATTTCTCATTTTCCCTGTCACTATCTCTCTCTCTTTCTTTGGTGAGCACACACACCCTAAGGCAAAAACCTCTAAAAAAACAAAGTATCTTTAGTAATCAAGTAAATCTTCTATTCTACTCCAATGTCATTTTACTCCATTAACAGTATTCATGTTAAGTAATAAAGGGGAACAAGGAGCAGGAAAAGAAGAAAGGACAGTGTGATAAAGCAGTAAGGATACAAAACATTTTTTCCTGTGTATTCTACTGGGATATTTGTGGAACTACAGTGAAAAGAGCATTGGCTAAAATTCTGGGGTGTTAGGATTTATGTCTCATTTAAGGACAAGAAGACCACTGCTCACATATGGAAGAAACACCAAAAACATGGTATTCACTGAGCTCACTAAATCCTGAAGGGGCTTTCCATACATTAAGAACAAATATGTCAATGAAGAAGGAATACATATGTGTATACAGATGATTTTGTTTGTACAGATATGCAAACTGCCCAAGAATAGTAGAAAAGGCATAAGGGAATTGACATATAAGCCCAGAATGAAGAGGGAAAAGAAACAATTGTACCAATAACGTCCAAATAAAAGAAGAGAACAACGTATTTGCTGGGAAGATATCCTTGTCTTTTATATGCAGGTGTCCAGCACAGTGCAGGGAAGAATAGGTTACTCCCTTCTCTCAGCTCCCATGGAAAGTTGTTCATTTCTCCATGAGAATAAATCAGGCCATTTCCCACTAACACCAGCTCAGACTTAACTGCACACAAACCAGATGACTGAAAAATGTTTAAGGAAGTATTTACAAAATGTGGGTACACAAGGGGAGACCAGTAAGGAATGGTGAAGCAGTGGAAGAAAGCTGCTACTACCAGCAGCAGGATGTCATTACTACCCCTGGACACAAAAAAGGGGCAGCAAGGGAATATTGGAACTGGCAAGATCAGAGCTGTAAAAGAGGCCCATCCATCAGAAGCTGTGGCCTTCAGCAGAGTAAGGCAACCACTATCAAACTCCAGTCGGATCTCCTATTCCCGCCCTGTCCTCCAAAGCCTCCCACTGGCTGAACATAACTAGAAGCCAAAGGGCAAAGAGTTTGGTCCCAGCAGTCCATAAAAAATAGTTCTTTGAGGGCTAGCAGGTGACATAGTGGTTAAAGCGCTGGACTCCCACATGGTTGACTGGGGTCGAGTCCTTGAAACACTGGGCATGTGTGCGTGTGTGCCTAAAATCCTGAGAGAATGGAAGAGAAGGGACTGAGGTGTGGCCATCTTCCCTGGGGGCTGATTTCTCACTTTTTGTCTCTGTGGTGAGTGCATGAGCCCTATAGCAAAAATCTCTCAAAAAAACAAACAAAACCTTTTTAGAGCACACACAGGAGAGTAGAGAGTGGATCTGGAAGGCCTACAGAGACTATCTAGACACCGTGGTTTAAGATATGGATTAAAGTTGTATATAGGGAAGTTTCCTGTAGCATTACAATAAAAAATTAGGGCCAGATCTATAGCGTGGTGGTTAGGCATTGCTCAAGGGAAACCAGATCCCACATGGTTGACCAGGGTTAAGGTCCCAACCCCACCAACTTGAAAAACATACTGGGTATATACATGCACCTAGGATGGAGAATTGGAAGAAAGGGCTTTGCAGTATGACTGGGCCCTGTTGGGGGATTATCTCTCTCTCTCTCTCTTGCATAAGTGCCCTCTGCATTAAAGAAAGGTTTTTAAAGGAACTTAAATTCCAATAATAGAATAATAAGTAAAAGCAAAACAAAACAAAACAAAACACTGTATGTTTTGGGCTTGCTAACGATGTGGTGGTTAAGTCGGCTGGATCCCACATGGCCAGCTGTGCAGTTTCAGTCTTGACCCCATGGCTTGAAAAGCACAGTTGGGGGCCAGCAGGTGGCATGGTGATTCAGGATGCTGGACTCCCACATGGCCAACTGTGGTTCAAGTCCCAGACCTGAAGGCTTGTTTTCTCACTTTCTCTCTCTCTCTCTTTCTCTTTCTCTCTCTCTCTCCCTCCTCCCTCTGGTCAAGTTAAAAATAAATAAATAAATAAATAAATAAAGTTGAATAATTAAAAAAAGAAATGAAAAGAAAAGCACACTTGGCGCATGTGTCTGTGTGTTCAGGGTCCAGAGAAGAGAATAGTGGACAAGGGACTGTGGCATGGCCATTCCCCCGGGGAGAAGGGGCGCTTTCTCACTCTCCCTCTCTCCCTCTCTGTCTCTCTCCAGTGAGCACATGTGCCCGACAGCAAATTAAAAACAAATACATAAATTTTAAAAATGTTAAAACTACATGTTTTAATGAAGTAGGAAAATGCTTATGATACAATAAGTGAAAAACAAAACAAGACACAAAAGGCCTAACTGCTACCTTTGTAATTTCATCTCTAGAACTGATTATATGAAAATATGCATAGAAAAGGAGATGAATGACACAAACCCCAGAAGCTCCTTAAATGAGATATACAAAGAGGTCTGTACTATTCTTTCAAAACTTAAGCCACTAAAAAAGGTATGCCTTCCCCACCCCAATATATTATTTGAAATTAAAATAATTCTAAACCCTATGACAAAGTTTAATATCTTAAAATAACACAGAACATCCAGGCACATTTGGATTTTTCTCTCTTATGCTTAATTTATGAGTAGGTAATCCTGCAGTGAGTACAGTAGAAAAAGTACGAGTTCCAGATTGTAAGTATATGTACATGGATGCATGTATATCCCTATATGCTCAATTTACCAAGTAGGTAATCCAGCACTTATGTACAGAGGATGTAAAGTATTTAGTGTTAGAATGTATACTTATATATACCTCTACACATTCACACATATGCAAATCTTATCTGTTTTATATCCTTAGAGATAGACTCTATCTATCTATATATTTAGATATAGATATAAATAGAACCATTAATTTGGAGAATTTATATGCATATATATCTGGTCATGTGTATACATGCATACATTAACAATACCAAGTATTCTTTGGCATTTCTTTAGCAGTAACAGTCATTAGAGCTCTCAAGAGTTATGAATTCAGGGCCAGCAGATGGTGTGGTGACTGGAGTGCTGGACTCCCATATGGCTGACCACAGTTTGAGTCTTAGACCCAGCAGCTTGAGACTCACACCAGGCACATGTGCGTGTGTGTCCAAAATCCCTAGAGGAGAATGGAGGGAGAAGGGATTGTTGAGTGGCCATCCCCCAAGAGGGGTAATTTCTTGCTTTCTCTCTCTCTCTCTGTCTCTCTGGTGAGCACATGAGCCCTATTGCAAAAATCGCTCAAAAAAAAATTATGGATTTTTCATCCCCTGTGATATTTAAATTCCTTATCTCCAGTCTTTGCCATGTACATATTTGAGTATTTTTTATTCTCCTTTATTACAAACATAAATGTCCTGGAGTCAGCAGCTGGGCGATGGTTAGGGCATACGGTCACACATAGCTGATTCTGCTGTTTAAGTCTCATATCCAGCAGCCTGAAAAACATGCTTGATGTGTGTGCATGTGTCCTAAAATCCCAAGAAGAGAATGAAGGAGAAGGGACTATAGCATGGCCAGTCCCCCTGGGGGGTGATTTCTCACTTTCCCTCTCTGTCTCTTTCTGATAAGCACATGCACCCTATGCCAAAAGGAAAAAAAAGAAAGAAAGAAAATAAAGGTAAGTGTAGCCACTTTCCATTATTTTAATAGTGATTACTGTAGCTTCTCTGGAACACAGGAGACTGTGAACCAGTTTCCCAACAACAGAACTTGAACTGGTTTGCCAGTCTATACCCTACAGTCTCACACACAGCAAGTATCCATAAATATTTGTTTAATAAATTAATTACACCAGTGCAGTTTGCCCTATTCACTTACCTTCCAAGAATGTTCCAAGAATGATAGATGTAGTCACCGAAGACCATACATCAAGACCACTTTGGAGACAGGCAACATCTGCTCAGTTACTTAGGTCACAAGTGAAAGAAGCAAACCTGATGCTTCAATTACCAGTATCAATGAATAATTGCTTTTAAAATTAGAGAAATCCTATAACAGCATGTACTTTAAGACAAAGCAGCAAATTTCCAGTTGTACTATAGAAGTTGAGCAGTATTAATGGCTATAATATTTATGCTGTAAAATAACTACATTAAATCTAAATACCAGAGCATACAAATTTTCAGTCTAGTATAATAGAAAAAAACACTCCCTTCTATCACCTACTGTGAGATAGTGCTGTGTATATAACTGTATTCATATTAGTCAGTGAGCATTTTTAAATGCAATTTTTAATGTCCTTCAAATACATAAAAGTCAAGATAAAATTTATTTTGAGAAATATGGACATTAAAGACAAATGTACTATGGAATCAACCTAACTGTCCAAAAATTGATGACTGGGTTGAAAAACTGTGGCATATAGGGAACCAGCAGTTAGCGTAATGGCTATGTCGCTGGACTCCCACGTAGTCGACGGCGGTTCGCGTCTTGGACCCAGTGGCTTACAACTCACGCCGGGCGCGTGTGCGTGCGTGCCCAAGATCCCGAGAGGAGAATGGAGGAGAAGGGATTGCGGCGTGACCATCCCCCCGGGGGTGATTTCTCGCTTTCTGTCTCTATGTCTCTCTCTGTCTGGCTGGCGAGCGCACGCGCCCTATAGCGAAAAAACCTCTCCCAAAAAAAAAAAAAAAAAAACTGTGGCATATATGTACTATGAAATATTACTCAGCCATAAGAAACAATGAGACCCTATCACTTGATTCAAAGTAGATAAATATAGAAGACTTAATGTTAAGTGAAATGAGCCAGACTTTGAAAGACACATACTGTATATCCCCATTTAGTATATACTGAATGTCTGCAACTCTACAGCAGAAATTGAGAGATCTATGACAGTAGACCAGATAAGTGTAGATACCAGAGACTGCAAGGGAATGGAGTCAGTGGTAGAGAGTGGGTAGTAGGGGTGAGTGAGAGGGCCAAAGGGAAGAAACATTTAACAGAAGAATGTAAAATTCTCTGTTTAAAATTTCTGTAATTTTTGCTTTATAAAAATAAACATTAAAATAAAAATAGATAAACTTACTACCTCCTATAAAGTCAAGGATTTTTAAGAAGAGTTTTCATAATCCTTTTACATCAAACCCTCTAGGTCTACATATTTCAAGCCAATAGCATCTCCTATATATTTGAACTTTAGTTACTAAGATTTTCTTTCCTTTTTCAGGGTTGAGCTTAACTTTTATTCACAATGAAAATTTCTCAACATTTTTCACTTTAAATTCCTTTACTATTCTGTGAATCATCCCAGCAGCAGGTAATAAGACTTTACAGCTTTTGGGCTAGATTGGAAATCAGGTGCAACAAGTTTAGTTAACTCTGTGGGGACTGAGTCACTAATTCTTGGTAGAATCAAATCAAGGGTTCCCAGAAGAACAAGGGTTTCTCATTGACTTCACAACGAACGTGAATTCTTCATTCTTAGATATTCCCCTTCTCTACGATGGGACCAAGTAGGGTGCAGAAAAGAGGAAATGTTTCTTTCCTGGTTTTTTAAAGAGTGACACCTCTGGAAGCAAATGAATTCCTACATTATATTGGATGCTTCCTTTCTTTAGCTAGCTGCCTCTCATGCACACAACATACACATACACACCCTCTGTCGACTGCTCATGCAATGAGCTTTAATTTTCCCATGGTGTGGTGAAACTATCATGAGCTTTGGAGTCAGAAAGAACTGGGTTCGAATACTGCTGAGTCATTCACTCGCTAAATCATCTTTTTCAGGTTTTCTCAGTTGTAAATATGGGGGTAAGATTACCTACTTTGGAGAGCCTCTATGAGGATTAAATGAGATACATTGAATATGAAAGCAACTGTCAGGCAAGGAATACGCAAGGATTTTCATACCTTTTGTCCTATATATTCTTGACAAAAGTTTCTTACTGGGTATTTAATACACAGGAGAGATTGGGATTTATCTGGCTGAAAAGAATTCCCTTTCTCTGTTCTTTTATTTACTTATTTATTTATTTATTTATTTGAGAGTGAGCTTTTTACTATAGGGAGCATGCACTCACCAGAGAGACAGAGAGACAGAAAGCAAGGAACCATCCCCCCAGGGGATATAGCCATGCTGTAATCCCTTCTCTTCCATTCTCTTCTCCAGATTTTTGGCACACATGCACATTCACCCGGTGTGAGTTTGAAGCTGCCAGTTCCGAAACTCAAACCATGGTGAATAACGTGGGAGTCCAGCAATGTAACCATTATGCTATCTGCTGGTCTGGACCCTTCTTCTGTTCTATGCCATGCTCATTTTCCTTAGTAAACATGCCCAAATCCAACTGGCTGTCACTTTTGCTCTTTGTTTCTCAGTTAGGGAGTGGCATTACAATATAAATTGGTGCTCCTCTTTAACTTCTGCTAGCTTTGTAATTAATGGAATTGCAGCCAAGATATGCTTATAACCACAAAAAGACAGCCAGGAATCCTGTGGTGAGCAAGTTAGTTGGTGGGTAAATTCCTGAGGAACTTCTCTGTAGAAAGAAACTACATAAGGATGAAGGCGACATATACACTCTGCATCTTCAACAGTTATCACCTAGACCTAGGACTGGCTGTCTCTTTATGGGCATATGAAAAATAAAAATATAAAAGCTTTTTTAAAAAGTAAAATAACTGGAGCCAGTAGGTGGCAAGCTGGTTAAGGCACTGGATTCTCACATGAATGACCGCTGTTTGAATCCCAGATCCCATAGCCTGAAAACCACACCAGACAGGTATGCACACATGCCCAAAATTCTGAGAGAAGGATGGAAGGGATGCGACTGCGGTGTGGCTATCCCCCCTAGAGATTGATTTCTCATTGATTTCTCATTTTCCCTCTCTCTGTCTCTTTCTGTCTCTCTCCAGTGAGCCCATGTACCCTATTGCAAAAACCTAAAAAAGAAAAAAAAAAAAAAAAGGTAAAATAACCAGAAAGTATAAAATTAAGCGACAAAAATGTACTAGCTACTAAGATTTCTAGGTCAAAGTACTAGGAACGTCTTATAAACTGAGATTAGGGCAATCACAAAATACAAATTGGTAAAATCAAAACTTTGAGCCAACGACAGACATTCAGAGGTACTTTGCTTTTATTTCGAAAAAAAATAAAAATCCAGAATTCACCTAGTTTTGGATTAGCTTGTTTGAACATGTTTACTGACACACAGGAATACAAATGCTCTTGTTTCGATCCAAAGTTTGCTCCAATGGAGCACTCCTGTTGGATAACTGAACCCACTCCAGACAAATTTGTTTTGTGTATCCAATATTAAAAGAACATGGTTTTGTAATCCCACCCTTGCAGTAACTACATTTTCTTATTTTGTAGATAACAACACACCTCGTTCCTGGGAGCTAAACACTGGGGAAGCAGGCCAACTATGCAAGGCTACAGAGCCAAGAATGGCTGGCGAGGCAGGGGTGAGCCTCCACAGTTCTTAGGTGTGTACATGACACATGTGATAAAGGAGAGACTGTCTTTCAACACGAATGTTTACAGCTGCATCAACCATCATATCTTTTTCTAATAGCAGATGCAAAGACAATCAAGCCATTCCTTCATGGGCTATTTATGAATCCACCAATATTATGAAAATGTCGAGATGACAAATCATAAATAAAATATGTGTCACAGGAATGACATTACTGTATGTCTTGCAAAGGGAGTTCTTACATGGGTACAACATTCATAAATACTATGTAATATTTATACTACTATAAATTTAAATGACACTTTTGTTATAAAATATGGTTTTGCAAACTTTAATTTCATTAATATAAACAAGGTATTTTTTGTTTTGGTTTTTTTGTTTTGTTTTGTTTTGTTTTTTTGGTAGGAGGTGAAGTACTAATTACAGCAGGAACTCTGAAAGTACTTAGTATGTCAGTAACCAGACTATAGTGTATGCAAAGGCTGAATAACTAGTAACTCAACCAAGGGATCAGACAGTCTCATGCTTGTTGGTTTATGAAACTAAGAGAAGATTTCTAGGGGAACAGTCATCAGGAAGTTGGCTGAGTCAATTGGGCTTTTGTCAAAGGTGAGTATAGGCCAGGACTGGAGGTTTTTAATGCAACCAAAGAGGATCCAAAGGAATAGCTGAGTAGAAATCAGAAACCCTAAGTTTTAGTCCTTCTTCCTCCATTTGCAATACCTTCAGTGAACTTCAGTTTCCTCATTTGCACTATGAGGGTATGGGTATACTTCACAGAACCATTGTGAGCCTCAAATGGGATTAAAAATCAGGATGGGAGACCAGCAGATGGTGTAATAGTTATGTTGCTGAACTCACATGGTCAGCGGCAGTTTGAGTCCTAGACCTGGCAGCTTAAGACTCATGCTGGGCACGTGTGCATGCATGCCCAAAATCCCGGGAGGAGAATGGAAGAGAAGGGATTGCAGCATGGCTATCCCCCCTGGGGGGTGATATCTCACTTTCTGTCTCTCTGTCTGTCCAGCAAGGGCACACACCCTATAGCAAAAATCTCTTAAAAACAAAAAAATGAAACAAAACAGAAAACCAGCAATGGTTTATAATCCTTGGTATGTAATGTCAGCATAAGTTGGAACCCATATTCATTGCCAGAAAACCCTCAAGGATAAATTAAGAAATAAAATCAAAGGGGTCTTAGGCTGCCTCCGTGGCCTGATGGTTAAGTCAGCCAGATCTCACAGGGCTCACCACATGGTTTGTATCCCAGACTCAGTGGTTTGAAAAACAAACAAGCTGGGTACTTGCGCATGTCTAAAATCCTGAAAGGAGGGAGAGATGGAGAAAGGATTGTGGTGTGATCATTTCCCATAAGGGCTGCTTTGTCCTCTCTCTGGTGAATGCATATGCCCACTAGCAAAATAAAAAGGAGGGACCAGCAGGTGGCATAATGGCTATGTCGCTGGACTCCCATGTAGTCGACCAAAGACCCAGTGGCTTAAACTCACACTGGGCACATGTGCGTGCGTGCCCAAGATCTTGAGAGGAGAATGGAGGAGAAGGGATTGCAGTGTGGCCATCCCCCCTGGGGGGGGGGGGGGTGTGTGATTTCTTGCTTTCTGTCTCTCTGTCTCTCTCTGTCTGGTGAGTGCAGGCGCCCTATAACAAAAACTTCTCAAAAAAAAAAAAAAAAAAAAAAGAAAAGAAAAAGAAAAAGAAAAGAAAAGAAAGAAAGAAATTAAAAAGAATCAAGTGGCAGGGCTTCTAGAGACCTAAAGTTAGAGCACTCAAGAAGCAGTTTTGCTGGGGTCAGCAGGTGGCATGCTGGTTAAGGTACTGGGCTCCAATATGGTCAAACATAGTTCAAGTTCTGAACCTGGCAGCTTGCTTTCTCACTTTCCTTCTCTCTCTCTCTCTCTCTCTCTCTCTGGTCAATTAAAAAGTAATAATAATAATAATAATGAATAAAATTAAATAAAGAATTCTTAAAAAAAAAAAAATAAGGAACAGTATTGCTGTATCAGCCGTCAAAGCAACTACTAGAGACATTCTGAAAGTCATAGCTAGCCTGAATAGCAATGTAAATTTAAATGGCCACCTGCCCTTCGGGTACACTTCTCCTGACAAAGTGTGGGAAGAAGTCCTAAACTCAGGATTTGGACATAAAGCTTTCATTTATAAACATACTTTATTATTTCTATTTTAAAATCTTTTAAAATATATTTTTAAAATTATGATTCTGCTTTATTTATAAAGCTTGTCTTCTAAGTTTGTTTTTTTTCTTTTTTTTTGGAGAGGTTTTTGCTATAGGGCGTATGCACTCGCCAGACAGACAGAGACAGAGAGATCGAAAGTGAGAAATCACCCCCCAGGGGGGATGGCCATGACGCAATCCCTTCTCCTCCATTCTCCTCTCGGGATCTTGGGCATGCACGCACATGCACCCAGCGTGAGTTTTAAGATACCTGGTCCAGGACGCGAACCGTGGTCGACTACGTGGGAGTCCAGCGACATAGCCATTACGCTAACTGCTGGTCCCATTGTCTTCTAAGATTTAAATGTACAGTTGTTGCTCAGTATTTTCAGGGAATTGGTTCTGGAACCGCATTCCCCCATGGGTACCAAAGTCTAAGGATGCTCACGGTCCCTTATATACAACGATGTAGTACTTGCATATAACCTATGCACATCTTCTCATATACACGGGGACCTCAAAAAGTCCTGGAAAAGATGGACCTCAATGATTAACCACAAAGTTTCAAGATTACAATCCAGGCATTCAATCCCACCCTTATGAACTCAGTGACTTTGGTCAAATGATCAATTACCATGTCACTCTGTGCCTCATTAATAATGGTGCCCCCTCAGGGTTATTATGAATTAACTGTAGTGAGTTAATATTTATAAAGTTCTTAGAAAAGTGCTTGATGTGCACAGTGTATGTTAAATAAACATCGTTTAATCAAATCTTGACAAAAAACGTTTTCACATACAGGGTCTGAAGTTATTATAAACCAGTGTCTTGTCTATTTTCTTACCTTTTATGTGTCACATATTATTTTGATTCTTGATCCAAATTATGAGAAAAAGAGCCATCAGGAATTTATGCTACTGTTTATTAACTAATTTGAAAAAAAAAAAGGTGTATTATGTATAATGTCTTTATGTAGCTGTTGGTCACATCTCTCGTTGAGCTGTTGGTAGTCCCTTTAGGATGCCATAACTCTAACTTCTAATAAATGAGACTCAGTTAAGGTCACCAACTTAAATGACCCACAACAATAATAAGCATAACTGTCCTCACCACAGACTATCTGCCAACAACACCAACTTACTCTTTACTCATGTAATTGCCATCTATGAGAAGTGGAAAAAACAAAGCCCCTGGCTAATTGTGTTTCATTTTTTTTTTTTTTTTTGGAGAGGTTTTTTTTTTTTTTTTTTTTTTTTTTTTGCTATAGGGCGCGTGCGCTCGCCAGACAGACAGAGAGAGACAGAGAGACAGAAAGCGAGAAATCATCCCCCAGGGGGGATGGCCACGCCGCAATCCCTTCTCCTCCATTCTCCTCTCGGGATCTTGGGCACGCACACACACGCACCCGGCATGAGTTTTAAGCCACCGGGTCCGGGACGCGAACCGCAGCCGACTACGTGGGAGTCCAGCGACATAGCCATTACGCTAACTGCTGGTTCCCGTCATTTTTCTGTGTTAGTTGTAGATGCAACATGTAGTTGTCTGTCATATGTTAGTGAGAGAAGCTAGGGACACCATGAGTGGACTTCGGATTCTCGGCCTCGCCTGTATGCCCTTGGGTCTCCCATACTTTGTCAGAATGACCCCTGCAGTGAAGGGGATCTGTCATGGCTTCCCTTCCCCTGAGCAGGCCAATCCTAAAGACCTAAATGCTGTGAAACGGCACCAGGCAAGTGCTCACTCTTCAGAGTGGAGCTTTCTCATGAATCAGAATCCAAAGAAGTGTTTTAATGGGGCATCTGGGTTAGCCCAACACAGCTCTGTTTTAAAGGAATTATAAAGGAGCTAATGAGACTCAAACAATTCACTGGCTTCTCCTGCCAAACTCTCCCAAAGTGTCAGACAGTCATTTAGACTTTACCTTAAAAACTCACATTGGGACAAGTTTTTCCAGGTAGACAGAAAAGCACGCAATTCAAGCTTCAAATGATTGATTTCTCATTGCAACCAGACAAAGCTTTTCGGTTGAGTAAATCACTTTTCTGCTGCATGGACATTCTTTAAATACAGCTGACTCCTTAAGTGAACTAAACCTTTAAGACAGGTATGTGTTTTTAATGTTCATAGTAACATGGGCATTTTGAATGACTATTAGGAATTAGAAAACTATTTAGGGTCAGCCAGGGGATGTAGTGATTAAGACGGCTGGAACCGACATGGCTGACTATGTGGTTTGAGTCCTAGACCAGGCGACTTGAAAAACACACCAGGTGCATGAGCACATATGCCTGAAATTCTGAGAGGAGAAGGGACTGTGGTGTGGCCATCTCCCCCAGCAGATACTTTCTCACTTTCTTTCTCTCCCTCTGTCTCTCTCTGGCAAGCATGGGCACCCTATAGCATTTTTTTTAAAAAAAAGAAAGAAAAAGAAAACTATTTTAATATCTAACATATTTGCTACATTGATTCAGTCATAGACAAATAGTAAAGCAGTAATTTACTGTTTCATCTTACAAATAAGATAGAGAATAAAAAGTAAAAAGAAGTGACTCCAAGTCCCAAATATCTCCTAAAGGTCTCCGAAAGGTTTATGTTACTCGCTACCACTTGTCATTTATGGACCGAGTAGAGTAGGTAAGTGTAGAAATAGAAGGTAGAGTGACATAGTGACAGAGAAAAGTGACAAAGAATTATCCTGTACTAAATTAAGATACCAAAATTACCTCAGGAAAAACTCAAGTACAGACTTTATTTTTGGTTTCCTAAGTGACATGCATTAAGACTTGAGAGTCCTTGAATGCATGAAGGGCCTCCCTTTTAGACTAACACGAACATCCAGTTCCTTGAAGGTACTTCAAAGCTCGACAGACCTTGTCACAACTTCTTCGGGGCTTCTGAAGTTGTTTGACTCCATCTGCGATGGAGTATCTTAACACACACACTGTGACTTGTATTAAGGCTACTCCTGTTACTGGGAAGACCATGACAACCGCAGCTCTACGAGGCACTAACCACTGCCATTCCTCTCTCAGATACCTGCTTTGGGGCAGGCCCTGGGCTGAGAGCGTCATATGGGGAACATCCCACCTTCATGGAGTCCTGTGAGGGAAGTGTGACTACCTCCACTTTACAGATGAAGAAACGGAGGCTCAACGAGGTGAAAAACTTACCCTAACGGCAGAGGCAGATTTGCAGCAGGGTCTGCAAACACCGAAGTCTTTTCACTGTGGCATGCTCTTAGAGCTAGTCACTGAGTGTTTGTTTTCTGCCAGGTCCTAGCCTGACTAGGCATTTACCATGTACACGAGGAGGTAGATCGCAGATCACGAAACTGAAGTTAGAGCAGGAAAGTAACTTCCCAAGGAGTTCATAGCTAGTAAGTGACAGAGCTAATTTAAAATTTCTGGTTTATCTGTGGTGAAATAAAGCAAGCCTAAAACATTAAAATGCTTACCTTCGGCATAAGAAAAATAACTCAGGAAAAACTAGCTTAAATCTAACATTAGATTAAAAAAAATAGACTTATCTAGCTATGTCCTTTTATGTTGGAAAATAATTAAACCTGTTTAGAGTTCCGAATAGTAAACCAGCCACAAAAGATTGAAAACTGGAAGCCATTTATGAAGATTAACACTACAGGGCTAGAATGCTGTTAGATTTTTGTCTTAGGGTGCGTGCGCTGGCCTGAGAGAGGTGGAGTGAGGGAAAGTGAGAAATCACCCCCCAGGTGGGATGGCCATGCTGCAATCCCTTCTCTCCCGTTCTCCTTTCAGAATTTTGGGCACACACACACACACACACACACACACACACACATCTGGTGTGATTTTCAAACTACCAGATCTAAGACTTGAACTGCATCTGGCCATGTGGGAGTCCAGCACCTTAACCACCATGCCACCTGCCATCCCTGCAGAATGCTTCTAAATAACATTTTGGATGATTATTCTTTTTTAGAAGAGGGGAAATAACAAAAACGTCAAATAGCAATTATCTTCACAACATTCTAGTGAACAGGAAGTAAGTTGTTTTCCCTGTGTAGACAGGACAGGTCCGTTGAGAATGGGAAAAATGAAGGCGTTGCCTCCACTCTTGCCACCTGAGCCTACTTCTCCCGATCGGTAGGTCTCTGCCTGCCCAGTGAAGATGCTTTGCACTTGGGCACTGGCTGCACCCTTACTGCACCTGCAACAAGGTGTGCTGAGCTGAAGAAGACGCCCCACGCCCCACCTGGGGTTTGGCTCTCCGGCAGACAGCACTAACCCTTGCTTCCAGGCTTGGGGTCAATTTAGTTGGAGGATAATCATTTTTAATTCACTGCATTTGACTTTCGCTAAGAGCCCACTTCTAATCAAAATTACACAGGATACCTTGAATAGGGAAAATAAAAAAGAAGTACCATTTCCATCATACAGCAGAAAATAAAGACATTAAATCACTACCCCAAAGCAGGTAGAGGCTAAACATTAGTAGAAACAAGAGAAATAACTCCCATTTATTGAGCACTCACTTTGGACCAGTCACTGTCCTGAGACTGGACAAGGGCCAGCTTGTTTATGTTTATAGCAACTCTTATTATTCCCATTCTGTGGATGAGGAAATCGTGACACAAAATTAAAGTTAATAACTTGCCCAGGATGACACAGCTAAGTGTCACAATAAGCAGAAGAGCAGTGATTTAAACCCAGGTAGAGAATCCATGCTCTGAATAAACTGTCCACAAAGTGGAGTGTGTTTAGAACCTGATAAATGACAGTGTCACTAAAGGAAGTCTGGCCACAGCTGGTCACATCCTCTGCAGGCCTGGCCTGGGCCCTCTGATGGCAGGAGAGTCAGACTAGATGGACGGTGGTCTGACCCAGGAGGGCATCTCTACTTCTATGAAAAGTAACATCATATTAACATGTTTACCAAAACCAAACTAAAAAAAGCTTCAAGGGTGAATTTTAGAGGAGAGGCAACCATGTTCAAATTATTTTATGTAAAGAAATATGATTTTTAGAACATGTTCACTAAAAGCCACAAGTGTTTACAAACCCCAATAATCTGACATCATAAACTTTATTTATTTATTTATTGGAGAGGTTTGTTTTTTGTTTTTTTGTTTTTTGTTTTTTTCTTACTATAGGGCACGTATGCTTGCCAGAAAGAGAGGGACAGAGAGACAGAAAGCAAGAAATCACCCCCCGGGGGGGTGCCCACACCACAATCCCTTCTCTTCTATTCTCCTCTCAGGATCTTGGGCACGCAAGCACGCACGCCCAGCGTGAGTTTAAACCACCAGGTCTGGGGCTCAAATGGCGGTCGCCTACATGGGAGTCCAGTGACAAAGCCATTACGCTAACTGCTGGTTCCTAGCATCATAAACTTTAAACCATTTTTGGATCGGAAAGTTTTTCTAGGAAGAGAAGCATTTTTTTTTTTCATTTATTTCATTAGGCTTTTAATTTTATGATGATGACAACAATGAGGATGACCATTTTATATACACAAAGTTTTTACCTAGTGCCCAAAAGTGTGATGAAGGTTTTACATTAATAACATAACTCATATTCATGACAGTCCTACAGAATTTATAAATAAGAAAATTGAGACTCAGAGAGGTGAAGTAACTTGCCCAAGGTCACACAGCCAGGACCCAAGTTCATATTTGTCTGATCTTATAGCCCCACATATTAATCACATATGATTAGATCAGTGTGGCCACTTGATTGTCCCCTCCTTAGAGACACAATAAATATGTCTTATTATAAAAGTCACTTATACTTTGGTGTCAGTTTTTCTACCCACACAGAAAAGCCGCAGTGAGTGCTGCTCATTCCGGCCACGCTCACCTCCTCCATGCCCTAGACAGAAATGAACGGACCTGGTCGATGTGGTTGCCTCGAGACTGACCAGAAACTCAGTGCGCCTTCGCCACTCTGTTTAGACCAGGTCTACATTCTTGAAATAAATAACATATTTATAACTTGATCTAATGAGAAAAACATCCCAAAGACAGGCCAGTATGTCTAGTTTTCAGAACATTCAAGAGAACAAAGTTCATCATAGTTTTCAAGAAAAGAAAGAGGCATTTAGAAACTGAGGTAAAATGCAAGACGCTCGAGGAGAGGAGCAAAAGTCCTGATTTTAAGGTTTGGCTTCAAGCGTACGTGCATCTGAGTGAAGGATCTAGAGCTGTGTATTCTTACGTCGGGTAGATGGGAAGTAAAAAGACTAGGTCAAAGAAAAAACCACAATGGAAGGGTTTCAACTCTTTACTCAGGCAGTAGGAAACATTCTTCAATACTGGGTACATTATTACTAAGATATTTTGTGGCAAAGTTCAGTCCAAAAGTAGGTACATTGAATGTGTGAATGGGTAAAAATATATTCTATTCCAAGCTATTGCTATTGGGGATGATAAAATAAGCAAAAAGATAAAGCTCCCTCTCTCAGCACTCCTGCCTCTACCCCTCACACATCCTCAGACCCCAAACTGTTGTGCTTTTCAGGACATACCACAGTCTTCTGGGTGTTGGTGATGCTCACAGTGTATCCGTTTGTTGCCCCTCCCCTTTGCTGTCGATCTAAGTCATCTCAGCTCTCCTCCTCCAGGAAGCTTTCCTGGGTGTCCTTCTCTATCAAAGCATTTATCCCTCTGTCTACTTTTTAGTTTCCATAAGAGATTAAGAATTGTTTGAGGACTGAGAATTCTTACTGAATTTCATTGTTTTCTTTTTTTATATATATCTTAGAACTTAGCACTTAAAATGCTCAATAGAATTTGTACTACCTGAATGAAAATAGGTTGCAAAATGAATGCCTTTTTCTTTCATTCATGATAAAGTGTGCAATGAGGAGACTTGAACCCCAGTCCCCCGGGTGAGATCCGACTTCCATGGAACAGTGCATTCCCATTGCACCATAGACCCAGTCCAACAAAATTAAGGCTTTTTTTTTTTTTAAATAAAAGGAAAGTGCATCTAAAATGCAAATCTTGCACACAGTTTTATTCTGGCCCTCACTGTTCATAAAAGTGTATGTTTAAAACATACAGGAGAATTTACTGAACATTGTCAATTGTCCATCATTAAAAGTAATTTAGGCCTGGGAACCTGCTGCTACTTCTCATTGATTACTGTTCAGCCGATGCATCAAGTTTGATAGTACAACGGAATAACCGCACATACAGAATAAAACCACCGGAAAATCAAGGTATAAAACCGAAAAAGCACAATACAGCGATCATACTCTGACTAACCAGGCGCCCCCTCGTTCTGCCACTGACTCCCACGGGGACAAGCCATTTACCCTCTGGTCTCAGTTCCCCACCCACAGCACTCGGTAACCACTCCTGCCACTCCCCGCGAATTCAACGTCTTGTGAAGACGACGAAAGTGCACCTGTAAGAGTGGCAGGGAGGGGGCTTGGCCATCGCGGTGCTGCAGCGAATTCCCAAGGTCTGGGGCCTAACCTCGTTTACTGTGGCAATAGCCCTGCACTACTCCCTGCTCTCCTTAGCGGGCTGGTGGTGTAGACGTGAATAAAATCCTGGCTGTCAAAATAAAGACACACGGTGGTCACAAGTTCCTCGGTGCTTGGTCTGAGCCCCGACGACCCTCGTCATCACCCCAACTCCGGACCCCGTTACACTCCTCCGGGCCAAAACGGACCCCGGCGCTCTCCCGTCCTGAGCGGGGTCAGCGTGGCTGGGCCGGGAGGAGGGGGTGAGACTGGAGGGCTCGGGCGAGGAGCTTACCTGGCCTCGCCGACCGGTGCCAGGGGCGGGTGCGGAACGAACACGCCGCACCCCGACGGCGGAGGCTGCAGCTTCTTTTTGGAGCGCCAGAGGTGGAAAGTGGGGTGCTTCTTGGAGGCCTTGGACGGGCTGGACTCCCCGGGGTCGCCCCGAGGGGACGGCGACAGCGGCATCGTCTGGTCCGCCTCCTGCTCCGACTGCTCGGCCGCCCGGCTCCTGTGGAAGAACATACCTGGGCGCCAGCTCTCCCGCCTTTCCAGGCGCGCTGTCGGACCCGCCCCCTTGTCGCGGGTGCGGGGGACGAGCGCAGAGCGGCGCGCGAGCCGTCCTGCAGCCCGAGCTCTCCCGGCGGAGGCGTCCGCCCGCCCGCGACACAGCGCCCCCGCGCGGCCCAGGCGGTCAGGTGCGGGCGCGCAGGGAGCCTCAGTACCGGAGTAGGGGCGCGCGGCGGCTGCTGGGCAGCGACACCTGCTGGATGTCCAGGGAACAGCGTCTCTTGACACTCCACCCGCGTCTCTAGGCTGGGGAGCCAGAGGCCAGCCGCGTTTCGGTAGTGCCTCAGGTGCAGTTACCATCATGGCCTGCAGAGTTGTTGGCCGCTCTTGGCCTGTGCTAGGCTGGCAGGGTGAGTGACTGCTTAGCCATGAGCCCCGCCTGGAGAATGATGGGAGAGGCACATCCCTTGGCCGGGCCACCCGGTAATTAGGACTCTTCCACTCTGGCCTTCGGGTGGCTTGGGCAATTTCCCGTGCTGGGTGTTTGTAAACAGGGTGCCAACCCCTCTCTTGGTCCTTCAAGAGTAAATGATCATTTTTACTTGCATCTGGTAAAACACTCAAGGATTAAAAACAGGAGGGAATTAGCCATACGCCACACTTCTCAAAAGGCTTCATAGTCCCTCACAGTGAATTAAATGCTGGTCCCTTGGGTATTCACCATGGGCTTCACAGTTACTGACTTTTTTTCTTTTCTTCTTTTTTTTTTTTTTTTTTGGAGAGGTTTTTGCCACAGGGCGCGTGCGCTCACCGGACAGAGACAGAGAGACAGAAAGTGAGAAATCACCCCCCAGGGGGGATGGCCGCGGCAATCCCTTCTCCTCCATTCTCCTCTCAGGATCTTGGGCACGCTCGCACACGCGCCGGGCATGAGTTTTAAGCCACTGGGTCCGGGACACGAACCGCGGTCAACTACATGGGAGTCCAGCGACATAGCCATTATGCTAACTGCTGGTCCCTGACTTTTTTTTCTTGATCTGATGGTTGTAGTTACAATAAATAGCAAAGACAACTAATATCTAAACAATGGAAGTACATGAGCAATTATTTTCATTCATTCATTCACTCTCTCATTCAAGTAATCTTCATTATTATTTGTTTGTTTTCTTTGCATTTCAAACGAGATATAGCCCGCACATAGTAAAAAATGTACAAATCCTAAATATATAACACAAATTTTACTATGTATGTGGTTGAGGGTATAAACGTTTTTGATAAAAGACAGCTGATGCAATGGTTAAGCCCTATGCATATGGAGCCATAGCCTACATGGCAGATCGGGGTTCACATCCTGCCCTGGCTGCTTGAAAAACATGCCAGGATGTGTATGTGTACATGCCCACAATTGTGATGGGATGGAGGAAAAACAATTGCAGCATGACCACGTCCCATTGGTGGGCTCTCTCTCTCTGTATCTCTGACAAGTGTGTGTGTGCCCTCTGGCAAGACAAAACAAAAACTTTATGATTGACACTGTCCAAAAAATTCTTCTGAATGTGGTTTTTAAGCATGTTATTATAAAAACAATCATGTGCTGCACACTGACATTTCTGTGAACAGTAAAACCACATGATGGTGGCCCCAGAAGATGATAATCAGCTATCTCCTGTACGTGTTTAATGCTCCTTAAAGCTCACACCACGAAATCACCGACTGACACATTTCTCAGAAGGCATCCCTGTCACTAAGCCACACGGGACTGTGTAGAGCATTTCCAAATCTTCACAGATCTCTTCCCTGTCTCCTCTAGTGTCTTTTCCCTACCTCCTATAAAAGTTAAGCGTTAACCAACCTCTTTCACCAGAGATTAATTTAACCTTTGCCAGAACTTTATTGAAGTGAAATCACAATAGGTATTCTTTTGTGTAGTCAGTGATCGTTGTTCCTTATAGCAGTTTTCTTTTTCCTTCCTTCCTTCCTTTCCTTCCTTCCTTCCTTCCTTCCTTCCTTCCTTCCTTCCTTCCTTTCTCTCTTTCTTTCTTTCTTCTACTATGGGGTACATGTGCTCACTGGAGACAGAGAGAGAGAGTGAGAAATTAACCACCTCCAGTGGGGATTGGCCACCCCACAATCCCCTTTCAATTCTCCTCTTGGGATTTTGGGCATGCATGCACATACACCCGGCATGTTCAAGCTTCTGGATCTGGGACTCAAATTGCAGAGTCAGCTATATGAATCCAGCATCTCTAACCACCACGCCACCTACTGACCCAGCAGTTTTCACTCTTAAAGAAAACGATTGTAGCTATGTCGCTGGACTCCCATGAGGTCGACCGCGGTTCGCGTCCCGGACCCAGTGGCTTAAACTCATGCCAGGTGCATGTGTATGTGTGCCCAAGATCCCGAGAGGAGAATGGAGGAGAAGGGATTGCGGCATGACCATCCCCCCTGGGGGGTGATTTCTCGCTTTCTGTCTCTTTGTCTTTCTGGCGAGCGCACGCACCCTATAGCAAAAAAACTTCTCAAAAAAAAAAAAAAAAAAAAAGAAAGAAAGAAAACGATTGTATACTATTTAATGATATGAATATACCACAAATCGTATATTCATCATACTTTGGATATTTAGGTTGTTTTCATCTGGTGCTATTATGAAGAAAGGTGATGTTAGCTACCTTAGACTTAGCATTCATTCCTGCTGGATGTGTATGTATCGGTGCAGTTCAGCCTCTGAGTAATAGGATATGCACATGCTCAGCGTTAGTGAATCCTGCCAGTTTCCAGAAACAGTTAAACCAACTTGTATTCCTTCTTGCAATGTTTGAAATTTTCATTTTTAAACATCTTCATTAACATTTGATATTCAACAGTCCTTTTCATTTTGGCTATTTGGGGATATAGTGGTATCTCATTGCAGTTTTAATTTATATTCTCTAACAAACATTTAGTGAGTGTATCAAGTACTAATTATGGTTCCGGTCCTGACTTGATGATAGTGGCACTGACAGACACAGAGCTGATCTATATCAAAGGGTAAGAGAATCGGTGGAGATATGCGCAGGACATTGTGGGAATTTGGAAAACCCACCGTGGTAACTTGGGAAGAACGAACGGGGGTGGACATTCAGGATTTCTTAAAGTAGTAACCAGTGACTGGCGGTTAAGGTGGCTGAATCCCATATGGCTGGCTGCACAGTTCAAGCCCCAACGTGGCAACTTGAAAAATGAGTCAGATGCTTATGCACGCCAAAAATCCTGAAGGGAAGGGGAAACAGAGAAGGGATCGCAGCATGACCGTCCCCCATGGTGGTCCTTTCTCACTTTGCTTCTCTCTCTCTTCTCTCTCTCTCTCTCTCTCTCTCTCTCTCTCTCTCTCTCACACACACACACACACACACACACACACAATCTCTAAAAAACTTAAAAAAAATATGAAAGTGGCCCTTGAGTTGAACCTTAAAGGGCTAAGGGAATAAGAAGAAAGGGAAGAGAAGACAGGAAAGGAAAAGAGAAGAGGGAGAAGAGAGAGAGAAGAAATCATATGTGCACTCACTCAAATGTTATTCAGATATTCATTCTTGACTCTTCCAAACAGAATTCCTCACTCTGCCCTTCTTTTGCCACCAGCGAACAAGGCACACATTTCTGTTACCACACTTTTCACATTGCACTGAAATGATCTACTGGCCTGGCTCCGTGGTGTCACAGTACTGTGCTGCCCAGAGGAAGCTGGACCTCATATGACAACCAAGGTTCGCATCCCCGGCCAGGTCAGCCTGAACCATGCCAGACATGTGCAGGAGTGCCCAGCATCTGACAGGCTGAAGGACGAGGAAGGAGATGACAGCATGACCACATCCGTGGGGGGTGCTTCCCTCCTTCTCTCTCACTCAAGTGAACGCACAAAAGCTCTACCATGAATAAGGAAAAAAATTTTAAATGCATTTGTTTACATTTCTGTGTCTCCTATTAGCTTCAGAGAAACTTGAGAACATTTCTCATTTATATTTATATTTTCAAGACATAAACCTCCATTAATGGAAATAATTCAATGAATGTATGTACTAACTCAATTGGACATAAGTCTCTCAGACTCCACCCTTCATAAGAGCAAAAGACCCGTGTCCCTTTTTCACTATCATATCCCCAATCCTAGCAGATGCTTGGCACAGAGTAGGCACTCAACCAAATTTGTTACATGAATGATTCAAGATAGTCGCACTAATTCACAGGAGGATAAGACGCAGAACCGAGATGAACCCTGTGAGAGAGACAGACACCGAAGCAAATAGGTAGAATAAAACCTGATTGGTGTTCTGATGAAGGTGTTTCAGTCAATCATGGCAAAAACGGATCCCCTCAGAGGGGGCCAGAGAGTGGTGCAGCCAGACGGAACACTCTGCGGGGCAGGCCCACCTAAGGAGGGGGTCTGGGTTCACACCGGAAGCTTCCCTGAGCATACCAGGCACATGCATGCCCATGCTCAGGGCTACTAAAGCTGGGGTTGAATCATGGCATCAGGACCCTCTGGAGGTGCTGTCTCTGTCTTCCTCACTTAGGGAAGAGATGAATAAACAAAAAACCCAACCATTCAGATTCGTTTAAACAGTAAATTAATTTATTAAGGACTATTGTGTAGTCAGTAAAATATCTAAGAGAGTCAACGAGTTAGTCTTTGAAGCAAGCATTCCCAGCCACCCTGGAAAGCTGGTCTGGCAAGACTCATTCTCACATACCAGCAGCTCCACTGTCCCCACCTCCCAAGAATCAAAGTCCTATTTGGCTCCATCCTTCCGGATCAGTCTGCTGCCTCACCTTTCCGAATACATATTGCTTCACTTACAGAGAAACAGTTGTCTTCAGGTGCATCTAATTAAAGAGCTTTAATCATTTATTTTTAAATTTATTTTATTTTTATAAGAATCATTTATTTAATATTTAATTTATTCATTTACTTTAATTTGACCAGAGAGAGACACAGAGAGAAAGACAGAGAGAGAGAGAGAAAGTGAGAAAGCAAGACACCAGGTTCGGGACTCCAACCATGGTTGGCCATGTGGGAGGGTCCAGCACCTTAACCACCATGCCACCTGCTGGTCCCCCAGCCTTGATCATTTAACTGCCACCTACCTACAAAGGAAATTTGAGTTTTAGATGCTACCTCAGAGAGAGGGAATTCATGTGGCTAAAAATTTGCCGAACATAGCACAGGTATTCAAAAAAGAGTAGGTAGCCAAAGTACACACATGGCCACCACTGAAGGAAAGGTCCAAGGGCTACGGATATGCAGAAGTGACTCACCGACTGAAAGGTTCAGGGAGGTGACAGGTTTATGAGCTGTAGCTGATGCATAAGAATTTACCAGATGGAGAAGAGAGGGCGGACAGTCCAGGAAGAGTAAACAACATGGGCCAAGGCCCAGGATTGTGAAAGGACACGTGATGTGGTGGGGAACAGCCAGGAACTCAGTGAGGTTGAAGAAAAGGGGAACGGAGTGGGGCAGAGTGGCAGAAGATGGTGTTGGTAAGTCAGGTAGAGCCAGATTGCTAAGCATGTGGTCATACTGTGGAAGAATGTGGACTTAGGAACCAGCTGTACAGTTCAGCAGTTAAGTGCTATGCAGAAGAAAGTGGATTCCACATAGCCAACCAGGGTTCCAGTCCTGGCTCCAGCAGCTTACATATTAAGTGTGTGTGTGGGGCCAGGATCCTGACAGAATGGAGAACTGAAGGAAAAAGGATTGCAGCATGACCAGGCCCCAAAGGTTGGGAGAGCCTACATACAGCAGAAGTCAGACAGGGCAAGGGGAGGTGGGAAGATATCTGAGGCATAGTATAGCCCTTTGGCCAAGATCCTGTGATTTCTTTCTTCAAGTTTTTGCTTAAGTTGAATCTTCCATCTTATAATACATTTTTTTCCCACTCCTGTCTCTTTATGTAGCAATTGGAGATCAATTTCAAATCTTTCCTTTTTCTCCAAGAGGCTAACTCCCTCCAACCTATACTGATTTTTTTTCTTTCTAAGCTCCTATTACATTTCTATCTGAATTTAAGTTAACATTGTGATAGATTATAAAAATACCCACATTTTTCTACTCTTCCCACAAAGAACCATAGTTTATTTTCTTACGTGTGTGTGTGTGTGTGTGTGTGTGTGTGTGTGTTATGTGGTGTGGTGTTTTAGATGCGGTCTCACTGCATCACAATACTTTAACCTCAGTCTCCCAAGTAGCTAGGACCACAGGCACATGCCACTGTTCCTGACTCATTGCCCTTGCTGGTTGCAAGCTTGAGATCCTCTTGCCTCAGCCTCTTAAGTAGCTGGAATTACAAGCATGTACCACTGTGCCTGACTTTTTAGGATGGGCCTGGAATTGAACCAGGTCCTCCCCTGCAGCCTCCTCCTAGATTAGCCTATGGGATGATGAGAGATGCATGGCCAAGTGACCTTCATCATCCCAAGCCGAAGAATAGCCCATCACCAGAAACGAGAATGAAGCCATTTGGGACCAGCCAGTCCCAGTTAAGCCACAGACTGGTCCCAGACACATGAAAGAGCCCATTAGATTTCAGCTGAGGTTTTTCCAGACCAGAACTGTCCAGCAGACTTAAGCATTAATGAAAAGGTATTGTTTTAAAGCACTAGTTTTTTTTGTCTGAAAACATTTGTTTAGGGATTAAAAAAAAGCAATGGCCTAGAATAAAGTCAATACATTTGAATACTTTTGTATGTTACCCTCAGAGATGCGCAAGAATGGAGGTAGTGAGAAATCCTGAACTAGTACATGAACATTCTATTATGTTTGAGCTACTTAATAAGAAAATGCATCTTAGCCCAAGTTAGTTGCACAGCATTTACCTGGATTAGCAAATTAAACATCTGCTTAAAAATCATTTTAATCAATGAAGCAAGAAATTCTTAAGCTGCTTTTAATGTCAAAGGTATTTTTATAATTTGCTTGTACTATATTAGAAAGCTAGTATTTCAATTAAGCCACTAAATTTTGAGGTGGTTTGTTATGTAACAATAGGCAACAGAACATTAATGCAGACACTAGATGATTAAAGCTTGTCCTTTTCCGCTGAATTATTAAGCTCAAGTCATATTCTTGAGATTTCCAAAGTACAAATTAGCTACACTTCACAAGTCAGGTGTTGGACATGAATGTTGATACTCTTCTCATAGAAACATATATACGTAGTGACTCGTTTCACTGATTAGGCCGGAAGGGTCCACTGAACATGTAATAGAGCCCAGACAGATTATTTGCAAAGAAAGACCATAGCACATAATTATCATAAAAATACTGCAGGCTCGGCTTGCCTGGGAATCTCCCAGTATCATTTGTGAAACTGTTTCTATGAGATAATATACAATATGGTAAGAAAGGACTGCCGAAATACAGAAATAAGAAAGGGCCAGAATCCATTCTTTGTGCCCACTCTCCATCCTTCAGAACCAGAAGGACTAGGGTGACTGGAAAAATTGGGATCCTGGAGGACCCAAGTCTCGCATTCAGAAGGAAATTCTGCTTCTGATCATAATGGAGTACCTGGAATAGGACAGATCCTCCACCACAAACAACTAGCAACTGGATACAAATACATGAAAGACAAAGAACTATTCTATACAGGAGACAGGAGCAGCATAGGACTATGATCCGTAAGAAGAGAAAAACAGAGTCGGGCTCTACAAGAGCCCTTACTTTCTACCTGGAGGCCCTTTTTGGAATTCACCAAAAGGTGGATTATTCTAAGATGAGCAAAGCAGTCTTATTTAGGTAATGAGACAGAAACTGGGCTTTGAGGAGGCCAACATGGCTGGATAACATGGGGCAGAAAGTTGGAGAAGGAGCTGCAAAAAAAAAAAAAAAAAAAAAAAAAAAAATTAAGAAACATGAATAGGGTGCCCTTTGAGTTTATTACTGAACACCAATCTATTCATGTAAAAGGTAAAATTCCACAAGTGAGAGCAAAGAATAAATAGCACCCAGTCACCTGAGTAATTCCTAGAGCTCACGCAAGACTGGGAGATGTTCAGATTCTGACCAGGCAGTGTAACGAGCCCTCACTGAATACTTGGGAATTCATCAGGGATCACAAAAGGGTTAGGCCTTAATAGAATGGACACCCCAACCTAGAGCGAAACCTACAGGAAATTCACTTTACAAAGGGGGTGAGGATGTTAATACAATAAAACACTCATCTACTTTTCACTCCAACTCATCAACCATTTACAAATTTGCCTCTTTTCTGTGTAATGTAGTATTATTTATATGAATTACTTAAAAGTAATATGCTGACATCAGGAACTTCATCCATAAATGCCTCAACGTGAATCCCTTTAAGTACAAGGATAATCTTTTAGGTTTTTAAATTACAGAACAATTACCATACTCAGAAAATTTAACAATGATACTATATCATCATCTAACATGAAATTCACATTTAATTATAACCAATTGTTCATAAGACTACACACTTTGAACCCTGAATTGAGAATCCCAGGAAGAAGTTTCCTATTATTAGAACTGTAACTTTCACTTTCTTAGCTGCACAATAAAAATATTAAAGACATCTTTGCAGAATTTCAGGTTAATCATTCTTTTGTGTGAATGTCAGGTGTCTTATTTATTTTGTTATTTTTTACTTATTTGTGTAATTTCTGATTTAAATTCCACTTTCCATACAAGATTGTTTCATAAGGGCAGATATTGTTTTTTCCTAGCCCCGAATGTATTCCAGAACCTAGCAATTGCTTGGCACAGAATAGGTGTTCAATAGATTTGTTTGGAATCAATTAATTAAATATTGATGAATATATAATGTGTTTAAGTTGAGGGAATGCCTATATGTCTATATCTCTCTGTGTTCTAGAATTTTGTTTTTAGAATTATTTAATTTTATTTATTATTTTAAAAAAATTTTAAAATTTATTACAGAGCACATGTGCTCAACAGAGAGACAGGGAGAAGGGGAAAGTGAGAAAGCAGGCTGCCAGGTCCGGGACCTGAACCATGGCGGCCATGTGGTAGTCCAGTGCCCTTAACCACTGTGCAACCTGCCAGTCCCTCAGAATTTAATAGATCCTGGTTAAGTAAGAACATATTCAGTACCAAAGCTGGAAGTATATTTTGTTCCTTTCTCACTTTCTTTAGACATTTTTTTTTTTTTTTTGGAGAGAGACTTTTACTATAGGGCACATGTGCTCTCCAGAGAGAGAGAGTGAGACAGAGAGACAGAAAGTGAGAAACCACTTCCCAGGAGTTGTTTCTCTTCTCTTGCAATCCCCTCTCCTCCATTCTCCTCTCAGGATTTTGGGCATGCACACACATGTGACTGGCATGAGTTTTAAGCCATTGGGTCCAAGACTCAAACTGCAGTCAACTATGTGGGAGTCTAGCAACGTAACCATTACACTGTCTGCTGGTCCCATAGACATTTAAAAAGCAGAAAAATAAAGAGAATACTGAATTTCGTCTGTGCCAAAATGTAGGCATTTAATGAACTATGGGAAGGATTATTACTGTGGCAATAGAAGAATTCATTTTTCATAACTTTTGTATAGTTACATATAACTATCACTTCACAGGTGCTTACTAAGTATGAACCTGTGCTAAACACTTTACATGCATTTTAAAATGTTATTTTTTAAGTCATGCTTATTGAGATGTACTTGACTTTTGACAAAATTCATATAGCATTTTTTTTTTTTTGAGAGGTTTTCTGCTATAGGGCGCGTGCGCTCGCCAGACAGACAGAGAGAGACAGAGAGACAGAAAGCGAGAAATCACCCCCCAGGGGGGATGGTCACGCCGCAATCCCTTCTCCTCCATTCTCCTCTCGGGATCTTGGGCACGCACACACACGCGCCCGGCGTGAGTTGTAAGCCACCGGGTCCGAGACGCGAACCGCGGTCGACTACGTGGGAGTCCAGCGACATAGCCATTACGCTAACTGCTGGTTCCCCATATAGCATTTTTTACACAGTTTTGTTCATTTTGACAAATGTTTGCAGTTAAATACTTACCATCACATGATATAGAGCATTTATTTCTACCCCCTACCCCAATATTCCCTTATGTTCCTTTATGTGCATTATTTAATCCTCCTAACTACCATAGTAGATATTCCCATTTAGTATTCCCATTTTGGGCAGAAAAAAAAAAAAAAAAAAAAAAGAAGCAAATTGCAGTCAATTTATTTATTTATTTATTAAGAGAGATTTTTGCTATAGGGCACGTGCGCTTGCCAGAGAGACAGAGAGATGGGGAGCAAAAAATCACCTCCCAGTGGGGATGACCATGCCACAATCCCTTCTCCTCCATTCTCCTCTTTGGATTTTAGGCACACATACACACATGCCCGGTGTGAGTTTTAAATCACCGATCCGGGGCTCGATCCATGGTTGACTACATGGGAGTCCAGCGACGTAACCATTATGCCATCTGCTGGTTCCTTGAGTAATTTATTGAGAGTTATGCAGTAAATGGTAGAGTTGAACTCCAAATGAGGTCTGCCTGACTCTAAATCCCATGATTTAAGTCCTTCCCCATGCCATTATTACCTCCTTTGCTATATTCTATTTCTTCAACATTGTATTTTATCTTTTGTTATACCATGGAATGACTGGGAGCCATTACAATAGAAGAATATTAAAATGTACCTTTCTTTTTTTTTTTAAAGAATTATTTATTTAATTTCAGTTGTTATTATTATTTAATTTGACCAGACAGACAGAGAGAGAGAGAAAGGGAAAGCAAGAAAGCAAGCCGCCAGGTCCTGGACTCAAACCACGGTTGGCCATGTGGGAATCCAGCGTCTTCAACCACCACGCCACCTGCCGGCCCCTACCAAGATAGAGTATATGTCAAATAAGAGGTATACACTCGGTATTACACAAGATTTAAAGCAAGTACATTTTTAGTTCATTGATATGGTACTCAATATATCAGTGAGTTCACTTGTGAGTTTTAACTTTACTTCACAACCAGGGAACCCCTTAGTCACTTCAATCTAGAAATGTGGATAAAATTTGGGAGCTGGTGTCAGAGCCACATGGGCCCCATGGTCAAGTAGTTCTGTTGAGCTGTACAGATAAAATGATTATCTGATTCACAATTTTATTTAACGTTTTGACAGGATGATAGTTTTAGTTGGCCCCTGGCTCTGGTCTGGTCTTCCTGATTTCCAAAAGCCTTTTTACCAACTGTTGCAGAATTGATAAAACAGCCAGAGGGCCAGTTCTATTGGGTCGTCAGGAAAGTTGTGACAGATTTTTGCATAGAAAAGCTAATACAGCTCTTTCCCACTGTATAAGAGGGCAGATGAAAAAGCTGCAAAGCAGGATACTAAGGAGAAGAAACCTGAACGCAAGGTTAAAAAGGGTGACCCCAAGACCAAAAAGCTCAAGAAGGGGAAACCCCATTGCAGCCGAATCTTGGTCCTACTCCGGGGCATGGGCAGATATTCCTGGTCTGCCACGTATTCCAGGAAGGCCATGGACAGGAGGAAATACTCACCCACTAAATCCAGTATTGAAAAGAAAAAGAAGGAAAAAGTTCTTGCAACTGTCACAAAACCAGTTAGTGGAGACACAAATGGTGGTACCTGAGTGGCTGAACTGCAAAATGCCTAGGTATTATCCTACTGAAGATGTGCCTTGAAAGCTGTTGAGTCATGGCAAAAACAAAAACAAAAACAAAAACAAAAACAAAAACCTTCAGTCAGCAAGTGAGAAAGCTTCGAGCCAGCATCACTACTGGGACCATTCTGATCATCCTCACTGGAAGCCACAGAGGCAAGAGAGTGGTTTTCCTGAAGCAGCTGAGCAGTGACTTGCTATCTGTAATTGAACCGTGGTCCTCAATTGAATTCCACTGCATAGAACACACCAGAAATTTGTCATTGCCACCTCCACGAAAATTGATATCAGCAAAGTAAAAATTCCAAAGCACCTTACTGATGCTTATTTCAAGAAAAAGAAACTGCAGAAGCCCAGACACCAGGAAGGTGAGATCTTTGACACAGAGAAGGAAAAATAACAAATTTCAGAGCAGTGTAAGGTCAATCAGAAAGCTGTGGACTCGCAAACTTTACCAAAAATCAAAGCTGTTCCCCAGCTCCAGGGCTACCTGCGATCCGTGTTTGCACTTACAAGTAGAGTTTATCCAGACCCAGGGACTTAAGCTCACGCCAGGCGTGTGTACCTGTGTGCCTAAGATCCCAAGAGGAGATTGGAGGAGAAGAGATTACGGTGTGGCCATCCCACCTGGGGAGTGATTTCTAGCTTTCTGTCACTGTCTCTCTCTGTCTTTCTGTCGAGCACATGTAGCAAAAACCTCTCAGAAAAAAAAAAAAAAAAAGAAAGAAAGAAAGAAAGGAAACCTAATACATTCAAAGCTAACTTTACCACACTCTTCTATAAAGTAAGCCTCTGCTGATTCAAACTGTAAAAAATAACTAATTATTCCAGTTAATAAAGTCTAAAACCTAGCCTGTTTTACAAATATGTTAAGGATCCCCCAAATGTGCATTTTGTTGAAGAAATTTTTAAAACTAAGGAGTGAATAAATATTCCCACTACAAAACCTAAAGCCAAACATGCTGGTTTGTGCTGGTCATGTATCTGTACTTACCATGTACCTTTGTACCTAATGTTTGCTTATTAACATAATTTAGCTGTTCTCCTATCTCCATTCTAACTACTATGGCCCCTGATGGTTTATTATCACAAATACAATTGCCATTATTCAGCTGTGGGGCCTAAAAGACACATGCTAAAAATATTCTCCTTATTGATGTATCATTAACATTAATGCTTTATCCAATTTAAGAATGCCTAAAGAGAGTGATTCATTAATAAATTACAGATAGTTCTCACTGTATGAATAAGGCCCATGCACATAGTTTAGGGTTTCTCAATATGGAGCTCCCTATATTAGAATGATCTTACATCATGTTTATTTTAGTATATTTAATAGTGGCAAATTTACTGTTTAAGGAATTTTTTTTTTTTTTGAGAGAGAGGAATTTTTGCTATAGGGAGCATGCACTCACCAGAGAGACAGAAAACGAAAAATCACTCCCCAGAGAGATGGCCACTCTACAATCTCTTCTCCTCCATTCTCCTCTTGGGATCTTGGGCATGCAGGCACATGCGTCCAGAGTGAGTTTAAACCTCCAGGTCCAGGACGCAAACCTTGGTTGACTACATGGGAGTCCAGCGACATAACCATTACACCAACTGCTGGTCCCAAGGGGAACTTTTTAAAAACACTGCCAAGAGTTATCTAAAGCCATATATTTCAAATAAAGTAGATAATCCAACATATATATTTTTGAGGGGAATAATAATAATTAGGTATATTTATAAACTAATGTGGATTGTTTCTTTAACTAACTTTAAAGGTGACTGCTAAAGAGTTTCGTTCATGCTTTGAGTAACATTATTATTCAATAAATGCGTAGTCTCTGGAGTTTCAGCTTTGAGAAAGAAAAACATATTTTATGTTTTATTGTTTGTTGAAAAATAAGTCACCTGGGCCAGCCAGTGTCATGGCAGTTAAGGTGACTGGATCTCACTTGGCTTTACTGTGGTTCCAGTCCCTGCTTGAAAAACATGGAGTCAGGGGCATGGCAGCCGGTTAAGGACCTGGACTCCCACATGGTTTGAGCTCTGCACCTGACAGCTTGAGAATCATGCCAGGTGCATGTGCATGTATGCCCAAATCCTGAAAAGAGAATGGAGGAGAAGAGATTGTAGTATGGACATGCCCCCTGGGGGGTGATTTCTCATTTTCTCTCTCTCTCTTTCTCTATCTCTCTGGTGAGTGCACATGCCCTATGACAAAAACCTTAAAAAAAAAAAGTCGGGTGCATGTGCATACATGCCCCCCAAATTCCAAGAAAATAATGGAGGAGAAGGGATTGCAGCATGGCTATCCCCCAGGGGAGTGCTTTCTCACTCTCCCTCTCTTTCTCTCTCTGCCTTTCTCCAGTGAGCACACGTGACCAATCACAAGCTTAAAAAAAACAGTCACCTAACTTGACAGTGATACTATTAATCTAATTAATCTAATGATATCACTATAAAATTAATTAAAACCAAGGGACCAGCAGTTAACATAATGGCTATGTCACTGGACTCCCACGTAGCTGACCGCAGTTAGAATCCCGGACCTGGCGGCTTAAACTCACGCAGGGCGCGTGTGCGTGCGTGCCCAAGATCCCTAGAAGAGAATGGAGGAGAAGGGACTGCGGCGTGGCCATCCTCCCTAGGGGGTGATTTCTTGCTTTCTGTCTCTCTGTCTCTCTCTATCTTTCTGGCGAGCGCACGCACCCTATGGCAAAAAAACCTCTCCAAAAAAAAAAAGAAAAAAAATTAATTAAAACCATTAATTCAAAGGATTTACATTACCTATAAGGAGAATATACTTGTAGATAGGTATTAACACTGGAATACGTAATAAGTATATCTTTTAGTCAATCAATAAGCATTAATTAGTTTATTGCTAAGTGCTATGTGAGACCTAAAACATCCTTTACAAATTTAAAATCTAGTTGGACACATAAGGACTAATAAATTTCATGTAGTTTGAGGACAAAATAAAGACTTTAGTTCTTTAAGGTGGATTTTTATCAATAATTAGCTTACAAACCTAATACATAAAATAATAATAAATGTTATTTTTGTCTTGGCTCATGGCCATGTCTTAATACATTATTACTCCTCTCTTCCTGGCTTGGCCTAAATAATGAACAAGGACAACACCCATACCTGATTTACTAAAACATTCAAATTGCTTGGATGAGGTCTTGTTCCGGAACTAAGATATGATACATCTACATACCACACAGGTTAGACATTGTCTGCCCATATTCAATTGAGAGCCTTATATAACTCTTTCAGATGAGTGGGGGTTTTGCAAGAGAGAACATAAGTATTACATGAAGAAATAAAAATGACAATCTTCCTTCTCATGCACAATGCTTATTTAATTGTATATATTACAGCATTATTTATTCATATCTGCCTTGATCTGGAAAGGAATTAGAGGCTGGGGAGTTAAGTTGAAGATAACAGATAAGCAATGGGCTGTATGGGTTGATTTCCCTACTCAGAAACAACATAATCTCACACTCTAGTAATAGCATAGTAAAGGTAGTTTAAATACTTGAGCAGCCAGCTTCCAATACGGTTTAACTTGCCGGCTATGGATAATTTACATATGGGATAATCTGACCAATTAGATCCTATATTTAGTCCAGAGCAACCCAAGTCGAGTGGACTAATTGCTCTGACTAGATGATTCAGTCAAATCAGTTAAATCTAGTGTTACTTCCTTCTACTGATTTGACACTGGCTGTGATGTACCCACTGCCTAAATTATGGAATTCTAGATTCAAACCCATAATGCCATATCTTAGACAGACTATCATTTTTAAAAGAATTAATAAGGTCATTTATAAGCATTTCTCCTTTTTCAAAACATTACGCTGACTATATGAAGTAAGAAATGCCTCCACTTAAAAATATTTGACTTCCCTGTCTTTTTGCCAGATACAGAGAGCCATTTAACACAATTTTTAAAACAAATTATTTATCTAATTTCATTTATTATTATGATTTAAAATTTGCTACAGGGCACATGTGCTCACCAGAGAGAGAGAGAGAGAGAAAGTGAGAAAGCAAGCTGCCAGGTCCAGGACTTGAACATGGTCAGCCATGCGGGAGTCCAGTGCCTTTACCTCTACACCACTTGCTCGCCCCACTATTTGACATAATTTTAGCCAATGATTTGCAAATGGATATCCTTGAAGATGGTTTGCCTTCTTAAACAAAATAGTATACTGGGGCCAGATAGTGGTGCAGTGATAAAATGTGATGTTCTGTTGGGCAGTCCTGCATGAGAAGTTTCCTGGTTGAAGTCTGGAAATCTCTTTGAATACACCAGGCATGTGCTTGCCCATAATGTAAGGCTGGCTGAAGGCTGGGGATGGATCATGGCATTGGGACCACACTGGGGATTTTCTCTCTCCTTCTCTCTCTCTCTTACTTGTCAAAGAAATACACACACACACACACACACACACACACACACACACACACACATATATATATATATATATATATATATATATATATATATACACACACAAAGGTAAGCCTGGGGCCAGCCTGGGGCATGGTAGTTGAGGCACCAGAACGCACATGGCCTATTGAATGGTTTGGGTTCTAGACCTGGAGTCTTGAAGGACAAACCAGGCACATGTCATGGCCAAAATCCTGAGAGAAGAATTGAGTTGAAAGGATTGAGGCATGCCCACCCCCTAGGGGGGGTGCTTTCTCACTTTCCCTATCCGTGTCTCTCTCCAGCTAGTGCATGTACCTTCTAACAAAATTTAAAACACAAAAAAAGCAAGCCTGGGGGGCTGGCAGGTGGCATGGTGGTTAAGGGTGCTAGACTCCCACATGGACGACCACAGTTCAAGTCCTGGACCTGGTGGCTTGCTTTCTCACGTTCCCTCTCTCTCTTTCTCTCTCTCTCTCTCTCTGTCTGATCAAACTGGAAAATAATAATAATAATAGAGTGATTAACATTCCTATTGTCCTTAAACCCCACTCCTCCTAACTGCCCTAAAATGTCCTCAGTGATGTAATCATCAGCCAGACCCCTTGCTCTGAGCCATGAAGACTATTAAAATTCTATTGTATTAAAAAACAAACAAACAACAAAAAAAAATTCTATTGCATTTAGGCAGAGACAAAACGTACCCTGAAGAATGATTAACCTGCTCATCTGCTTTTTCTAGCTTCTGTAAAAGCCCTGCCCCCTACCCTTTCAAGCCCCCTGCTCTTTGTCCTTATAAATCATCAGGTCATCCCGGACGTGATTATGCATTTTTGGCCTATATAAGCTCCTTTCTCCTTTCACTTGGGGCTGCGGGGTTTTGAGAGTCATGAGTCCCCTCATATGCCGCAGGCTTAATCAATAAACCCCAATAAGTTTGGCTATGTCTAGATGTCCTCTTATTTCTCGCTGAGTAGACAGTAACAATACCAACTATATAAATCATAATATAATGTATATATAGATACATCACACATATAATACATAGCACATGAATCAATGTATCACATTTATACATGTGATATATAACATATGTATCATTTGTTATTATTGCAACCCTGTGAGACAACAATAATTATTGTCCATATGCTACAGGAGAGAATAAAGTGTATAAAGGCACATAACTTGGCTCAGCAAACCCTCAGCACTCTCGCTGTGCCTTCCGTAGGCTGCACTGGCTTCTACCCACTTGTGCTTGCTTTCTCCTTCACTTTGCTGACTATCGGCTCTCCCAGCCCCTCCCGTTTCCTCTCATCTTCTGTCACAGGGATTTCTCTTTGCAAGTTTAGTCTTGCCTTGCTGTCTGCTTCTGAGAGGACCCAGACAAACACAAATGACATATGGCGCCTTATGAAAACGCCTCCAGGCTAGGCTTCGCTCAAACTCTAGGCCTCTTTAGATGTTATCATAACATGCCACAAGGACTCTTCCGCAAGTAACATTTTCTTCTCTTTTTTTAACAGACTTTATTTTTTAGAGCAGTTTTAGGGTTACAGTAACGTTGATCAGAAGGTATAGAGAGTTCCCATATATCATCTACCCTCACATAGCCACTGGCTTCCCCCCAGTAACTAGTAATCCTAGTCCACCGAGTGGTGTATTTGTTCAACTGATGAACCTGGATTGACACATCACAGTGTCCACAGTTCACATGAAGGTTCAGTCTTGGTGTTGTATACGTCTGTGGATTTGGACAAATTTATAATTGCATAGATGCACCATTCTGGTATCATACAGAGTAATTGCAGTGCCCTGGATATTCTCTGTCTTTTTTCTGTGTCTCCCTCCTTCCCCTCATCCCCTGGCAGCCCGGATCTTTATACTGTCTTCCTAGTTTGCCTTTCCAGAACGTCATATCATTGGAATCATACAGTGTGTGCAGATTGGCTTCTTTCACCTAGCATTATGCACTTAAGTATCCTTTGTGTCTTCTCATGACTTAATGGTTCATTTCTTTTTAGCACTGAATAATGTTCCACTATCTGAATTTACCACAGTTTATTTCTCTGCTCACCTACTAAAGGACATCTTGATTACTTCCAAGTTTGGGTAATTATAAATAAAGCTGCTACAAACATCCATGTGCAAGTTTTTTTTTGTTTTTGTCTTTGTCTTTGTTTTTGTTTTGTGGACACTATATTAAACTCCTTTGGGTAAATACCAAGGAACATGCTTGCTGGGTCATATGGAAAGGTCATGTTCAGTTTTGTAAGAAACTGCCAAACTCCTCCAAAGTGGCTGCATCATTTTGCATTCCCAACATCAATAAATAAGAGTCTATGCTGTTCATGGGACCAGCAGTTGGCGTAATGGCTATGATGTTGGACTCCCTTGTAGTTGACGGAGGTTTGAGTCCAGGACCCGGTGGCTTAAACTCACGCCGGGCGCGTGTGCATGCATGCCCAAGATCCCAAGAGGCAAATGAAGAAGAGATCGCGGCATGGCCATCTCCCCTTGGGGGTGATTTCTCGCTTTCTGTCTCTCTCTCTCTGTCGTTCTGGCAAGCACATGCGCCCTATGGCAAAAGCCTCTCCAGAAAAAAAGGATCCATGCTGTCTCACACCTTCATCAGTACTTGGTGGCATCAGTGGGCAAGCTCCTTTTTGCGTCCTTCAGTCTGGGGCAATAGTACAAACACTAGCTGACAACTTCAGCTTCCCTCACAGATCTCTCCCCTCTAATCGGTCACTAGGGTTCACCAAGTATGCCTCCTTCCCATCCCCTCCTTTCCATCCTATCACCTTTACCTTTCTCATTTCCCAGCTAACTAGAATAGCTTCTCAGTTGCCTCAGTTGCGTATTCCCTTCCCTCTGCCTATAGCAGGATCTTAACTTTATTTATTTGCTTGTTTATTTTCAGTACTGGATCCCTTAGTTTATGGCACCTTTCTCGGAATAATGCAACTAAATGCATTAACATACCAAGGGCCTTCAAAAGATTCAGGAGACTGGATTGTGGTGCAGTGTTAAAGTGGGATGCTCTGTGGGCCTGACTCACACGGAAAGGCTGCATTCAAGTCTAGAGACCTCTCCAAATACTTAAGGCACCTGTGTGCCCATGATCTGGGGCTGGTTAAAGCTGAGGTGGACTGTGGCATTGAGACTCTGCTGGAAGTTTTATCTCTCTGTCTCTCTCATTGTCTCTGTTACTCAAAAAAGAAATAAGTTTAGGGCCAGCCCTGTGGCCCAGTGGTTAAGGGAGCCAGATCCCACATGACTGACTGCATTTCAAATCCTGGCCCGGCAGTTTGAGGAGCATGCTGCGTGTGTATGCATGTTTCCAACGAGATGGAGAAATAAAGGAGAAGGGACTGTGCTGTGCCCATGAATCATTGGAGACTGTTTTCTCCCTCTGTTTCTCTGTTTCCCTGTCTTTCTCTGGCAAGTATACATGCTTTCAGGCAATTAAAAAAAAGAGTTTATGGAAAAATGCATATTACAGAAAAACTATGCATGGATTTCAAAATGTTCTGCACTAAAATAAACTCGTACTTTAATTCCATGTTTCCAAAAACTTGTTAATGTCCCCTTATACATACTATTACAAAATATCTCATTATATTAATAAATAGTCATCAAAATATTAGGAACAACAGTGTATGTTATAGTATGTTTCTATTAATGTAATACATAATAAGATCTCGCAGCAGGCTTAATAATGTCTATAATTCAAAGCAGCAGTGAGTGGAAATGTTTCAAGGGTCTGAATCAACCTCAATGTAAGTTGAATATGTGTTTCTATTGGTGACAGTTATAAGTGCTATTACTACTATTTCATTCATAGGGGCCTACATTTATCATGAAAGGAAATAATAAACTGCAGTATGGAGTTAAGTAAAAATGAAGATGAAATTATTTTTCCATATGAATTTTTCGAACCCTGAATTGGAATCATAGGCTCCTTGGTTAAGAGCCCTCGGCTTAAAAGTTTTTATATCCTTTTTTTTTTTTTTTTAACCAGTTCAGTCCTATTTTATCCTTTAAGGTAGCAGTCTCCAACCTTCCCAGCACCAGGGACTGGCTTCGTAGAAGACAGATCCTCCATAGAGGGTAGCAGGGGTTGGTCCCAGGATGACTCAAGTGCACCATATCCACCACGCTGCAATGTACAATGAAACAATGACACAACAATAGGGCTCACGCTCCCTTGAGAATACAATACCATCGCTGATGTGACAGAAGGCAGAGCCCAGGCAGCAGTGCGAGCTATGGGGAGTGGCTGCAAACACAGATGAAACCTTGCTCGCTGGCCACCCCCTCCTACCTCGCCCGTTGCCTGACCCCTCTGACTGGCAGGTCCCCAATAGGCCATGGACTGGCAGCAGTCCACAGCCCGGGGGTTTAGGACCCCTTCTGTGAGGTTTCTCCTATACACTAGTTTTAATTGTTCATGAAGCTAGATTCCCATGGCAGGTATAAGTTTTATTACAACCTTTTGGGGACTTACCTGTCGCTTCTCACCATACTGAGCTGTAGGCTCCTTGGGCACAGAAATTATCTGTGATGTACCTTAGTATACTGAATACCCAATACAGCTTTGCACATAAAAGCCTATTGAATGAGCAAATACTTTATTCTGTGAGAACACTAACCATTTTATAAATTCCTGGGGAAGCATGCTGGCGGGGGGGGGCGGGGGATGTAGAAAATGATACATTACTTGTATCTGTCATTCCGTAACACATAAATCTTGTCTTATCATTAGTGGATGAAAGAGAATGTTAGAAAAACTGCCTAGAGTATGGCAGTAGACAAAATAAGGGTGCCTAAGAGGTGGAGGAAAATGTGCGGCAAACAAAATATGAGCAAATCCTGTTTAGGAAGGACAGATTTAATCTTTCATTTTGCTCCCACTGTACAACTGAGATTAACTTTTTTGTGGAGAAGTTTAGATCATAAACCCAGAAGCAGTCTTGGATACCTGAGAAGATGCAGGCTGCCTAGAAGTCATGTTTTATTTTTATTTTATTTTTTAAAAAATTTGCCAGAGGGTGCATGTACTCACTGGAGAGAGCAAGAAAGAGAGAGAGAAAGAGAGAGAGAGAAAGAGAGAAAGGAATCACCCCCAATGGGCATGGTCACACCTCAATCCCTTCTCCTCTGTTTCTCCCTCCTTTTGAGATTTTGGGCACACATGCATACACATGCCTGGCATGTTTCTTAAGCCACTAGATCTGGGACTTAAGCCATGCAGTTGGCCCTGTGGGATGCAGCTGCCTTAACCACCACATTACTGACTGGCCTCCCCCTACCCCTTTTGCAGTGGTTGGAAACAGGTGTGTTCACCATGAAGCTGAAGTTTCAGGTCCTTTCACTTACAAGTTCACCTAATTCTGTATTTGTAAGTCATTTGTGAGTGTGGGTGCTCTCTATAGAGGTCCTCCCAAATTGTATGAGCACAGAAACTCTGGTTAGAATATCAGAAAAATGTTACAGAATAGGGCCCTGCACAAAGTATAAGGGGTTTTCAAAAAGTTCACGAAAGAGGAGTTAGCAGGTGGATCAGAGGTTAAGGCAGCCGGATCCCACATGGCCCACTGAGTGGTTTGAGTTGGCGGTTTCAAAACCATGCTGGGCATGTGTGCCTGCATGCCCCAAATCCTGAGAGGAGATGGGAGGAGGGATTTCAGCATTGCCATTCCCTCCAGAGAGTAATTTCTTTTTTTTTTTCCCCAAAAGCACTGTTTTTATTTATACAGAGTCCTAACCACTTCAGCAGTAGGAGGAGTGGAAGAGGTTCCATTTACAATCCAGGGGCCTCCATATGTTGGTTTGTTGTCACCAAACACACAGGCAAGTGGCATCATGGATTTGGTAAACTAATGACAATGTTTAGTCTCTGCTGGAGCAACAAGGTGAGCATCAGTCTCTCCTTCTGTAAGAATCCTGAATTTAGGATTTTCAACTGTAACTACTCCAACTTCTATTTCTGAAGGTTTGAAATCAATGGACAGAACAGTAAAGAGGCATGCAATTGCAGTTTCCACTGTCTGTTCAAATGTCCAATCAAATTTCTTCTTCACTTTTTTTTTGGAGAGGTTTTATGCTATAGGGCGTGTGTGCTTGCCAGACAGACAGAGAGAGACAGAGAGAAAGTGAGAAATCACCCCCCAGGGGGATGGCCACACTGCAATCCCTTCTCCTCCATTCTCCTCTCGGGATCCTGGGCACGCACGCACACGCGCCCGGCGTGAGTTTAAGCCACCAGATCCGGGACTCGAACCGCGGTCGACTACGTGGGAGTCCAGCGACATAGCCATTATGCTAACTGCTGGTCCCCCTTCACTTTTTTTTTTTTTTTTCAAGGAAACTGGTTGACTCAGTTTGTTTAACTCCTGAGGCAGTGGCTTCAAGCCCACAGCAGTAACCTGCAGGATCACTCTTGTACACCTGAGGACCTTGTTCTTCATCTGTACCAATTAATATCTTACATCAACCAAGAGGCCTCATTTCAGCATTCTGAGAAATATCAGCAATTCTTTCCCACAGCATGTCCACAGGAATCTCGTAGCCATACTTGTATTTCCAATTAGCTGCCTAGTAGCATGCCCTCTGTACTGTCAGCTGTCATCCCTTCCATCACACAGCCAATGTTCTCAGTTATCTTGAACCAGTGAGTCACTGTGCTAGAATCCAATCATTTGTCAGGAACTTTTTTCTGTGTGACAATTACTGCACAGTCTTTCCCTCTCACAGCTACTGATGTAAGGCCACCCTGGCTAATAGCCTTGAAAGCATATTCTACTTGGTAGAGCTGGCCCTCGGGTGAAAAAATGGCAATGTGGCAGTCAAAACCAGCACTGGAACCACGGGACATGTTGGTGCATCCACTACTTCAAGTACAATCTCTGAGTCCCTTAGCTCCCGCACCAGGTGTACAAGCCCCTGCTGGAAGTTGCAGCAACTGCATCCAGAGAGGGATTTCTTATCCCCTCCACCACCCACCCCCATTTCTGGAAAACTTATGTGCCCTATTCATCAACAACAGCAAAAAGAACTAATGGAAGGTGATGGATGGTGATGCAGTGGTAAAATGCAGTGATCTGCAGGGCAGACCTACATGGGAAAGTTACAGGTTCATGTCCAGAGACCTCTCCGAGTACACTGGGCACACATATGCTCATGAGCCAGGACTGGCTGAAGCTGGGGATGGATTGCAGCATTAAGACCCTTTCAGGGGTGCTTGCCCTCTCTTTCTGTCTCTCTTGCTTGTGGAAGAAATAAATACATACACCTTTTTATTTTTTATTTTTTGGAGAGGTTTTTGCTATAGGGCACATGCGCTTACTAGAAAGACAGAGAGGGACAGAGAGACAAAAAGCAAGAAATCACCCCCCAGGGAGGATGGCCACACCACAATCTCTTCTCCTCCATTCTTCTCTCGGGATCTTGGGCACGCACGCACACGCGCCTGGCATGAGTTTAAGCCACTGGGTCCGGGACTCGAACCAATGCCAAGTACATAAAGATAGCCATAAATTAAAGACAGGGAAAAATGTTGGAGGTCAACTGCATACAATGTCATCTACAGGTAAATAGACTGAAAAAGGTGGGAAAAATACCTAGACAAAGGTCAAATCAGGTTAAGAACTCAGGTACTTAAACAAAAGCAGTGTTATTTCTAGCATATCACAGTGTTTTAACTTTTACTAAAATATAACCATCAGAGTAACTATTTTAAGCAAAAAGAAAATACATAAGTGGACAACTACATGGGAGACCAATGACATAGCCATTACACCAACTGCTGGTCCCATACACCATTTTTTAAAAGTACATAGAAAATACTATGTAAAAGCTGCATAGATTTCAAATTTTTTGTACCCAAGTGAACTCTTGTTTTAATTACATTTCCCACAAATTTGGTGAAATCCCTTTGTATGCTTGTGTTTACTAGACAAATAGTGTGTATATGCTGAAGCTTTCTAACCTTCTGACATAAAACATGTCGTTTGCAGAATGAAATATAACCACCCAAGCATGAACTTGTTCATTTGCTTCATTCTTGCTTCTGATCATTTATTATGCTTTTCCATAAGACCCCTTATCCTTCCCTTCTTAGCTGCCTAAGTCATGCCAGTCCTTGAAAGTAATAAATGGGTCTAAGAGAGACAGTAACAGCTAAAGAGTGCTTCGTGGTTTAGAGAACACGAAGCGTTCTAACACGTGGTAATATACCGCTCAAGGAAGAAGATGATGAAGTAAGGGCTGACTGTGGCATCACATCAGGAGATGGGAACATGGAAGGGTAATGACTACAAAGCAGGGTTTCAAAAGCCTCAGCAGTTATTCCATCATAGCCCTTTCTATTTGTTTGTTTTTTTGGTGATAGTTTTAATTTTTTGAAAAATTAGGTGTTTTGGGACCAGCATTTGCCATAATGGCTATGTCACTGGACTCTCATGTAGGTGACCATGGTTCAAGTCCTGGACCCAGTGGCTTAAACTCACATTGGACGCCTGTGCTTGCGTGCCCAAGATCCCGAGAGGAGAATGGAGGAGAAGGGATTGTGGCGTGGCTATTCCCCTGGGGAGTGATTTATTGCTTCCTGTTTCTCTGTCTCTCTCTTTCTAGCAAGCACATGTGCCCTATAGCAAAAACCTCTCAAAAAAAAAAAAAAAAAAAAGTGTTTTAGGAGCTAGCAGGTAGCATGGTGTTTAAGACACTGGACTCCAATGTGGCCAACTGTGGTTTCAGTCCTAGACTCAATAGCCAGACATATGTGTGAGTGCATGAGCCCTGTGGCAAAATACTAACAATAAAAGAAAAGAAAAAGAATAAGAATAAGAAAAAAAATTAAATGTTTTAAACCATACTGCTTGTCCCCTAAATTTCAGAGAGTCTTTAGGATGTGCCAAGACTGAAAATGAGTATATGTGGGCAAATTATCCCACAGAATGGTCCTTAGCACAGTAGTTGTGAACGTCTCTATTACATTTTAATTAACTAATTAATTTTTGTTTTGCTGTATGGTACATGCACTCACTGGAGAGAGACAGGGATATATATAGAGAGAAATAGAGAAGTCACCCCCCAGGGGAAATGGCCATATTGCAATCCCTTCTCAATTCTCCTCTCTGGATTTTGGGCACACTTGTACACATGTCTGGTGTGTTTTTTAAGCCACTGAGTCCAGGACTTGAACCTCACAGTCACTCATGTAGGATCCACCCACCTTTAACCTCAGCACCACCTGCTGGCCCAGTCTCTATTAAATTTTGGTTGGTACATTCTGAGATTAAAAAAAGGTATCTAAATATTCTTCTCTAGGTAATTAAATATGAATTACATTTAACATATTTTATTTTATTTAAAAACTACATTATACTTCGAAAAGGCAAGGAGGAAACTTACATGCATGGTACTGAGTAAATGAAGACAATCTGAAAAGGTTTCACACTGTATGAGTACAACTGTACAGCATTCTAGGAAAGGCAAAACATGAAGACAGTAAAAAAGAATTAGGATGGACCAAGTCTGTGGCTAATAGTTAAGGGAGTTGGATTCCACATGGCCAACCACGGTTCAAATCTCAGTCCTGAAGGCTTGAAAAACACGTGTGTGTGTGTGTGTGTGTGTGTGTGTGTGTATGTGTGTGTATGTGAATGTGCATGCATGCACACAATCAAAATCCCAACAGGATGTGGAAATGGAGTAGAAGGGACTGTGGCATGACCACATCTCATTGGGGGTTGCTTTATCTCTTTCCCTCTCTCTCTGTCTTTTTCTCTGGCAAATGTATGTCAGGCTGGCAAATTAAAAAAAAAAAAACTGCTCTAAAAATAAATTTTATTGATTTTTAAAAGGCCACATTGTCTCTTTTTTTCCAATTTAAAATATACCAAATATATTTTTGAAAAAGAATTTGTGGTGCTACAGGTTTGAAATATATAGCATAGAGTTTGTGTGTAATATAGTAACTATTAATAAATTATGAGAAGGGGACCAGCAGTTGGCGTAATAGCTATGTCGCTGGACTCCCATGTAGTCGACCATGGTTTGAGTCCCGGACCAGGTGGCTTAAACTCACACTGGGTGTATGTGCGTGCGTGTCCAAGATCCTGAGAGGAGAATGGAGGAGAAGGGATTGCAGCATGGCCGTCCTCCCTAGGGGGTGATTTCTCGCTTTCTGTCTCTCTGTCTCTCTCTTTTTGGCGAGTGCACATGCCCTATGGCAAGAACCTTTAAAAAAAAAAAAAAAAGCCAAAAAACAAAAAACAAAAACTATGAGAAGAAGACCAGCCTATATGGTGGATAAGGCAGCCAAACCCCACATGGCTGATTGTGTGGTTTGAGTCCCAGACCAGAGGCTTAAAAACATGCTGAGTGTGTGTGTGCTCAAAATCCTGAGAGGAGAATGGAAAAGTGAGGTATGGCTGTCTTCCTGGGGAAGGGGTGCTTTCTCACTTGCCCTCCTTTTTCTCTCTCTCTCTCCTGAGAGTGTATGTTCTCTATAACAAAAACTAAAAATATAAAAACAAAACACCCTTGCACATAACCCCAACTATTACTTAATTTCCAGTCTCATATCTATGAAGAACTTTTTTAAAAAAACTATGAAAAGAAATGCATTTTAAAAAGTACCATTTCGAATCAGTAGATGACATAATGGTTATGTCGCTGGACTCCCACGTAGTTGACCGGAGTTCAAGACCTGGACCTGGAGGCTTAAAACTCATGCTGGGCATGTGTGTGTCCATGCCCAAAATCTCAAGAAGAGAATCGAGGAGAAGGGATTTTAGCACGGCCATCCCCCTGGAGGGTGATTTCTCACTTTCTTTCTCTCTGTCTCTGTCTCTCCAGCAAGTGCACGCGCCCTATAGCAAAAATCTCTCTCTCTCTAAAAAAAAAAAAAAAAAAAAAAATACCATTTCAGTAATGACTTCTGCTTCTTCTGAATGCTCAGGATACCTTTTCTTCAAACATTTCACTTTGTGCTGTTACTAAATCTCTTGGGTAATGTACGTTTCCCAGTCTAGATTATAGGCAACTCCAAGGCAGAGCTATGACGTTGATTGCTGTGTCTTCCCCATGCCTAGGAGGGGGATTTCCATCAGAACATGTGGGGTATGCAGGGTAAGGGAAAGCCTGGGTGGAGAAAGAGTTCTGAGAGAGACCAGCAAATCAGACAGGCTGGAAGATAAAGCTGGAACACTGGATTAGAGTTAGGTAGGTCAAGCGGGACCAGTAGATGGCGTTATGGTTACGTCGCTGCACTTCCATGAAGTTGACTGCGGTTTGAGTCCAAACCCGGCAGTTTAAAACTCATGCTGGGTTCAGGTGTGCCCAAAATCCTGAAAGGAGAATGGAGGGGAAGGGATTGCAGCGTGGTCATCCCCTGGGGGATGATTTCTTGCTTTCTGTCTCTCTGACTCTTTCTGTCTCTCTGACAAGCGTAGGTACCCTATAGCAAAAATCTCTCAGAAAAAAAAGAAATTTACCTGACCTAGAGTTAGGTCAAAGAGTGCGGGTTTTGTCCTATAGGCAGTGAGGATTTGGTTTTCTATAAGCAGGACGGGAGCATAATCAGAATTGTGCTGAAGAAGATTGCTCTGGCGGCAGGTTGTAAAATGGGTCGGCACAAGGGAGGCAGGCCATAGACTCTAATGAGGGGCGTGAAAACAGCAGCTTCTGGGGACCAGCGGATGGCGAAATGGTTACATTGCTGGGCTCCCATGTAGTGGACCACAGTTTGAGTTCTGAGCCCAATGGCTTAGAGCTCACGCTGGTGCGTGTTTGTGTGTGTGCCCAAGATCCCAAGAGGAGAATGGAGGAGAGAGGATTGTCATGTGGCCACTTCCCTGGGGGGTGATTTCTCACTTTTTTTCTCTCTGTCTCTTTCTGTCTCTCCAGTGAGTGCACGTGCCCTATAGCAGAAAACTCTCAAAACAAAGCTAAACACAAAAGCAGTAGTTTCTGCTTATTGAGAGCTTACTGTGTGCCAAGCACTGTGATGAATATTTTATGTGCATCATCTCATTCAGTCTTTGTGAGACGTCTATGATGCAGGTGCTGTCACTGTCCTCATTTTACCTCCGGAAAAATGAAGAGGTGGCGGCTTTGGGAAGTTATGTAAGAGCCAGGTGCTTGAGCATGTGACTTGTTCAGTCACACAGGGCCTAGTGATTGCTTTAGCTCTTTGCTGTTGCCATCTGGAAATTCTTAATTAATTAATTATTTTTAATTTGCTGTAGGGTGTGCGTGCTCTTCAGAGAGAGATAGAGATGGAGAGAGAGAGAGAGAGAGAGAGAGAGCAAAAAAGCACTCCCTAGGGGGATGCCCATGCTGTAGTCCCTTCTCCTCCATCCAGCTCTTGGGATTTGGGGCATGCACAGAAATGTGCCCAGCATGAGTTTTCAAGCCACTGAGTCCAGGAATTGAACAGTGTTGTTAGCCATGTGGGATCCAGCTGCCTTAATCATGACATCACCTGACTGACCTGGAAATTCTTCATTTTCAACAAGGGTTCTCATCATTATTTTGCACTAGGCATCACAAATTATGTAGCCAGTCTTGGTTAAATAATTTTGCCTGTGACCACACAGGCAGTAATTGTGAGAGAGATTTAAATATCTTTAGCTACTTTGCTAGGCTGCAGTAACTGGTGACCCAAAAACACCAGTGATGTGAAGAAGCGATGGATTTGGGAGAATATCAGAACTGACAAGGTTGAGAAGGTATTTTTTCCAAATTAATGTAATTTTTTCATGAGAACTTTTTTAGGATTTCATAAGATTTCCTCAAATAACCAGAAGTTGCCTATTGGGAAAGACCGTCTATTGCATCATTGAGGGTGTTGTTGACTGGCCTTGCTGGAGTTTTACATCCAGTAGACTATGACATCTGGTGACAACAACGTGTATTGCAAGGAGTTATTTCACTTTTAGAAGTCAGGTCGGGTTTTTTCCTTTCTTTCTTCTTTTCTTTTCTTTTTTTTTTTTTTTTTTTTTTTTTTTTTGAGAGGTTTTTCGCTATAGGGCACGTGCGCTCGCCAGACAGATAGAGAGAGACATAGAGACAGAAAGAGAGAAATCACCCCCCAGGGGGGATGGTCAAACCGCAATCCCTTCTCCTCCATTCTCCTCTTGGGATCTTGGGCACGCACGTACACGCACCCGGCGTGAGTTTTAAGCCACCGGGTCCAGGACACAAACCACGGTCGACTACGTGGGAGTCCAGCGACATAGCCATTATGCTAACTGCTGGTTCCCTCTTTTTTCTTTTTAAGACTTGTACTTGAATATTACACGTCTCAGATTACTTTTCTTTCTGTACTGGTTGAAAAAACAGACTGCAAAACCTCCTAACTGATTAGTCTTGCCATTTTTTATTTAGAGAATTTTGCTATTGGGCACATGTGCTAGCCAGGGAAACAGAGAGAGACAGAGAGACAGAAAATGAGAAGTCACCTCCCAGGGAGTAGGACCAACCTCAATCCTTTGTCTTCCACTCTCCTCTCAGGATTTTGGGAATGTACACACATGCGCCCAGTGTGTTTCAAGCCACCAGATCTGGGACTTGAACCACAGCCGGCCATATGGGATTCCAGTGCTTTAACCACCATGCCACTTGCTGGCTCCCAAGTTTTAATTTTTTTTTCTTTAAAGTTTATTTATTTCTCCATGAAATAGACAAAGAAAGAAAGAAACAGGAGACAGGCATCTTCAACAGGGTCATGCCCTAATCTACCCCAAGCTTCACCCAACCGAGATCATGGACAAGCACACTCATGCCCAATGTATACAGAGGTTTTAGGACTCGAACCTGGAGAACATTTTAAAGACCAAGGCCAGCAGGAAGTATGATGGTGAAGGGGCTGGTTGCCCAAATGGCTAACCACAGTTTGAGCCCTGGACCCAGCAGTTTGAAAACTCATATGGGGCACACACATGCATGCATGCTCAGAGTCCTGAGAGGAGAATAGAGAAAAAGGGACTGTGGCGTGGTCATCCCTCATGGGTGGGCGAGGGGTAATTTCTCACTTTCTCTCTCTGTATCTCTCCGGTGAGCACACATGCCCTATGGCAGAAACCTAAAACAGAAAATAAAGAAAAATAAATTTAAGGGCCAGAGAGACTATCTACTATTCTTTCTAACCCACCCAGGCTAATTTGATCATGTATAACTGTTAGGTTCTTTTCCATAATCATAGCCACCAAACATGTTGAGATATGTGAAGATTAGTTACCAACCCATCATCTAGATACGAGGTTTGAATGGCAGTCCATCTTACATCAATCGTGCTCGATGTATACGCAGACAGAACTATACTGTTTATTAACCAGAAGCGTTTATGCAACCTGCTCTGTAAGTTTAATCAAATCCTAGTTCTCTGCCCTTTAAGATGCTCTATCTTCTTGCAAGAAAGGTTCATTTAATGCAGATGTAACACCATTCCTGAGGCTAAATTCTATGGCTGCATAGAATTCCTGTAGAATTTGTAAGAAAACTTAGGAATTAGGTTGCAGGCTTCATGGGTTACTATACTGTTTATGCTAGAGTGGTAAGAATCTCTAAATTGTCTTAGTCAATCCATGCATTTTAAATTTTGCTAATTTCATAAACAAAATCCTGCTTATTACACTTTTGAGCAAGGCAAAAAAAGAAACACATCTATGACATTCACTTGGCTAATTAACAAGCTATTGGTGTGGATCGGCATGGTGATAACATATGACCTTGTGATAGCCATTGCTGGAGTGTGGTCTCTCTGATGTGTTGCTTCCTAACCTCCCTGGAGCACAGAATTCTCGGTTTGGGCAACTAGAACAGAAGATTAAACTAGCACATACATGATATCTCCGTATGTATGCTTAAGCAGTTTGACGCATGTTACAGATATCATATGAATGGTCTAGGTCCCAGTGCAACTCCAGTTTGCAGTTTTGATATATAGAAAGGCCTTGCTGCTTTCTAGGAGCATCTATTTTAGCAAGGGAAAAAAGGTGAAAGGAGAGAAGAACAGAAGTGAGATTGTGTTCTGAGAATACACTGCAGAGTGTGCGGCTTGAGAGAAGTGGCAACACATTCTCTCATGCATCATAAAACTGGCACCGAGACAGGATGCAGTGGTGGGGGTGGCGTTGCTGCCAGGCGGCTGCCGGAGTTTCACTCTGCCAAGGGCAGTGCAATTCAGTTATGCTCAACTTTCCTCGCTAATTTTATCCCTCCAAAGATCATGGAGTAATAAAGGGTATGACTACTTTCTACCTAAACTCTAAGCTATGAGGAAAAATGTATTGGGTTGTCGGGAAAGTCATGATGTATTTTGGCATAGAAAACCAGAAAAATATGTCATGACTTTTCTAATAACCTAATGGTTTATAAGATGAAAGCAACGGGAATCCAAAAAGAATACATGTTCAGCTTAATTTATTTGAACATACGTTTGCTACCAGGCATTGAATGCTGGGCATTCAAGAGTCAAAAAAAAAAAAAAAAAAAAAAAAAAAAAAAGACCAAGAAAACTATGAAGACAACCGAACCCAAACTGGGTAAGTTAGAGAAATCTTTTCAAAATGTGAACTGAGTCTAGAAAATGAGTGGTGTATGTGAAGTGAGGAAGGAGGATGGGGTGGTGGAGCTGGTAGGGGACTGTATTCCAGGCAGTAGGGACAGCAGGGACAACAGCACAGAATCATGACAGAGCCTTAGTGCCTGAAATACCTACAAATCTCTTGATACTGTAGGTTGACTATTCCTAATTCAGAAAACCAAAAATCCAAAACTTGAGTATTGACATGATGCCACAAATGGAAAATTCCACAACTAACTTCACCTGACAAATTGTAGTCAAAACAATTCAGTATAGGGACCAGCAGATGGCATAGCTGTTAAGTCACTGAACTTCCACATATGCACACACACCTGGTGTGTTTCTCCAGCCTCTGGGTCTGGGACTTGAACCACACAGTCGGCCATGTGAGGGCCATGCCACCAGCTGGTCCTAGAATGCATTTTAGGTACTGGGTCCTGTACTCAAACTGTACAGTTGGCTGTGAGAGATCCAGTGCCTTAACCCCTACACCACCTGTTGGTCCACTCCTGCAAACTATTACAGAGAGAAGAAAAGAGAACATATCATTAACAAAGACTTCTCTGTAATCTCTCCCTTGAATCCAGAACTTTAGAGAATTTGTGTATCTGACTTTTGAAAAAGAGACTTTATAAACAAGTTTACACAAGCCAAATGGCTACCTGAGAATCACTGAAAATGAGCTGAAGCTTGAGGGGAACGGTAAAGCCCACCCAAAGGAGCTCTTTGGTAGTTACCAGAAGCTGAAAGAAATAGGGAGGAGGATCAAAGGGTCCAAAGTTTTATAAAGACAGGCAGAACAGGTTCTGAGATCTACTGCACAGCTGAGTGAAAAGAGTCAATAGAAGTGCATTACACATGGGTTGTCGGAAAAGTCACGGCATATTTTTCTGTGCAAAAATGAATCATGACTCCCAATGACCCAATACAAAATAACCAAGAAAATAAATTTCAAATGTTTCACTATGAAAAGATGATAGATAAGTGAGGTGATGGATATGTTAATTAGCTTGATTGACTTATGCCATATTATACACATTTATAAAAACATCACATGGATTCCATAATGTATATTACTATGCATATTACTATCAATCAAAAATAATTCAAAATTTGGAACCAGCAGTTAGCGTAATGGCTATGTGGCTGGACTCCCACATAGTCGACCGTGGTTCGCGTCCCGGACCCGGTGGCTTAAAACTCACGACGGGCGCATGTGCGTGCATGCCCAAGATCCCGAGAGGAGAATGGAGGAGAAGGGATTGCGGCGTGACCATACCCCCTGGGGGGTGATTTCTCACTTTCTGTCTCTATGTCTCTCTCTGTCTGGCGAGCGCACGCGCCCTATAGTGAAAAACCTCTCCAAAAAAAAAGGAAAAAAATAATTCAAAATTTAAAGAAATTTTGCTAGGAGGAGTATGCATTTGTTGATGGGAGTCGGAGAGAGAGAGACAGAGAGAGAGAGAGAGAGAGAGAGAGAGAGAGAGAGAGAGATGGAAGCAAGAAATCACTCCCCATAGGGCACGGTCATGCTGTAAATCCTTCTCCTCTATTTTTTCTCTCCTTTTGAGATTTTGGGCATGCATGCAAATGTGCCTGGTGGGTTTTTCCAGTCACCAGGCCTGGGACCTAAACTGTATGATATGCCATGTGAGATCCAGCCATCTTAACCAAAAGGCCACAGTTTGGCCTGACACAAAATTTCAATGAAAAGTAACTCTTTAAAATTTATGTTCATAGACTGGATCTGTGGTACAATGTGATATGCTACTCAAGAGAAGCCAGATCCCACATGGTGGCCATGGTTGGAATCTTTTTTCAGCCTAAAACACACCTGGCCCTCACATGAGTGCCCTAGATCCAATGGGGTGGAGGATGGAGGAAGGACATTGTGATGTGGCTGGACCCTGTGGAAGTGCTCATCTCTCCCCACTCCCATTCTCTCTCTCTCGCTCTTATGTGCACACACACACACATGAATAATAATAATAAAAAATGTTTAGGGGCCAGCTGGTGGCATGGTGGTTAAAGTCTGGACTCCCACATGGCTGACTGTAGTTCGAGTCTTGGACCTGGCAGCTTGAAAATCATGCTGGGCACGTGTGAATACATGCCCAAAATTTCAGAAAGAGAATGGAGGAGGGATTGTAGTGTGGTTATCCTTCCGGGGGGGGGGGTGGTGGTGATTCCTCCCCTTTCCTCTCTCTCTCTTTGGCAAGTGTATGCATCCTATGGCAAAAACCTTAAAAAATTTTTTTAAAGTGTAAAAATTTTAAAATAGTTATCTTTAGAGAAAAAATAAAGATGCAGCACCATCAATTAAGAGAGAACACACAATGTTAACAAATGGAAATGACAGAGGATAAATAAAAAATTCCTCTTATTTCCAAATTTTTGCTCAATGAGCATAGTCATCAGATGGGAAACAGTGAGACAAGTATTTAATGGGATACTAATAACTGGACCATATCCAGAGGGAGATATGTCATGTGAAGAATACCTTAACAGTCTATTATGTCTACCCCTCGGTGGATTATGAAGGACAAGAGTTGTCATTTTCTATCTGAAATGCTGTCTTTTAGAACAGCATTAGATATTTCTGTCATAGGTTGGATAGGAGCGGGGAAGGGACAAGGGAAGAAAGGAAGAAGACAGTCAGTGCATTAAATTACAGGTGACTGATTTTAAGTCAATGTAATCATTTTTTCCCTACTAGAGTTCTCCATACAATTTTCTCCCATTAACTTATTAGGGAAAATTTCAAATATACAGCAAAGTTGAAAGAATTTTACAGTGATTGTTCATTTATCCCAAACTTACCACCTATTGGGTTGTTGGAAAATTCATGATATTTTCTGTTTTTCTATGCAAAAATGCATTCTGGCTTTTATTCCTTTCTTTATTTTTTTTCTTCTTCCTTTGGAGAGTTTTTTCGCTATAGGGCGTGCGGGCTAGCCAGGAAGACATAGAGAGACAGAAAGTGAGAAATCACCCCGCAGGGGGGATGGCCATGTCAATCCCTTCTCCTCCATTCTCCTCTTGGGATCTTGGGCACGCACTCACACGCGCCTGGCGTGAGTTTAAGTCGCCGGGTCTGGGACTTCAACCACAGTCGACCACATGGGAGTCCAGTGACACAGGCATGACACCAACTGCTGGTCCCGCGTCATGACTTTTATGACAACAATAGATTCTACCATTACATTTGCTGTACTTGGTTAATCTCATGTTTATCTACCTATTTATCAGTTTTTTTCTGATACATTTCAAAGTAAATTCCATATACTTAGGTCTGCCGTAGGGACATGTTCGGAGAGAGGCCATAAGGGTGTGGGAACATGTTCTGAGCAAACATCACCTGTCCCTTTTGGTTATGACAGGACCTTGCAGCTTGTTCTTTCCTTGACCCTTGCTGCAGGCAGAGCAAAGGGCCTTCCAACAGACACATCTGATGGAATTCAAGAAACATCCTGACCCCAATTAGCAAAGTCCAATTGCTGCTCTGCCTCTGTAAAATTCTTTAGCCTTCTCTGGGCATGGTGGCGCCCGCCCTATGGCAAGATTCTTTAGCCTTATCAACATCCCTTTTATGTTTTAAAGATGTATCCTCCCTTGGGACTAGCAGTTAGTGCAATGGCTGTGTTGCTGGACTCCCATGTAGGTGACCACGGTTCGAGTAGAACCCGGTTCGAGTAGGACCCCGCGGCTTAAACTCCCGCCCGATGCATATGCGAGTGTGCCCAACATCCCCAAGAGGAGAATGGAAGAGAAGGGATTGTGGCATGGCCATCCCCCTTGGGGGGCCGGTGATTTCTCGCTTTCTGTCTGTCTCTCTCTTTCTGTCTTGCTGGCTAGTGCACGTACCCTGTAGCAAAAACAATGTCTCAAAAAAAAAAAAAAAAAAAATGACGTATCCTCCCCACACCTTCAGCTAAGCTTCTCTCCACTAGATAAGTTTAATGAGATTCTTCCTTGATATGATTATTGCCAAGGGATAAACCCGGCCCAGTATGTCTTAAGCCCTTATAGATTTGCTACCTGCTTTTTATTGTCTGTAACTTATCAACTTATCTATGGAATGTCATGAAATACACATATGTAGTGTCACTTTGCCCTATAAATAAAGGCGCCCAGTTTGTCTGGGTGGCACAAGTTGCTTGGGCTGCTTAGGCTCACGCTGCCTGTGTCTACTGCTACTTTTGTCTCTCTGTCTCTTTTTTTCTGATTCTTCTTAGATCGAGCTAAATCTGTAGCAGATGCCGACAATCTGCCATTGGGAAGATGATGCACCTTAATCCCAGGAACTGTCCTACCAAGGCTAATGACTATTTGTTGGGGACACCATAGAGAAGAATTCTACACTGAATAGGTGGAGTGGACCAGACTGTGGTTGTCAAACTTTTGACTGCCTTTTTTTTTTTTTTTGAGAGGTTTTTGCTGTGGGGCGTGTGCGATCGCCAGAAAGACAGAGACAGAGAGACAGAAAGCGAGAAATCACCCCCTAGGGAGGATGCCTTGCTGCAATCCCTTTTCCTCCATTCTCTTCTCCGGATCTTAAGCACACATGCACATGCACCCGGCGTGAGTTCAAGTTGGGTCCAGGACTCAAACCACGGTCAACTACTTGGGAGTCCAGCAACATAGCCATTATGCCAACAACTGGTCCCATGACTACTATCTTTACTAAGAAATGTATTTCATAATCCTACCTAGTGTACACCATATAGACATTCAAGTAAAAGTTTCAGGAAACAGTATTTATTCTCTCTTTTTCTTTTTTTTGGAGAGGTTTTTGCTATAGGGCGCATGTGCTTGCCAGACAGAGAGAGAGAGACAGAGAGATAGAAAGTGAGAAATCACCCCCCCAGAGGGGATGGCCACACCACAATCCCTTCTCCTCCATTCTCCTCTCAGGATCTTGGGCACGCACGCACACACGCCCGGCGTGAGTTTAAGCCACCGGGTCCGGGACTCGAACTGCAGTTGACTACGTGGGAGTCCAGCGACATAGCCATTATGCTAACTGCTGGTCCCAACAGTATTTATTCTTTACATTTGTGACACCTGCTGGCCCTACTTCCTTCCCTCTCTCTCCCTCTCTTTCTTTTTGCTATGTGGCAAGTGCACTTGCCAGAGACAAAGAAAGGGAAAGTGAAAAAGCACCCCGGGGGTGGGGTGGAGGTGGGGGGGATGGCTATGTTGCAATCCTTTCTCCTCTATTTTCCTCTCAGGATTGTGGGCATGCACGGGCACACACACACTGTGTTTTTCAAGGCTCTGCTTCCAGTACTGGACCATGCAGTTAGCCATGTGGGAATCCATCCACCTTAACCTCTGCATCATCTTCTGGCCCCATAGTTTCTAATTTTTAAAAACAGGTTTATTTACTTATTGAGAGAGACAGGCAGAGATATTCTTGACAGAATCTCATCTTGCCAGGATTCTCCCCTCACCCTTCCAGCCAGAATCACAAGGCCATAGAACTGTTAGGATTCAGACTCAAAAGGGCACCAGTATTCATTCACTGTGATCAGAATCTGGGTCCTCAGTATCCTGCAGTGGGACCCTATTGCCTGCATTACTATGGCTGAGCCAGTATTTTTATTTCACTTACAAAGATGCTAATCATGCCTCCATAACTTGATTTAATGACCCATCAAAGGACTTAAATTCATTACTTAAAAATCATTGTATTAAGTTAGCCTCCAAGAACACTCCTCTTTTTAAAATAATCTCGTGGCTATTAGGATTTTTCTTATCTTCCCAATGATCAGGAACCAATTCTGAGTCTTGGCATGGCATTCACTTAGCAGAGATAGCATTATGACATGTGCGTAATTAAGAGAAAACCCTTAAATGTCTGGTAAGACTTCTGGATCTTTCCAGTTCAAACATTCATTGGGAGTAAGTTTTCTACTATATTTGCTTTCACTTTCTAGAAACAAAATAAAGATCCATTCTTGGATGGGTGAGAGGGTTCAGTACTCACGTAGTTTTCTGTTAAGTATGGCTATTAATGCCTGCTGTGGTCCTAACAAAGTTGAAAGAGAACGTGAGAGCATGAGAAAGCACTTCGCGTAAGCACTTTATAAACTAACGTTTTATTACCACAACTATGCGATGATAGGAAGCAAGAGATACGGCGATGAAACTCTAGAGACGCAATGTCTCAACACTGAAAAAACTCTCTGTCTTTACAGAACTGTTATTTTAACTTCCCCAAACAGCAACTGCAAGACGCTCAGATAAGGGTACACACCGGGAACTCGAGCTTTGAGCTTTTCGGCCCATCAGGCGCGTGGCTCCGTCTGCGCATGCCCACGAGCCCCTACAGTCCGCGCGCCCGGTTGGGCCAAACCAGGGGGGCGGAGTGCGGGCCACGTGGGGTCCCGTGACGTCATCTTCGGGCGCCGACGGTGACTGGACTTGTGGTGGGCTTCTAGGGCTCGTCGGCGCTGCCGGCTGGGTTCGCTGGATACCGGAGGGCGAAGTGCTGCAGATCTCGGCTCGATCTCCTCTCGACCTCCGCGCCGGTGCTTTCTGCGGCTGCGCGGTCCTGTGGACTCCTACTTCCTCGCCTCTGCAGGACAGTGTCAGGCAGGCAGCCTGCCCCGCCGCCTCCCCGGAGCCCGGGACCGGCGCGTCTCCACCCGTGCGGGAAGCCGGAGGAGAAGCGGCGCTTCGGGTAGGGTGTGTGTGGGGTGTGTGTGTGTGTGTGTGTGTGTCCCTCCCACAGTGAGGAAATGGCTTGTGAGAGGAGGGCTGGAGAAGGACCGGGTAGGTGTGGTAAGGAGGAGGGGTGAGTAGTGGCGAGGGGAGGATTCCCCGGCGGCGTTGGTGGGTGAAGGTGGTACCTTCTGGCAGAGGTGGGGTTGGCGAGACTCCGCCCCGGAGCCCTAGTGCCGGTCCGAGGGTGTGGCCAGTGCAGTCTCTTGGGGACTATGTTTGTTCTTTACTGAGGTAGGAAACCTGGGTCCAGTTGCAAACTCTAGAGTTCAGTTCAGGACCTGCATTTTTCGTGGAACAGTTTATTTCATTATTTTACAGGGCAGTTCGATTCCAACTGAATGGTGGGTATTTCCTCTAATTAATCTCAGCGGATTTCCTTAAGTTTCATTTTAATAATAATCTGTGCTAACAAAGCCATTTTCTGTTGGCAAACACCTTCGCATTCTTTAGTTACACTTTGGATTCTTTTCATCATGCCCGAACTTGAGGAATCTAGGAAACTGGATTGGTTCTCGATTTTTCTGAAGGGTGAAAAGGTACAGTGTGTCTTTAGTAATCAGAACTTAGAGACTTATCACACCGCGGCTGAACTTCCAAGACCTTCCAGAATTCACTTGATAAATCTCTGAGTCCTTGAGACTGGGTACTTGGATCTGAATTGAACAGTTTGTGATATCCTTAGAAGCAGTTGGTTGAATTTTAAATTGACTAGCACAGTATGCTAGTTAAAACTTGGGGGACAAATAAGGGGATTATATGGATATGGGTTTGTAGAATAATGTACACTCTTCAAGTATGGGTTCATTTAATTAATTTACATTCTGAGAACCTGCTATGTGGCAGGCCCTGGACAAAACAGTGAACAATAAAAATCACTCCCATCGTGAAGTTTGCTTTCGAAGGAGGGGGACATTGATACGAAAAATAAAGTATATGTCGGAAACACTAGAGAGGAAAAATAAAACCACCAAAGGGAATGGGGAATGCTGGTGGAGTGGATAGGAGATTGCAGTGGTGGCCATGGGCATGATATTTGAACAGAAACCTGGAGGTCATAAAGAAGGGTGCCATGTGGAAAGAACCATCAGAATTATGGCAAAGCCCTCGAGGCAGAAACATACCAGCTAGTTTGGCTGGAAGAGAATGGGCGAGAGAAAGGGAAGTAGTAGATACACAGTTGGGAATGAGGCCAGATCATCTAGAGCCTTCTAGGACTTTATAAAAACTTCAGCTTTTACTTTGTGTGAGATTAGTTTTGTTTTGAATGAGATAGGTATTGAGTAAGGAGTGAAATTGATCTAACTGGTGTTTGAAAAGGGTTTGGCTAATTGCTGTGTTGACCGTGTGCAGCATAGGCAAGTAATGAAAGCTGTTAGTAGTCCATTCCATTTCTGCATGGTTAAGGTCAAGGTGACTTGGATCAAGGTGCTAATATGCAAGTGGTGCACAGTGACCAGATTCTAGACTCTCAGTTCTGCAGTTTATCAGGACCTTCTGTGTGCCTGCTAGGTTTATTACGGGCCTACCAGGCCAGTGATCGAAACCCTGCTGTCAGCTGTGTGGCTTCCAGCATTGTAGTTCAGATTGCCACTGACTGTGACACCAAGACTGGGCCTCTAGACTTGTTTCTAAACCCAAATTTAGAACCAGTGTAGTTTCCTAGGTTCCTTAAGTTCAGTTAGGTCAAGTGTGACTTAGAGGTTTATAGCCTGAGCAACTAAAAAATACAATTACTAGGAAAATGGGATGAGACAAGTAGGGAGGAAGATCTGATATCATTTGCAGTTTTGCCCATATTAAATTTCCAAATGGTATGGAGTTTGGAGAAGAGATGTGAACTGAAGATACATGAGAGTTGTAAATGTATAGTAATATTTAAAGTCATGAGAGAGTTCTCCTAGGTGATGCAAGGACTGAGCCCTGGGGCACTTCAGCATTTAAATATTGAACACATTTACAAAATCCTACCCTGCTCCCTCAAGGTGGTGCTGTTCAGAGTTGAGAGTATTCCACAGTTACAGGATAGCAAGAAATAGAAAGCAAGTTCATTAGCTGAGAGAGAGGATGAGGGAGGAGATGTGAAAATTTGAGAGAGAAGAAGGTAGGGAAGAAGATAGGGAATAGTGATGTAGGAAAGTGGGGAGAATAAGTAGACTAGGGAAATGTAAGGGCACTAGGCAGCATTCAGGACCCACTTTTGAGATTAGCATTCATGAATTTATTGAGTTGTCAGGAAAGTCAAGATGCACTTTTGCATAGAAAAACATGGACAAATACATCATGACTTTCTCAGCAACCTCATAAAAGGAGACAAACCAACATATATTGTTACTTTTTCTAAAAATTGACATGTTAAGTAACTTCTAGGTGGGGGGTTGTCAGCAAAAAATATTACAGCTTCAGGTGGTAGGTTAGCTTTGGATATGTGATGTGGAAGGCACTATTCATTGTGCCTTGTATTTTTGCCATACCGAGTTGTTTGCTGAATGACTGATTAACAGATCTTGTTGCTCCTACTCTGTCTTATACTCTGAATCAAATGTAGACAACAAAGCAGTCAAGATAGAGTGTTTTCCCTCAAGCTTACTTCTGGAAGATTGCATCATAGATTGGGATTTGTAGATTTTTAAAACATTGCCTTCAAATTGGAAAGATGGTGATGGTATACTGTATGTAGGAGAGGGGGAATATTTCTAAAATAGTGAAATTTGATGAATTACTTTTTTTTTTTTTTAAGGTTTTTGCCATTGGGAGTATGCTCACTGGAGAGACAGAGACAGTGAGAGGGAAAGTGAGAACTCACCCACCAGAAGGGATGACCATGCTGCAATCTCTTCTTCATTCTCCTCCTAGGATTTTGGGCATGCACATGTGTGCCAGTGTGAGTAACAAGCTGTCACGTCCAGGACTAACTGTGGTCAGCCATGTGGGAGGTCCAACACCTTAACCACCACACCACCTGTTGGCCTGAATTTTTTTTTTCCCCTTAATTAAGGTTTTTGCCATAGGGCATGTGCATTTGCTGAAGAGAAACAGAAGCAGTGAGAGGGAAAATGAAAAGGCACCTCCCAGGGGAGATGACCATGTCTCAATCTCTTCTCTATTCTCCTCCCTGGATTTTGGACACGCATGCACACGTGCTGGGCATGATTTTCAAGCCATTAGGTCTGGGACTTGAACTGTGGTCAGCCATGTGGGAGTCCAGCACGTTAACCACCATCCCACCTGCTGGTCCCATAACTTGCTGAATTTTAAGTATGGTGGTATGACTTGGAAATGAGTTTAAATGGAAAAGATGTTTAAGTAGCTATATTTATATATTTTCCCTATCGTTTAACAAAAATTCCGAAACCTGCTACGTACTAATTATGCTAACACTGGGGACAAGAAGGTAAATATGACTCAAGTTCTGCTGTCAAGGAATTCCCTTTTCATTGTGGGGAGGGGCAAGAGAGAGGAGATAAACTGACAGCTACCATGCTTGGTAGTACTCACTATTAAAGAAGTAGTTAGGCCAAAGGCTACTTAGGGGAAAACTTACCAAAGAGATGATGTAAAGCTGACTCTTGAAGGAGAAATGAGGGTTGGTCAAAAAGAAGGAAACTGCTCAAGCAGAGGGCCATGGAAAGATGAGGAAGCTGTGTAATTAAATGCAGTCACCATTTATCCAGTGGTTTCTATATGTGGAACACCAGTGAAAATCAGAATTATCTTATTTTACAGATAAGAGGTTCAGAGAAGATGAAGTTTGGTGTCCAAGGACAACCCCTGTCAGTATGATTTCAAAATCGCTTAACCACCTCATTTATATTTAAATCTCCCCTGTCCTTGTTCTTTATCCCTCAGTTATTTTTACCAGCTTCTATTCATTCTTTCTGGGAAAGACTCACACCTGTCTCACCAACGCACTACTACTGTCCTAGGTTATAGTCTCATTACTTTATGCCTTCGTGGCTGGAATTACTTTCTGGCTAGCCTTTCTGACCTGGGGCTCCTCTTTTGTGCTTGCTACCAGATGACTGTCTTTACTTGATCATTCTAAAACCTTATAAGTTGTTTAGGCTTGATGGATGAAACCTCCCATTTTTATGCTTTATGTCTAATTGCATTTTACATTTACATATTTTATATTAAAGAAATAATTGCTTGCATTTCTTACCACTTATGTGGTAAGAATCATGTCCATTGCTGTTTCAAACATTACTGATTTTTCTGTCAAAACCACCCTGTGACTGGGGTATTACGAATTTCATTTCACAGGTGAGGAAGTAGAAGCTTAATAAAGTGAAGTAATTGGTTTAAGGTCACATGTAATATTAAAACATTTTACAGTCAATTCTTTCATAATCTGCTTCTCCTCTCAAACCCAGATTTCAACAGTTGGCACATATGTCTCTCTTACCCACTTCCTGCCTTTATTGATGTGATTTTGCCTTGCTTAAAATATTTGTCTTCTTTTTTTTTGGCGGGGGGGAGAGGTTCTCACTATAGGGCGTGTATGCTCACCAGACAGACAGAGACAGAGAGACACAAAGCGAGAAATCATCCCCCCAGGGGGGATGGTCATGCCGCAATCCCTTCTCCTCCATTCTCCTCTCGGGATCTTGGGCACGCACGCACACATGCCCGGCGTGAGTTTTAAGCCACCGGGTCTGGGACGCGAACTGCGGTTGACTACGTGGGAGTCCAGCGACATAGCCATTATGCTAACTGCTGGTCCCAAATATTTGTCTTCTTCTCTTTGCCTGTCCATATTCAGGTTCCACATCTTATAAAATTCTTTATTAAACCTTATAGGATATAAACATTTAATGACTCCCTCCCCTTATGAAAGCTCTCACAAAGTAACACTTAGTTATACCTTGTACATATGAATGTTTTCAATTAGCAATAATCGCGCCTCGGATAAACCTCATTGGCTACGATACTGCCACTGCGCAAAGCTACGTATGAATGTTTTGAAGTTGGAAGGTACATTGGCAATCACAGTGGTATGATGGAAAGAATATGAGATTGGAAATCTGGGTAATGACGTGCCTTGATTTGGCTCTGTCATTTATTAGCCATAAGATTTTAGAAAAATCATTTAATGTATCCATCTGAAATTAATCATTTGTGAAATGGGAACGTACAGGCTTGCGTGTATCAACTGTAGTATATAATCTGTTAGCTCATTTTTTATTATCTAATTTGATCCATTCATTTCATTTTATGGGATTCTGCTTGGTTCTGTAATATTACATTTAATTACTGTCTTTCCAACATATTCAAATTTTGCAAACACTTTTTGAGTACCTACTGTATTCCAGACACTGTTCCAAGTACAGAGGTAAAAAGATGAGTGAGTTAAGATCCTTTTCCCTTGGGGAATGCTTACAGTCTACTGGAGGAGACACATAAAATTATATTTAAAATAAGCTAGTAAGTGCTGTGATAGAGGAAAAGTAAAGGTGCAGTGAGGAAACGGAGGAGTCTGCCTGAGTCATGCATAGAAGAAAGGCTATTTTGAGCTTAGTCTTGAAGGATCTCTAAACTGGACGACAAGGTCAGGAAGGCCCTTTAGGGTTAAGGGGACCACTAGCATGAGCAAAGGCACAGACAGGACATTAAATTGCAGGGTATGTTTAGTAGATTTGGAAATTATAATATTTTCTGGGCCAAGACTGAGATTTGTAGTTTGTTATTTTGTATTCCCCCATATCAAGCATCAAATGTTTAGGATTCTTTATTGAGTGTTGTTTATATGTATTGTATGTGTATTTGTATGTGTTGTAAGTATCATATACATACAAAGTATGTATTGTTCAATGTGTACTTTTTAACTATTTTTCTTTACTCTTATACTGCTTGTTTATATTATGTAATTCTTTTGATTATTCTTAGTTCTCAAAGTCTTTATGTGTTGACCTTGAAATACTTTTTGAAACATGTTCTTACTGAATTTGTAAATTATAATGGTGGATAATCTTTGTAGTATTTATTATATGATAGATGGTGTTATGTTCTAATAGATGTATTAATTAATGTAATCCTAATCTAAAGTGATAAGTACTGTTTTCCCATTTTGTAGATGAGAAAACAGAAACAAAGAAGTTAAGTGACTGGGGCCGGCAGGTGGCATGGTGGTTAAGGGCACTGTACTCCCACATGGACTACTACGGTTCAAGTCCTGGACCTGGCGGCTTGCTTTCTCAATTTCTCTCTCACTCTTTTCCTCTCTGGTCAAATTAAAATAAATAAGTGAATAAATAAAGTTAAATAAAATAATTTTTAAAAAAGAAGAAGTTAAGTGACTTAGTGGAGGTCACATAGTAAGTGGTAGAGCAAGGTTTGGGATGCTGGCAGTCTGGCAGCACATTTAACACCCCCTACCTGCTTTATGAGAGAGAGAGAAAGATATTTTGTCCAAGGTCTCGCTATATTATAATCCTTTTGCCCCAGCTTCTTAGTTAGCTGTGATTATAGGCAGTTGGTGCGTGGGTGTTCATGCTGGCCTGGAAATTGAACCTGGGCCTGCCATACAGCTGCTAGCCCCCAAGCTGCGGTGCTATGTACGTGCCACTTTGGCTGAGTCCACATTTTACGTTTTTAACTTACATACTGTAGTGCTTCTCAAGAGTTAACTTGCAGTTTTCTGCATTTATTTTAAAAAAGGATTATTGAAAACTAATGATTTTTAAAAATTGCCAGAGGGTATGGTCATGCCATAATCCCTTCTCCTCTATTTTTCTGTCCTATCAGGACTTTGGGCATGTATACCTCACATATTTTTCAAGCCGCTAGGGCTGAGATTTGAACACTGGTCAGGCATGTGGGATCTAGCTTCTTTAGCCATAAGGAGATACATCGCGGTCAACTACATGGGAGTCCAGTGACATAGCCATTACGCCAGCTGCTGGTCCGAACCAAATCTTTTTACTGTTTCTGATGCAGAAGGCAGAAGCAGAAGAGAATGCCATGCAAAGAAAGAGCAGGGTGGTCCAGTGTACTGTACTCATCTGGCAGCCCAGAGGGGAGAGAAGGAAGCCACACCCACAGCATCGTATTTTGGTTTATGGTGAGCCTGCCTATTAATAAACATGGCTCAAATGGTGTCCTGGAATCTGATCAGTCAGGTTATTATTGCTTCTTGATAGCAGGACAGTGCTTGGAAAGACAGGAATAGCCTGTAAAGATGCCTTTTCTTCTATGGCCATACTCACTTTAATTTTGAATTGTCTTGAATTATATTTTCTACCTGCTTCTTCTGAGAAGAAAAACTAACCATTGTGACAATATTAGTAATGATATTTCAATTTAAAAATTCCTATTAGGTTTTCTTAAAGTCTCTTGGTACGAGAGTTCTTTGCCTCCAATTGTTTTCCTTCATAAGAAGGAGGGGAATCTCCTTTGTAGCTATTGGTTAATTGGATATATCAGTTACTGAAGCCACTGCATACCATCTTTGTATCAGATTCAACTCTAGATTTACTTACGTATCACTGCCCAGATTTCATTAATTTCCTGCCACTAGTAAATTTATTTAAAAGGAGCAAGCTGTTAGTGTAATTAGGAAGCTATGAGGTGTGTGTTTTCAATGAGTTAATTTTATGTGATTGGAAAACTTTGGAATTTTCTACTGTGTGCAGAAACTCAGTATTTATTTGAAACCTATTTGGGTAAAACTATATGAAGTTTGCACTCATACATTTTACGTTTGCTTAAAATAGTTACTTTGATGGATATATTTTAGTAAAAGTTAAAACACTGTGATATGCTAGAAATAACACTGCTTTGGTTTCAGTACCTTAGTTCTTAACCTGATTTGACCCTCATCTGGGTATTTTTCCTACCTTTTTCAGTATGTTTACCTGTAGATGACATTGTATGCAGTTGACCTCCAGCATTTTTCCCTGTCTTTAATTTATGGCTATCTTTATGTACTTCACATTGGTCAGTGGAAGAGAAAAGAAACAATAACTCATTGTTGATAATTGATATTTGGCTAAACTCATGATTATGTAGAATATTTTCACAAGATACATTATGACAGATTATGAATTAACTGCCTACGAAAGATAGGAACTATGATTTGGATAAGTACAGTGAATCTTAGTATCTAGGTACCACCCACTGAGTTTCTCTGGGCATTTATTATCAACATTTATTTCAGCATTTAATGTAGTACATTGTGTTGTTATTTAACTATAGAGTATTACTGCTAGAAGACACTTGATTATTACAGAAGTTAAAAGCCATATCCTTCTACCATACCACAACTGAAGTTTGTAGATTTAGTGCCATATTTGTGGTAGGGAGAATATTTCAGTTCAGAGTAGAAGCATTTGCTTTTCATTGGGGCAGAGGACCATGAACTTGGAGTGCAGAGTGGTTAGGATTTGAATGGTAGAAGAGCATCTAAGCCTCAGGATTAGGAGGACACAAAGGCAGGCATTTAGTGACCATTTTTGCAGGAGGGTTTATTAAAAAAAGTATAGTAGATAGAGTATTTTATAGGAAGGTAGGAAGTGTTGTCTGAAATAGGAGAGGTTGATTATATTGGTCAGGGTAATTGTGAAAATGATGCTTTAGAGTTGGACTATCAGAGATCATAGTGCATAGGTGAAGGTTCTCTTTAGGTAAGCAATAGACTCATCTGGCCTTGGAAGGAAGAAGCTGGCAAGGTGGTGGTACGGTGGTTAACTGGCTGAACCCTACCTGGCCCACTGCATAAGTTGGAGTCCCAGACCTGAAGTTAAAATACACTGGTGGTGTATGTGTATGTGTGTGTCTCCAAAATCCTGGGAGGAGAGTGGAGGAGAAGGGATTGTGGTGTGGCCATTCCTTCTGGGGAGTGCTTTCTCACTTTCTTGTTCTCTTTCTCTCTGCCTCTCTGGTAAATGCATGTTCCCTATAGCAAATTAAAAGAAAGAAAAAAGATGATGTAGGTGTAGTTTCATTTTTACTGGTTCATTACTTTAATATGTAATTTTAAATTGGTTATTTTGATGATCCACTTAAAATAAATAATGTTTTGCATTCAGAATTTATTGTACCAATATTTTTGTATTCTAAAGAATGCCTAATCACAGCTTTTTTTTTTTTTAAGTGAGTATTTTCATGGATTGATTTTTCTTACACTCTTGTTTTATAGCAAGTTCATTTATTCTTGCCAAGGATCTGACTAATGCTCTTTATTTTATTTTCAGCTTGGCTTAGGTTGACAAAATAATTTAGCCTATATGTACTGCTTTAACCACTGGAAGAATGACAGATGACAAAGATGTGCTTCGAGATGTGTGGTTTGGACGAATTCCAACTTGCTTTACACTGTATCAGGATGAGATAACTGAAAGGGAAGCAGAACCATACTATGTAAGTATGTTCATGGAGACAGACAGATTGGATATTTATGTTTGTCTGTGTCCATTTGGGCAAATAAAGCCCTAAGGATCTAGAGGTTGCTAACCAGCATTTTGTATGGAAATGAATCCAAGCTTAGTTTGGGGAAAAAACTAGAAAACACAGATAAACAAAAAGCAGGAAGAAAGTCACCTCTAATCCTTACACTCCAAGGACAAAACCACTGTTGATATATTGCTATGATACATTCTTGACTTTCTCTTATGTATACACATATATGATAAAGGAATCGTGTTATTTTCTTAATAGGAAACTGTTTTGACAATAGTTGGATTGTTCTGTATTTAGGGGATTCTAAGCAACTGTTTAACGAGGCATTTTTCATTCCTCAATGAGCATATGAACTAAGCACATAAAATACATACACATGTTCATATTTTCAAGGGGCTACTATATGATGTATAACAGGGTAAGCTATAAATTGCTGTACATAGTCTTACAGGTTTGAATGAAAGGATTATTGGTTCTAAAACCAGTAATAATAAGTTTCAGATAGCTTCTAATTTTAGTAGACCTTTGACCTTTTTTTAAGTATATATGCAGTCTAAGTTTATGGATCTGTCAGTCAGAGATGATGGTATCCTGCCTCTTTACTGAGTACATTTTGTAATATTGGTTAAGATTCCACTTACGTTTTTTTCTCCTGACAAATTTTTGCTGTTTTAATGAAAACTTTCAACCTTGGCTGGCTTTCTGATAGCGTATGAACAGAAAAGAGTGTATGTATATAGTTGGTCAATGTGGTGACAGTTGAGTAATAGATAATTTAAGTTTGTTTGCCTTTATTTTTAAAAAAGAATTATTTATTTAATTTCATTTGTTCATTCCTTTATTTTAATTTGACCAGAAAAAGACAAACACACAGAGAGAAGGAAAGTGAGAAAGCAAGCCACCAGGTGTGGGACTCAAACCATGTTTGGCCATGTAGGAGTGTCCAGTGCCTTAATCCTCACACCATCTGTTGGCCCACGTCTATTTGCTTTTAAATCACTCTACTGTTACAATTAATTCCAAGTGAAGGATAGTGTTTTTCCTTCTTGGTGAATGAATCTATTTAAATATGAAAGGCTACTGTGTGTACTATGGTGTAAATTGTTTTTCTAGCTATTTATAATTAAAATTGAAAATGGCAAAAGTGTTGGGAATAACTGTTGGAGGAAGAGGAAAAGGATTATTTTGTCTTACAGGTCATTGTTTCTTCTTTTTTCCTTTTTTATGATAGTGTGCACATTAGTGTGTATGAGAGAGATAAGCATCCCTAACAGGGTCCATCACACCATGATCCTTTTCCCCTAGCCTTCCAGCACCTCAGGATTATGGGTGTTCACATGTGTTTGTGTATGCGCATGGCATGTTTTCATGCTTACCTAGGGATCTAAACCAGTGCTTGGCTATATGGCTTCCACCTTGCAGGGTACCTCTGGTGCTGCTGTTCCACGGTGCCTTGGACCTAATTTTTTTTAAATTGAATTCTTCTTAATTGTTTATCCAAAGAAATTGTTGCATAGTCATGATTTGTGTTTTTGAAGAATATTGGGTGACAGGCTATAATAAATATTAATTGAAAGCTAGGGTTTAAAATCCTGTAGCATAATCCAAATTCTGCTCTTTAAATACACAAATACTTTAGTTTAAGTGACTATAGACAGGAAAGAAATACACAAAAACATTAATGATGTCTAGTCTTAGAATTATAGGTGAGCATTTTAGTGCCAATGTATATAGTTGTGGTTCAGCTATGTCTTGATTGTAAATTAAGCCTGACAATCATATTAATATTTAATATATTCCTATTTATTTTTGCATTTGGATTTGTTGCCTCTATGCATGAAACTTCTTTTAGCCTGTATGCTTTATGTAGATCATTAAGAATTATGTCTTATTTTGTGGATATTTTAGGAAGGAAATTTGTTAGACACTAGATAACTTTTCAGTTTTTGTTATTTCTCTTTTACTCACTTAAAATGGATGCTTTTTATTTAGATTTTTTTTTTTTTTTTGCCATAGGGTACATGCCCACATCAGAGAAGAGAGAGACAGAGACAGGAAAAGTAGAAACCCCCTCCCCCCTGGGGGGGGAGTATGGTCATGCCACAGTCTCTTCTTTATTCTTCTCTTGGGATTTTGGGCATACACATACACGCATCTGGCATGATTTTCAATCCACTAGGTCTGGTAATCGAACTGTGGTCAGTCACGTGGGAATCCAGTTGCCTAAACCACCACACCACCTGCTGGACCGTAGTTTATCTTTTATAAAAATAACATATACAAATTTGTATTCATACTTTGTGATTTGTCACTAGAGAGAAATCACATAGCTGGATGGTGATCAGTCTCAGTGGACTCTTCAACATTATCCATTCATCCTCCTGTATTTCCTTAGTCAGCTGAGTCTGCTCTTTTCCACTATGACTCTTTGATCCCTGAACTTTACCTTCACTCTTGACGGAGATCTCGCTTCCTACCTAACAAATAGAAACCATGTGATAGAACCTTCCTAAACTTTCTACCACCAAATCTGCAAAACCTGTCTGCATTATTTCCTCCTTTTAAAATGGAGGAATTCTTCCTCTTCGATCTCCTGCCTTCTCAGGAAGATGAGGGTATCTAATATTCTCCTACCTACACCTCCGCCTTCTGTATTTATTGTACTTCCAAGTTTTTATCTACTAGCTCCTTTACAGCATCTGTGTTATCATAAAACCTTGCTTGTCCTAAAAACAATCCTCCGTTGGCCCCATGCTTTCCCTTGGCAACCAGACTTCTTGAAAAGGTTGTTCAATACTTGACTCCCTTCTGTCTCCAGCTCTTAGTTCATTATAATAACATTTTGGTACTCTTTCAACAAAACTGTTCTTGTTAAAGTCACTAATGATATCTTCTTACTAAACTTGGAGTCTGTTATTGAATTTTCATTTACTTGATCTCTCAGCAGTATTTGATGGTGGCTTCTCTCTTCATCTTGTGGCACTGTCCTCTTGCTCCACGATGCCTCATGATCCTGATTTTGCTTCTGCCTCTTTTTTTCCTTTTCTTCTCTTCTTTCTGTATTTTTGCCAGATCTCTCTCTTTCTCTCTCTCTCTCTCTCTTTTTTTTTTTTTTCCCAAGAGGTTTTTGCTATAGGGCATGTGCGCTTCCAAGAAAGACAGTCCCTTCTCCTCCATTCTCCTCTCAGGATCTTGGGCACACATGCACACGTGCCTGGCGGAGTTTAAGCCACTGGGTTGGGGACTTGAACCATGGTCAACTACATGGGAGTCCAGCAACATAGCCATTATGCCAATTGCTGGTCCATCTCTCTCTCTCTCTTTCTCTCTCTATTATTGTTCTTCAATGTTGGCATTCTTGGGGCTTTGCAATAATTATTATTATTATTTTATGCTTTTCCCTGGAGCGCTTGTCCATTTTTATGTCATTGTCAAACATTTATATCTTTGACAACTTTCAATATTTTTTCTCCTGAACTCCAGATATATATAGAATATAGATATATGTATATCTATATATATCTGTGTTGGAGATCCTCACTTAGGTATCTTGAAAGAACTCAAACTGAGTGTGTTTGACACTCTACCCATCCTCTTTAGTGCTAGAAATCTTGTCATCTACCATTGTTCCTTTCCTACTTTGGTATATAGACCTATTCTATCCATCTAATCAGTTATTCTTACCAGAACCCTGGACTCAATCTCTCATGTCTCCTCCCATATCCCTGACATTTAATCAGTCACTTAGTCTAAGCTGACTTTACATCTGAACATCCTCCAACTTACTTGATTCCTTTCATTTCCACTGCTACCACTTGGATCACTATTTAAAGACCGATAGATTTCTGCAAAGCTGAAACCAGTTTCTCTGCATTCAGTTTTCTTTCCTTCTTTTCATTTTCTAATTTGCAGTTAGAGTTAACTTTCCAAAACATAGTGCCTGATCTTGTCACCTGCTTGCTTAAAACCTTTAATGACTTTTCATCATCTTTAGGGTCATTACTGTAGCTTACAAAGTTCTCCATGACCTGGCCTCTTGCTGTTTCAGTTCTACTCTGGCCCAACTCTACATTCCGATCATATTTAACTTTTCTTAGATGGCTCAACTGTGCCAATCTTTGTATCTCTGTGTTTATTCCATGCGTTTTGTCTTGCAGTGTCCATAGTCTGAAATATGTGGAAGTATTGCTTACCTGCATCCATGCCCAAACATTTATACCCACTCCTGATGGCTTTTTGACTGTTGCTTTAAAATACACTTCCTATTAAGACCTTTCCTGAGCCCCTGGAAAGGTGGAATTCCTTTGCTATTTCTCATTCTTTACTCAGTCCTTCCATTCATCACATTTGTACTTTTGTGTTTAATGTCTGTGTTCTCTAGCCTATACGCTCAGTGAAAGGAAAGACTGTCTCATTTAATGCTGTCTCTTCGTTGCCTAGTAGATGCCTTACACATTGGGGTGGAACAGAATTCTAATATATTTTACTTCCCTTTTTGATTGAAGTAGAAAAAAATTCTAGTATATTTTACTTCTATTTTTGTTCTAGATAAGTAAATCTCTTAATTTTATAATTGAGAATTTTTGGATAGAATAGGACTTGGCATAAAAAAATAATCTTGTGGATACCTTTTTCAGAAGCGTAAGTATTCCATGCTACAGTGTAAGTAAGTGTCCCTTATAAGCGGTGTAAAAAAAAACCCCAAACCAGTTGTCTAAGACTCGTAGAGTAAGTACTCTATACCAATGCTAAGTGAGAAACAAGAATGATCAGTTTTGCATTTTACCTGATAATATCCCTATAAAGAATTAATCCTTTCCATATTTATTTTTCTTTTCTGTTTTTTAAATTCTTTCTTTTTAAAATTTGTTACAGGGCATGTGTGCTTGCCAGAGAGAAAAAGGGGAGGGGGGGAGAAAGTGAGAAAGCAACCCCTGAGTAGGATGGCCATGCCACGTCCCCTTCTCTGTGAATTTTGGGTATGCATGCACACATGCCCAATGTGTTTTTTGAGCTTTTGGATCTGGGACTGAAATTGCATAGTCAGCCGTGTGGGATCCAGCCACTTTAACCAGCATGTTGCCAGCTGGCCCTAGCTTAATCCTTGTCATACTGAAAGAACTGAAAGAACACTCATGACATTATGCTAAGTAGGTTAGGGAAAACTCAAAAGACACGTATTATGTGTTTCTACTTATAGGGGGTACCTGGAATAGTCAAATTCATAGAGATAGAAAATAAAATGATGGTTACCAGGAGCTGGGGGTGGGAGAGATGGGGAGCTATTGTGTCATGAGTTCACAGATTCCATTGGGATGATGAAGTTCGGAAATGGATAGCTGTGATGGTTGCACAACAGTGCGAATATACTTAACAAGGCTACTCGACAGAAAGGAAGAAACTAAAGTAAGCCAGTGGGGTGCACCTAAGAAAAACAGTGAGCAGTATGGTCTAGGGTAAAAGGAAGGATAATCTCTCTGTTATTTCCTTTTCATTTTTAACTCCTTAAATATTTCCTAGATAAATAGTGTGTACTCTGATATAGTCATTCTTAAATCTTGGAGTTATTTCTTAGTTTTACAATGGATATTCTTCTTATAGATCATAGGCCACTTGGAAATAGAAGTTTCTAACTACGTTTCAGTGTGAATTCTGCCTTAAGAATTATTTTTTAGTTATCGTTTTCGGTTCTTTGCCCCACTTAACATTTGGGCTTCTGATTTATTCATCAAATACTTATTGTACGCCTTTATAAAGCAGGCACTATTTTGGGTAGTGGGAATGTAGCACTGAACAAAACAGACGAATCCCTGTCTTAATTAAGGGAGGTTGCATTTTAATGTTCTTCATTCCTTACTGTAAAGAAGTTTTCAGTCTATAAAAAATCCTTTATGGATTCTTTAGCAACTTTGAATGAACTGTAGGCATGTAATACAACACTCTGCAAAATCAGAAGCTGATATTCATACTAATATACGTGATATATTTTCCTTCTTACTATCCCCACAGGCTTAATACTTCTACAGAGCAGGTTACTGTGTAATGCCTAATAGCATTTAAAATTGAAGTTCTGGATTTATTAAAGTAGACCTTACTAGACTAATTGATTATAATTTTGTTTTTGCTTTCTTCCTTTTTTTTTTTTTTTTTTTTTTTTTTTTGTCATATGCACTTGCCAGAGAGACAGAGAAAGGGAAAGTGAGAAATCACCCCCTCCCCCCCCAGGAGGTTGGCCTATGTCACAGTCCCTTGTTTTTCATTTTCTTTTGAGATTTTGGACATGCATGTACACTTGTCTGGCTTGATTTTTTTAAGCCACCAGGTCTGAGGCTCAAACCATGGTCAGCCATGAATGAATTTAGCATCTTTACTACCACGCCACCTATTGGTTTGTTCTTTCTTTCTTTCTTTCTTTCTTTCTTTCTTTCTTTCTTTCTTTCTTTCAATATTTGCCAGAGAGCATGTGCACTCCCCAGAGAGAGACAGAGAGCACCCTCCCCATAGGGGATGGCTATGCTGCAATCTCTTCTCTTTCATTTCTCCTTTCAGGATTTTGGACTGGCACACACGCATATGGGCCTGGTGAGTTTTTGAAGTTTTTGGGTTCAACTTTCGCTGGTCTAGAACTAGCTGGACCTGGGATTTGAACTGTGTGGTCGGCCATGTAGTATTCTACTGCCTTAGCCACCGTACCACTTGCTGGCCCGATTACAATGATTTTTTAAAAAAAAAATGGCTGATATATCATGCTGTTTTGATTAGGAGACTTCCATGTTTCATCTGTTGACTTGATCACTTCTGAGGCTCCAACAAATCTTTTCCCTGCTATTTAGTAACATGATTTTGGCAAGTCATTTAAGCTACATGTAAAACAGAAGTAATAATACTTCCTGTAAAAACAGTGCTTTTTCTTTTAAAGAATTGGTATGTTTCTGTACCAAAAACATTTATTTCTTTATAAAAGAAGAGCATATATATTATTTAATCACTAATAACTATCCAACAGATGGTTTGTAAAGTGTGGTAGCTCCTGTTCCACACTGGAGCATGCCAGCTACCTCTCTTCCTCCCCCCTGGGCCCTACAGGTCCTAGGACCTGCCACATTCCTCTACCTAGTTGAGGCCTCTTATCTTGGACTTCAGTGATTAAGTAGCAGTTCCAACCACCATGTTTCTCTTTGTGTATGTTCACTAGCTGAGTAGTTCAACTTGATTCCCTGAGCAAAAGACATTATCTTGAATAAGCAGCATGAAAAATGATGCAGTTAGCCTCATAAAAGCAGAGCTGAAAGAGGGTAATGAAGCAATTTTACCAGCAAAATAGGTAGAAATGTAGGAAACCAAGAAATGGCCTTCTACGACAAAGGAAGGAAAACATGAAATTTTGCTAATCTCATCCCTTTATTGACTTGCGATTTCTTCATATAAACCCTAACCAATTTTCTAAAACTGTCATGTTTTCTTTCAGGTGTCTTTCCTGAGGGAAACCCACTGACCTCTTTCTTACTGTTCTAGTTGAGGCTTTGCCTAGGGCACCGTTCTCTCCTCAACTGCAGAACATGATGGACCAGTAGAGAATTCCAGATTGAGGGACCAGCAGTTGGCATAATGGCTATGTTGCTGGACTCCCATGTAGTCAATCGCAGTTCAAGTTTGTAGTCAATCGCGGTTCAAGTCCCAGACCCAGTGGCTTAAACTCACGCCAGGCACACCAAGATCCTGAGAGGAGAATGGAGGAGAAGGGATTGCTGTGTGGCCATCCCCCCCGGGGGGGGGGGGGTGTGTGATTTCTCGCTTTCTGTCTCTCTGTCTCGCTCTGTCTTTCTGGTGAATACACACACCCTATGGCAAAAACTTCTCAAAAAAAAAAAAAAAAGAAGAGAGAATTCCAGGTTGATAAATCAAGGTATGCAGTAGGACCAAGTTGGTCATCTTTTCAGGATAGTTTAACTGAAGTGAATCATTTCACCTTTAACTTAAATTTGATAATAATGTAAATAGTCTAATAACTAATTTTGTTGCATTTTTATTGTAAAGTGTTTCAGAAAGATTGTAGATAACTTTGTGTTGATTAGTCTAGGAATTTATGTTGCAAGCCATACTTAAAGTAATGTCCCCATAAGAAATAGCAGTAAACATCCTAAACATTAGTCTGATATTCTCAAAAACCTATTTAGTGAATCAAAAATCTATTTAGTGTATTTTTTTGGAAAAAAATAACTAGTAAATAAATATGGTTTTACGAATTTTCATTTCAGTTGCTTTTGCCAAGAGTAAGTTATTTGACGTTGGTAACTGACAAAGTGAAAAAGCACTTTCAGAAGGTTATGAGACAAGAAGACATTAGTGAGATATGGTTTGAATATGAAGGCACACCACTGAAATGGTGAGTGAATTTTTTTGCATTATTAAGCATTAAGTATATGCTAGCTTTAAGAAGATATAGTACCCTGAAGCAATTGTAAAAGAGTTCCATAAAGAAATAAATCACTAATCTGGCTCATATAATAAGTAAAGCTTAAACTATTCTTAAAATATTTTATTAAAGTATTTTTACCTTCCATTCGGATGCATGGATAACAGATAAATATATTTTCAGCAATAGATTTTTATGTTATACTAATATATTTGGTTATTATTTTTTTTCTTTTTTGCCAATGTATTTAAAACTCCTTCGTGAATAAGTCATCTCTGTAACCCTATTCAATTTTACTTCTGTCTTCCAAATATTTGTAATAGACCTTGGTGGCGTGCTGGTTTAATATTTAATTAACTAAATATTAATATTTATAAAAGACCTTAAGTCTACCCGGTAGTGCTGGACTCCCACATGGCCAACCATGGTTCAAGTCCTGGACCTGGTGGCTTGAAAATCACGTTGCGCATGTGTACATGTATGCCCAAAATCCCAGGAAGAGACCAGAGGAGGAGGAATTGCAGTGTGGCCATCCCCTCTCAGGGGGTGATTTCTCACTTTACTTCTCACTGTCTCTCTCCATCAAGCACACACACCCTGTAGCAAAAACCTTAAAAAAAAAACTACACATATCTCTATAAAAACTTATATACATACATATAGGTATATAAACTATATATAGTTTATATGCACATATATATACACACATATGTATATATAGATATATAGGTATATAAAGATATATAAAACACTTTAATATACCCATAATTACCTATAGTAACATTTTTCAAATCAATTGCATGTAGTTGAACACTGTGCTATAAGCTCATCTTGTCTAAGCTTAAAGTGTATTGATTTTCTTTTTTATATGAAAAATGATTCTGATATGTCTTTTTTTTTTTTTTTGAGAGGTTTTGCTATAGAGTGCGTGTGCTCGCTAGACAGAGAGATAAAGAAAGTGAGAAATCATCCCCCAGGGGGGATGGCCACGCTGCAATCCCTTCTCCATTCTCCTCTTGGGATCTTGGGTATGCACGTACACGTGCCTGGCATGAGTTTTAAGCCACTGGGTCTGGGGCTTGAACCGCCATCGACTACATGGGAGTTCAGCGACATAGCCATTATGGTAACTGCTGGTCCCCTGATATGTCATTTTGAGCAAGAGTATTGAAGGACCGGCCCCAGAGTGCAGTAGTTAAGTCCTCTACATAGGAAGTTGGATCCCATGTGATTGACTGGAGTTAGATTCCTGACTTTGGCTACTTGGAAAACACACTGGGTATATGTGCATGCAAGCCCCAAATCCTGATAGAATGGAAAAATGGAGGAAGGATTGTGTATGACTACACCCCATTGTGGAGTATGCTGCCTCTCTTTCTCTGATGAGTGCACGTCCTCTGTGGCAATTAAAATAAAAAGGGTATCAAATACAAATCCAAAATCTGGTTTTATCCATGTACCAATTATATATTTGTGTGTGTGTGTCCTGTTTTCAGAAGTTTTGTTCATTGTACTTCAAAAAATATTTAGTGAAATTGGAGATATTACAGAGGAGAGTATAAAAAAATATTTCAAGGTATACTGGGAGGTAGATGTTGAAATGCTACCTTTTGAATATAACTAAATGAAAAAGGTATAGACCAAGACAAGATTTAAATAAAATAATAAAAATTTAGTTAAATTAAAATGGACTTGTTCTCTGAATCTTGGATTATTAGAGCAAGAGTTTTCTTTTCTTTTCTTTTCTTTTTTTAGAGGTATTTTTGCTATAGGGCAAGTGCACTTGCCAGAGAGACAGAAAACGAGAAATGATGTAAGATGTAACCATTACGCCATCTGCTGGTTCCAAAAGCAAGATTTTTCTAGGGACTAAGGACTCATAAAGGAGGCTAGTTTGGCGTTTAATACGTGCTGCTGATGTTAATCCAATGACTACTTGTTAGCAAGGAGTGAACTTTTGGAACTCAAAATGCATCGTTAAAATCCCAAGAGTGAATAGATTTTTATAATATTTTAGAAATACAGAAAGTGATGTTGTGTAGATCCAGTCTATAATCTTTTCAAGTGGTTCTGGGAAGGGATATCAAGGTTCACTTGCTCTGGTGTATTCTCCCTTTTATTTATGGTAGAATGTGTGTGTACACACGTTAGTGCACATTGTAGAATATTTACCTGCAGCCCTGGCTTCTACCCACAAGTGATAGTAGCACTCCCTCCAGTTATGATGATCAAAAATGTTACCAAATATCCTTCCTTAGGCTAAAACTGCCTCCGGTTGAGAAACTATGGGAAATTTAGGAAACCTCAATTTAGCTTGTAAAGTTTGTGATTGCTTAATCTTCATCTTTCAGTTACTGTTTTATTCTGTTTTGTGTGGTGGTTATTTTTTAATTTGACATGGTTTATATTTATATTCTAGATTTGATGTCAGTGAATAATGTTTAGACCCCTTTCTCCCGGTTCCCACAGAACAGTGATAGAGTTAAGTGGCATGCAGCGATGTTTTCGGTCAGTGATAGACTGCATGTATAGCAGTGGTCCCAACCCATTATAGACCACGTAGCTTAGGTGTGTAGTACACTGTAGGGATCTAGGTTTGTGTAAGTACACTGTGTGATGTGTGCACAATAATGAACTCACCTAGCGACTCATTTCTTAGAACGTATTCCTGTTAGCAGTGCGTGACTGTATGCCATGTTGCTACTTTTTCAGTATTCATCCTTTCTGAAAATTTTTATTAACAAAATTCTTTTCCCTTTTAGAACTTATGTGAAAGCAATTGTATTTAAGTATCTTCATTAGTTTTGGGGGTGTTAACTTTTTAATGTGCAGTAGAACTTTCATAGTTACTTCATGCTGTAAGTTCCTTATATAATGACTTTCAACACATTTTTTTCCTTTAGTATCTTTAGGTCCTATTTATTTATATATAAAAATATTTATTTATTTATTTATTTATTTATTTATAAGTAAATAAATAAATAATAAGTTACTTCTGGAGACATAAATGTAATCCAGGGCCTCTGCTCTACATTTTGTTTGTTTTGTTTTAAGTTCCCAGAGGATGCCTGTGTTTATCAGAGAAAGAGGAAGCAAGAGAAAGAAACAGATCACCCTCCAGTGGGGTGTGACTATGCTGCAATTCTTTTTCTTCACTTCTCTCCCCTATCAGGATTTTCGATGGTTGGTCCTCAGCTAAATCTTGATCTTTTCTCTCTTTACTTATAACAGTAACAGATTTCTCCTATTAAAAAAAATATTATTGGGACCAGCAGTTGGCATAATGGCTATGTGACTGGATTCCATGTAGTCAACCACGGTTCGAGTCCTGGACCTGGTGGCTTAAACTCACGCCAGGCACATGTGTGTGCGTGCCCAAGATCCCGAGAGGAGAATGGAGGAGAAGGGATTGCGGCGTGACCATCCCCCCTGGGGGGGTGATTTCTCGCTTTCTGTCTCTGTCTCTCTCTGTCTTTCGGGCGAGCAAATGCGCCCTATAGCAAAACCTCTCCAAAAAAAAAATTATCTTCTTGGAAGTAGACTATCAGTATAATAAGCTACTTGGACTATAAGCAGTGGACTTCACTGTATAAAGTTATTCTATTCATTTCCTTCAGTGTTCAGTGAGGGGACTAGCCACCATGGAAGCTTTGTAGGTCTTGGGTTTTTAGATCATATCAGTGTCCTTAAGAGTAGACAAGCATTATTGAGTATGATGGTAGTATCTTTCTTATGCTCGATTCTTTGGAATTTTAAATAAATTCAAGCAGGAAAGGAAATTAAGTACCAGTTTTGACAATTTATAAAAGAATGAAGAAAGAGCATAAATTAATAATCCCTTGTCTTTGATTATATCCCTAATTTGATAACTTAAGCTTATCTTTTCATACAAGGGGACTTCAAGAAATTCATGGAAAAGTAAATTTAAAGTTTTAATTTACTTTGGTACAAGAAAAATTTTGAAGTCTGTGCATATTTTTTCCGTAATACTAATTTTCCATGAACTTTATGAAGATCCACTCATTAAAGCGACTTCTCCGTTTTTTTTTTTTTTTTTTTTTAAGAGATTTTTGCTGTAGATCACATGTGCTTGCTGGAGAGACAGAGAAAGATAAACAGAAAGCGAGAAATCACCCCTTGGGGGATGGCCATGCTGCATTCCCTTCCTCCTTCATTCTCCTCTTGGGATCTTCGACATGCATGCACATACACCGTGTGTGAGTTTTAAATTGCCAGGTCCAGGACTTGAAGCATGGTCAACTATGTGGGAGTCCAGTGACGTAACCATTATACCATCTGCTGGTCCCCTGTGACTTCTCAATTTATTTATTTTTTTAATTTAATTTAATTTATTATTATGATAATCTTTTTTATATTACATTGAATTACATATGTCTTTACAGTATATTATGTTTCTTTTTCCAGCATGATTACCATGCATATCAGTCAAGACAAAAACATTACTATCCACATCACCATCAAATAGCTTTTCATCATTTTTTTCAGATTATTATTATTATTATTATTATTTATTCTAATTATTATTATTATTATTTTTCTTTTTTTGTAGAGGTTTTTGCTATAGGGCGTGTGCACTTGCCAGACAGACAGAGAGAGACAGAGAGACAAAGCGAGAAATCACCCCCCAGGGGGGATGGCCACGCCGCAATCCCTTCTCCTCCATTCTCCTCTCGGGATCTTGGGCATGCACACGCATGTGCCCGGCGTGAGTTTAAGCCGCCGGGTCCGGGACTCGAACTGCGGTCGACAATGTGGTAGTCTAGCGACATAGCCATTACACTAACTGCTGGTCCCTCTAATTATTTTTTTAAACATTCGATCACTATATATCATTTTAAGGAAAAAAACTGAAGTCTTAAACAAATCATAACTTTTATCCTACTCATTTGGTAAATTGCAATTTTACCTTCCTCTAGGGAGGATATAGATTAAGATTATTTGGGCTGTGTTTAAATAAATGCTTGGCTTAAAGATGTTTTTGAAAATAGTATATAAAGCCAATTTAGTAGTAATAGACAATAGCTGAAAGGAATATCCTTAAGGCAGGTGGTGGTTTTCATTTCCTATTAATTCTTCCTTACTATGCTTTGTTCTTTCCTTGGCTAACAGCATCTATGTGAGAAGGGAAAAATGACCCAAGATTTAATTTATGTGGAAAAAAACTAATTTTTTTTTTGCAGTATAGTTTGATGAGGTATTTTTTGTTTGTTTTTGCCATAGAGTGTGTGTTATTCCCAGAGAGAGAGACAGAGACAGTGAGGGAAAGTGAGAAATCACTGTCTGGGGTGATGGCCATGTTGTAGTCCCTTTTATTCTGTTCTCTTGGGATTTAGGGCATGCATGTACACGCCCCTGGCGTGATTTTCAAGCTGTTGCAGTCAGTTCTGTGGGAATCCACTGCCTTAACCACCACCTCACCTCCTGGCTCATAGTTTGGTGAGTTTTTTTGACAGTTGTGTAGTTAAGACTGTAGGCTATTTATTATTATTTTTTTAAAGGTTTTTGCCATAGGGTATGTGTGCTTGTTGGAGAGGAGGAAGACAGGAAAGGAGAGAGACAGTGAGAGGGAAAATGAGAAATCACTGCCCAGGGGGGATGGTCACGCCACAATCCCTGCTCCTTCATTCTCCTAGGGTCTCCGGGGGAGCTCTGGCAGGGAGAGTATTTTGCAGCCCTGAAGCTGAACCCGGAGACCCAACCTAGACAGGACCCAGGTTTTGAGTCTTATATTCAGGGCTCCTTTTTTTTTTTTTTAAAGAATTATTTAAATTTTCTTTATTGTCTTAATTTGACCAGAGAGAGAGACGCCGAAAGAGGGGGAGGGACAGGAAAAGTTAGAAAGCAAGGCACCAGGGACGAGACTTGAACCATGGTCAGCCATATGGGAGTGTCCAGCGCGTAAACCACTGTGCCACCTGCCGGTCCTGAAGTTCAGGGCTCTTTTTATCACACCTGCTGACATTCTATTTCTCAGTCCATTCTTCTCTTCCCCAACCTCTGCCCAAATTCATTCTGGTCTCTAATTGCTTATGTTTGTCCAAATTTGAAAAGACAGAAATATTTAAGACTAGTCCTTATCCACATAGTGAATACTTAATAAATAGGCACACCTTCAGTGGCACAGTGGAGGCAAGATGCTTTGCGATGCTGGAGGCCATAGGAAAGTCAAGGTTTGGTTTCCAGGTCCACCTACAGATGCTGGGTGCCTGTGATCATGACTGGTTGGATAAAGCTTATCCCAGTTTAAGGAACTATTGAGGGTGTTTCTCTCTCCCTTTGTCCCTTTTTTCCTGAGAGTTAAGTAAATAAACTCAATAAATATATTGTTAATATTTGTGGAGAAGCCTCTAAAGAGGTATTTTCTGGTAGAGTTTTATGCTCTGTAGTTCTTTGTATCTTAACAAAATATTTTTCAGAAATTCATGATAGAGTATGTGTGAGCAGAAGAGGAAGGAGTACGGGGGAGAGAGAAGCACCCCATACAGGACTCCATCAAGCCTCTCTCCCCATCCTCTAGGTCTCAAGCCTGCCGGGATCCTGCTCATGCACTCATGTGGCTGGTGTTTCAGGCTGATTGGGCATTGTTGGCTTGTGGTTGGGCCTGTATCTTTACCTCTGAAAAATTACATAGGAAATGGAAAGTGCTGATTGATTTGATTAGTCAGCAGAGGGTGCTCTAACATTGCATTTTAAAGGGTGAAGTTTTTTGTCACCACAGCTGTGTTCACATTTTATGTTGGAATTATTTTAAGATAGCAGTTCTTAGTTTTTGTGAAAAATGTTTTGTTAGTAAACCCTAATATTGGTTTAGCTCTTATACTTTCAGGTCTAAATTTTAGGAAAAGCTTTATTTTTGTCAACTGAAATAAGTATATGGAGAGGGTCTTCAAAAAGCCTATGGAGAATGCACATTATTAAGGAACTATGCACAGGTCTCAAAATTCTTGTTTTACATCAAAATAAATTTGTGCTTCAATTTATTTTTCCAGAGTTTTTGAATGTTTCTTAGCATAATGGGAAGCTATATTTTGTGTAAATTGACTTATTTTCAGAACAGATAGTGAAATAAATTGAAACTACCTTTGAGTTAAAAATAAAAGCAAATGTTGATGTTGACCTTAAACACAAACATAATAGAATGACTCAGAATTTAGTATTATAACTGTTATTTTAAAGTAAACTTTAGCAAAATGCTTTAAAGAAAAGTTGTAATTTTTCTTTAAAAAATGTAATAACCATTTTAATCATAAATATTGCATTGATTTCTTTTTCTGTATTTCCAGTCCTTTTTCTTCACATTTCACAAAAAAATCTTAATTAATCTGGATACTTTCGATAGCAAGTGCAGCAGATATATACATATCTGTGAATTCATGTCTGACTTTAGGCATAAAGCTCAGTGAGTAGAATGAACATACTATAAAGTAGTACATAGCTGAGGCTATATATCTTACTGCAGTCATTAAATAGATATTTTATTTTTAATGTATTTTTTAATTTCAAGAAAAGCAGTTTTAGCTTTAATAAATCAAAATAAACAAATGTTAAGAAAAATTTGCTTAAGAAATATGTTTATTCTCATGTTAGTCTGTTTTTTGCACAAAGCCCCATATGAATACTAATTGATTTAGTTGGCTTTGCTGGAACCTTTTATAAGGAACTTCAGATTAGACTCTATAGAAAACCTTCTAAGACTATTCAGCCAGGTCAGGAACTCACCATCTGACTGTGCCTTTTAGTACCTGTACTTGAAAGTTTTTTGGGGGATCCTGTGAGGAAGTGACATTCTTTACTAACCTGCCAGGCAGAACTGTGTTTACGGTTCTAGGCAATCTTTCCAAGAACTTTGGTTGGCTTTCTTAATGTCTACCTTAGTTTCTTAGATTTCTGGTCATATCTTCAGAAATGACATTCTAGTCAAAGCCCTGGCAATAACCAGTATTTCCAATTTTTGATGCAAGGCAACAGATATTATTGAACTTACGTAAATAATCATTGTGCACAAAATAAAAATGCTCCCAAATATTTTCCAATTCCGGGGGGTCAGGAAGGGAGAAAAGCGTATATTTCAATTTCAAAAAAAAAAAAAAATTGACAAGTTGATGAACCTATCAACAATTCAAAAGAAGACAAAAATCCTTAAATCTGGAAAACAAAGCATAGAAGAAAATCAGTAATGTTTTAGTCAAAGACATAAAATTCTATTTCACCTGTAATTAATCTCTTTTCTGTTGAATTTGCAGTGTTATTATGGTCCGATCTTTCTGTTTAAATTCTAGAAGTTAACATTCAATGTTATTATTGATATTTTTGGACTTGTCTCTACCATTAAGTTGGCCATTTTCTTGGTTATTTTTTGTACTCTTATTTCTGTGTGTCTGACTTTAGTTTTTCTGATATAGCACTCCCTCCAGAACTTCGTGGAGAGCTGGTCTGGTATTGGTTAATTCTTTCAGGTTTTGTTGATCTTAGAATGTTTTTGTCTTTTCTTCCCATATGAAGGATAATCTTGCCGAGTATAATTTTCTTGGTTGAAATTGTTTCTCACTTAATACTTTTAATATATTTTTCCATTCTTTCCTTGCTTGCATTGTTTCCAATTAGAGGTCCGAGGTTATCCCGATGGAATATCCTTTGTAACTTGACTTTTCTCTTTTGTCAATTTTAACATCTTATCTTTGTCTGTGATTTTGGTCAGTCTGGCTATGATGTGCCTCGGAGAAGAACTTCTTGGGTTGATTCTGTTTGGGGTCCTTTGTATTTCATGGGTCTGGATATTTGAATACCTCTCTAGATTTGGAAAGTTTCTCCTAGGATTTAATGGAATAGATTATTAATGCCTTTATTAGTTTCTTCACCTTCTGGGATACTGATTATCTGGATGTTTGGGCATTTAATGGTATCTAGTATTTCTTGTATATTATTCTCATTTGGGGGGATTATTTTCTCAGTCTTTTTGGTAAAATTTTCTAGGCCAAAGGTTTTGTTTTCTACATCTGAGATTTGATCTTCTGCATGATCTAATTTCCTAATAATTTCAAGGGAGGTTTTGATTGCCTGTATTTCAGCCTTCATCTCTGACAGTTCCGTTTGATTCTTTTTTATGGTATGCATTTCCTCTATCAAATCATGCAAAAACTTTCTCACCTCCTGGAACTTGTTGTCTCTTTTCTCTTGCATCTTCTGGAGTTCATTGGTTCTCATCTCTTGCATCTTGTTTAGTTTTGTCACTGAATATTCTGAATTCATTATCTGACATTTCCACGACTTTCATTTTACTGTCTGTGGATGATGAGGAGTTACTCTTTTTCCTTGAGGAAAACATTTTTTTGGTTTCTCATATTTTTTGTGCCTTCTCAGTGGTTTCTGGTCATCTGATGGATTATATGTTTCTTCCTGATTTCTTGGAGTTAAATCTCAGTATTCAGAGACAAGCAGGAGGAGGTGATCTGCAGTCTTTCTGTAGTTCTATTTCCCTGAAGCTCACCATACAGCTTGTGCTTATGTCATTGGAACTGGATATTAGAAAGGCTCCCTGGTTTCTAGACAACAGATGCACTTGGGCTGAGCTGTGAGGTTTCAACCGAGAGTTCAGAGGTGTGCAGGAGGAGATGATTCGCACTCTCTCTGCAGCTCTATCCTTCTCCCTGCTTGGGGTCTGGAAGGTAGAGTTAGAGCAGAAAATCTTCAGTTTCAGTCATATTTTTTTAAGGTTGTGAATTTTTGGAATTTTGTAAACTGTTCTATAAATTAGATCTTTGAAATGTGGTCTGTATAGTGTTTCATAAACATGTTATCTCTCTTTTTTCTGTACTTCTGCATACATAAGAATAGGCTTAAAGCTGTGAACGAATTGTTACTCCACAGTTTGTGTTTGTATTTGTATCACATGTAGAGTAAGGCAGAATTGATTATAATCATTAAATTACTTGGTTTATGCTCATATATACCTTTTTTTTTTTTTTTTTTTTTTTTTTAAGAGATTTTTGCCATAGGGTGTGTGAACTTGCCCAGGAGAGAGAGAGAGGGATGGAGGCAGTGAGAGGGAAAGTGAGAAATCATCCCCCAGGGTGTATGGCCATGCTGCAGTCCTTTCTCCTCTGTTCTCCTCTTTGGGTACTCATGGACATGCACCTGGCATGATTTTCCAGTCACTGAATCTGGGACTTGAACTGTGATTGGCCATGTGGAAATCCATTGACATAGCCACTACACCATCTGCTGGCCATATGATTATATCTTTTTTTATTAAGTGAGATATAATCTTGTATCCAGTGAATCAATAATATAGCACATTTTTTGAATAGGATGCATTTGTTTCAATTAAGTAAACTGGGGCAACAGTACTCTATTACGGGGAAGATCTTTTCTGATAGGATATATGTGCTTGCCAGATAGAGACAGAGGGAAACTGAGAAATCACTCTCCTCCCATAGAGGATTGCCATGTCACTATGCCTTCTTCCAGGGTTTTGGGCACACATGCACATTGCACCTGGTCTGATTTTCAAGCCACTGGGTCCAGGGCTCAAACCATATAGTCGACCATGTGGGATCCAGCTGCCTTAACCTCCATGCCACCTTCTGGCCCCTGGGGAAGATCTTGTCAATGCTGATCATAGAATACTGGTTTGCTGTCTGAATACAGATGTTTAGAATGAGCTTTATTCTGAGCATATCCATTGTTGCTATACCTTCTGCCAGTATGTATTACATATTATCAGTAATAAAAAGATAAAAAAAAGAAATCCCCATAATTATTAGAATATATTTATTTTGAGAATTGACCCTGGAAAAGGCTAGAATAATGTACAGAAGAGAAATAAAAAGAATAAAATGTGGAAATAAATTTAATTATTATTATTATTATTTTAAGTTTTGCTACAGGGTGCTCACTGGAGACAGATTGGGCAAAGCAGGGGAAGGGGGAAGTGAGAAATCATACCCCCCAATGGGGATGGCCATGCCAGAATCTCTTCTCCTTCATTTTCCTCTTGGGCTCTTGGACACGTGTATGCATATACACGTGTCTGGCGTGTCCCTCAAGCTGCTGGATCTGTGACTTGAACTGTGTACTAAGCCATGTGAGATCTAGCTGCTCCAACTACCACACCACCGACTGACCCGTGATGTAGTCATTTTTTTAATGGACAATATATTAAATCTTTGGCTTGTTGGTTTCTTCTCTGGGAAGTATTCCAGAATTGGAGCTTTACCACTTCTTTCCTGTCAAATTTAGGATAGATAGCAGGATTAACATCATGACAGCCAAATGGCTACATTATGATTTACTTATAGTTATGGTTTATCTGGTTTCTATGTTGTGGATTAGAAACATCCTCAAAAAACTGTAGAATATCTGTTTAGAGGAATTGTGTACATTAGTACTTTTTTTTTTTTTTTTTTTGAGAGGTTTTTGCTATAGGGTGCATGTGCTCGCCAGAAAGACATAGAAACAGAAAGCGAGAAATCACCCCCCCCCCCCCCCGGGAGGGGGGATGGCCACGCCGCAATCCCTTCTCCTCCATTCCTCTCGGGATTTTGTGCACACACGCACACGTTCTTGGCATGAGTTTAAGCCACCAGGTCCGGGACTTGAACCGCGGCCGACTACATGGGAGTCCAGCGACATAGCCATTACGCTAACTGCTGGTCCCTACATTAGTACTTTTGAAATCAGATTATAATGTAAGAGAAATTCGGTGCCTTTACTTTTTGCCAGTTCTGTTTTCTCTTATGGCTTTTTAAGAGTATTAATATATTGATTAGAGATAAGCAATCTGGAGGACCAGCCCATGGCCTAGTGGTTAAGGGAGCTGGATCCTACATTGCTGACTGTGATTTCAGTCCTGACCTATGCCACTTGAAAACATGGCAGGCATGTGTACGTGCACATGTCCAAGATCTGGACAGGATGGAGAAATGGAAGAGAAGGTATTGCAGCATGACCATGCCCATCAGGGAGTGCTTTTTCCTCTCTGTCTCTGTTTTTCTGCCCTTCTTTGGCAAATGCATGTGCTCCCTGGCAATTAAAAAAAGAAAAGAAAGGAAATAAGCAGTTTGGAAACCAGTTAATTCACATAATATGTTTGTTTGGAGTTAATATCCTTGCATCAAAATCATTCTAATGTAAACATCTGCATTGAACCATAGTATGTGAATTGTTGAATTTAACAGTAGAAATAAGTAAATTTTATATAAGTAAGTAAATTTTAATGTAAACATCTGCATTGAACCATAGTATGTGAATCGTTGAATTTAACAGTAGAAATAAGAAAATTTTATATAAATAAGTAAATTTTATTACCATGTTTTTCTTGTTCATTTTTAAAAATATTATTACAGGATAATTATTAGCTATTATATTTATACTTTATGTGTGCAGATAGCCTTCAGCTAACATTGACTTGATTTTTTTCACTTTACAGTGGTGTGAAGGAGATATATATTCGCTAGAAACTATACTCTGAGTACCCATGTGACCAATTTGTTTTTCATTTTTGGTTCAGTATTCGATAAAGTACATGAGATATGCAACACTATTATAAAGTAGACTGTGTGTTAGAAGATTTTGCTGCCACACTATAGATTAATGTAAGTGTTCTCAGCACATTTAAGGTAGTCTAGGCTAAACTATGATGTTTGTAGGTTAGGCGTATTAAATTCGTTTTCTCCTTATGATAGTTTTAGCTTAATGAATTTATTGGGTTGGAGCCTTATCATAAATTCAGGAGCACCTATATTTAAAGTTAAATATAAATTTTAGGAGCAATAATATTTAAATTTCTATTCCAGTTGTTATTACACCCAGAAAAAGAGTCATCATCATTTACTGTGTGGGTCCAGTAAACTTTAAAACTACATACTGGGCCAGCTCATGGTGTAGCAGTTAAACAGGTAGATCTCACATAGCTGACTGCATGGTTCAAGTTCCAGACCTGGTGGTTTAAGAAACATGCTGGGTGTGTATGTGCATGCCCACATTCCCTAAAGGAAGAAAATAAGGAGAAGGGGTTATGGTGTGACCATTCCCATGGGAATGTTTTCTCACTGTTTCTCTTCCACCCTCCCCCCTTTGTCAAATGCATATGCCCTATGGTAAAATTAAAAAAAAATAATAATTTCTCTAAAATTATTTTATAAATAAAGAAGCTAAAATAAAGAGTAAATCAACTTTATTAGAAATTTTAATGTGTTTAAATACAGCAAATTCAAATTTTTTTCCTATGTTTTCCTGGTTTTGTAAGTAGTTGAAATGGGCAACGTTCCCTGAATGCAACTGACTGCTCATCATTTTTCATGCGTTCAAGTAGACCTCTGGGAAGTTCTAGCTTACCATTGCTTCTGGCTCTTCTTGCATTTAATGGTACTATTAATACTTAAGCAAAAGAAAATAAAATTGTTTTTGCCAGCGGGAATGCATTTACCAGAGAGAGAAGAGAGAGAGAGAGAGAGAGAATGAACCCATACACAAGTGCCTGGTGTGTTTTTCAAGCCACCAGGGCCAAGATTCAAACTTCAGTTGGCATGTGGGATTTGGTTGCCTTAACCCTAGGCTATGGTGCTGAGCAAATATTTAAAAATAGACTGAAGAAGAAAGGTGTTTCGTAAAGCACAAAACATTATTTAGAGCCTGTATAATTTTTTTTTTTTTTGAGAGATTTTTGCTATAGGGCATGTGCACTCGCTGGAAAGACAGAGACAGACAGAAAGCGAGAAATCACCCCCCTGAGGAGTTGGTCATGCTGCAGTTCCTTCTCCTCCATTCTCTTCTCAGGATTTTGGGTATCTCCTCTCAGGATACATGCACATGCCTGGCATATGTTTTCAAGTTGCTGGGTCCAGGACTCAAACTATGGTCAATCACACAGGAGTCTGATGCCTTAACTGCTACACCACCTTCTGGCCCTGAGCCTGTATAAATTTAATAGTTTTCTCAATTCTGAGAAGAATCAGAATTGTATAGAATCTGTAACTTGTCTATTATGCAACGTATATACATTTTTTAAATTTAAATTTTTACTTTAGACAGAGGCCAGAATTTTTCCTTCATTGTTCTTTTCTAGTTATGAAAGATTAGTATGCTGGCTTTTAAATAGAAAGTTAAGGGTTGTTACAAGAAATGTGTTGGGACCAGGAGATGGTGTAATGGTTAGGCCACTGGACTCTCAGGTAGTCTGCCATGGTTCAAGTCTCAAACCTGGCAGCTTAAAACTTACACCAGGCACATAGGCATGCATGCCTAAAATCCCAAGAGGAGAATGGAGAAGGGATTGTGGCCATCCTCCCTGGGAGGTGATTTCTCACTTTCTGTCTGTCTGTCTCTCTGGCAAGCACACGTGCCCTGTAGCAAAAATCTCTCTTAAAATAAAAAGAAATTTATCACATATAAGACTAAAACTACTATCAGGAAATTCATTCTAGATAAATATATGACCTGTAATAACTAATAATTTTTATGCAGTTTTATTATGTAGAAGTAGGCAAATATATTCATAATTGAATCTTGGTCAGTTAGTCATTTTGAAGGAAATTAGATGTTCTTTCAAATTTTGGCAGCTCTCAATTCTAGGAGTAATTCACTAATAGATTATACAGATTAACAAGGCCAAATATAAGTCTTCCTTTGTCTGTGCTTGGAGTATTATTTAATTCTGATTCACTAATTAAACCACCTCCCTGCCCATGTTGTGGTTGTTAAGGCTGCTGCATCCCACATGGCCGACCACTTGGTTTGGGTCCTGGACCCAACAACTTGAAAAAGTCATGCCAGATGTGTGTGTATATGTGTTCAAGATCCCCAAAGAAGGGAGAAGTAGAGAAATGGAGGTTGTGGTGTGACCGTTCCTTAAGGGGGAGTGTTTTCTCACTTTCTCTCTCTTGCTCTCTTTCTGGCAAGCACGTACCTGCTCTGGCAAAAGTTTTTAAAAGACGATAACCTAAGAAAAAAAATAAGATTTGTCTATTGAAATATCCAAGGTTTGTATTACTCACATTTGTTTATAGCTAAGGAATTTGCTTTACTGTTTGTGATGGTTATATCAGGAAACTTTTTTTTTTTTTTTTATTTAGGAAGTCCAAAACTTCCTTATTTTTAATTAAAAATTTTTTTTTAAATTTTCTGGAGCGTGTATACACTTGCCAAAAGACAGACAGACAGACAGAGAGAGAGAGAGAACACTCATGAAGGATGGCCACACTGGAATACCTTCTTCTCCATTTCTCCTCTTAGGATTCTGGGCACACACGCGTATGCTCTCATTGTGTTCCCTGAGTCACTGGGTCAGGGACTCAAACCACTGGGTTGACCATGTGATTTCAGCCACCCCAGCCACCATGATACCGCCGGATGGCCCCAAAGATTATTTTGAAAAAAATCTTCAGAATTTGGTTTCAGTAGACTGTTCAATTGTGTGGAAAAATGTAGACATTATATCATTATGTGAAAAAGCATGTTATAGTACAGTTTGTAAAGGATATTCTTAATCTCTATTTAAATATGAATACGTAAGTGCAAGACTGGAAATTTATACACTCGTAATGTTAATAGTCACCACAGAATAGGTGATTTGTGTGCTTTTTAGTGCTTGTCTTGGTTCATACAATTTTCTAAAATTTTAAGTTGTTTTAAGAATCAAACACATATTTAAATAAACTTTAAAAAAGAGATTATTGGGGCCAGCAAATGGTGTAGTGGTTAAGTTGCTGGATTACCACATGGCCAACCACAGTTCGAGTCCCGGACCTGGTGGCTTCAAACTCATGCTGGGTGTATGTGTATGTGTGTGTGCCCAAGATACTGGGAAGAGAATGGAGGGAGAGGGAATGCTGCATTGTCATTTCCTGGGGGGAGGGGGGTGATTTCTTGCTTTCCCTCTCTTTTCTCTCTCTTTCTGGCAAGTGCATGTGCCCTAAGGCAAACACCTCTTCAAAACAAAACAAAACAATAAAACAGAGATTGTCCTTTAGAGCTGCTGGGATGATAATTAGACACCATAGTACCATGACATATCATTTCAGATATAAAAAAATGCTTTGGGCACAGTCCTATTGCGTACATTGAGGCTTCTGTGAGGAATGAAATGGTTTGAAGAAAACCACTTGATGCCTGAAAGCACACTATGTTATATCAGCCCAGACACCTAACTGTTTAAAATGTTACCTTCCTGAGATTTGTGATTGCATCCCCTGGCATTTGATGTTAAAACATGTGTTGGATATTTATTTTGAAGTTACATATGTAATTTTATATATTGATTCTCTCTTAAAATATGCTGTTTCCTTTTTAGGCATTATCCCATTGGTTTGTTATTTGATCTTCTTGCATCAAGTTCAGGCCTTCCTTGGAACATCACAGTACACTTTAAGGTATAGTTAAATAACATGTCCTATATGTCCCACTTTTGTACTTAATACATAGAGTAGAATTTTTTTTAAATGAAGTTATTTGTTACTTTTCCCATGACACTTTTTTAGTTTTGAAGCTTCTGTTAGTGTTTGTTTATAAAATATCAATACTTTTCAGTTTGTTCCTAACTCTTGACAGACCCATTTAAATTCTGAACATGTAAAATACCTTTTACTATTCTAGCTGAATACGCTGTTTAAAATTTATAATAGTTTTGAAATTTTATGTTAATTTTTAGATTTTTAATTTTTTTTTTTTTTTTTTTTTTTTTTTTTTTAGTTTTTTGCCTTAGGGGCCACGTACTCGCTGGGGAGAGAGAGAAACAGAGGGGAAAGTGAGAAATCACCCCATAGTTGGGAGAGATATGCTGTAATCCCTTCTTCGTCTTCATCTTGGTATTTTGGGCATGTGTGTATACGTGCCTGTTGTCAGGACAAGGAACTAGAACCTCAGAGTCAGCCATGTGGGATTTAGCACCTTAACCACCACACCACCTGCTGGCCCAATTTTATGTTAATTTTTAAAAGTCAAATAAAGGGGCTGGTAAGTGGCGTGGTGGTTAAGGGTGCTGGACTCCCATGTGGCCAACCACGGTTAAAGTCTCAGACCTGAGACTTGCTTTCTCTTGTGGCTTGCGCACGCGTTCTCTCTCTCTCTCTCTCTCTCTCTCTCTCTCTCTCTTGTTCTGTCCTTCTCTGGTCCAAAAAAAAAAAAGTGAAAAAGAAAGAATAAAAATTCTGATTATAGATGTGAGCACCAGGAGTAAAGAGAGGGTTGACTTAATAACTGTTGAATAATTTTAAGGCTTTTTTGATTGAAGAAGAGAAGGGTTAGGAGATGGACATCCAAAGATTTGATCTACATCTGTTTTCAGAAATGTTCATTCCTGTAGTTTTAATACTAGACTAAATTTAGTGTGACCGGGTTTTATCTCAATATCTTATAAGGTACTGTTCTCTCTTTCCCCCAACTAGCATGCTTCTGCGGTGTCCCTCAACCCCCAGTGGGTTGAGGAAATGGAAACATTTCTATTAGTTGATGACTAGCATTCTCAAATGTTAGTGGGTAGTGGGAGGGAGGCATGTAGAGTTTGATAGTCATTTAGGTGTCTGATATGCTGTCCCATAAGGATACCCATTTAAAGTCACTACCCAAAGGCTTCACCTCCATTCTTTCTATGATGCTTTTCCTTTCTGTTTTACTGAAATTGAGTGTGTGTATCATTAGAGCTTATTTCCTTGTACATTTTCACTAAGGTGCTTTATACAGTACTATGGTATTTTTAGAGCTGAGTTATCAGCAGACAGTACAGATGGTTCTGATATGCTTGAGTTTCAGTTACCATGGTATATGCAAAACTAGGACTGCATGGTCAAGGAATCTTCAAAAAGTTAATAGAAAATATGCATTATGAAAAAGTGCAGATTTCAAACATTTTGCACCCAAATAAACCTATACTTAAATTCCATTTTTTTCCATGAACCTTTTGAAGTACCTTGGTATATGTAAAAATCTAGGTAGAGAGTGGTGTGAGGCTAAAACTACTTCTAACATATTAAGGGTAGATGTTCCATACTGCCTAAAAAGTCTTTCCTGTTCGTGTTAGAGAGAATACAATCATTTCAGTAATTAGATTGCTTCTTGTGGTGTATGTGAGAAATAATACTCTAAAAGACTTTGAAATCTAGTGTTAGGTTAAAGTATATCATAGCTATTTATTCATTCAGCAAATACTGAGATCTTGTGTGCCAGCTAGGCACTGTACTATACATGAGTGAGTAACACAAAAGTAGCTCAAACACACAGACACTTCATTATACCTAGCTCGTACTGCATAATAAGTCTTGAGTGAGTCAGTGGCTGGTAATAATGACAGGAATGGCTAAGAATTGATTGGATTAGTATAATGCAGGGGTCTCAAAGTGATCTGTGGACCACTCTGGGTTCCTGAAATGCTTTCAAGGGATCTGTCACATCAGATCTACTTTCATGTTAATCTTGGGATGTTATTTGCTCTTTCTAGTGGTATTACCATTTGCACTGATGTAGTAGAGCAGTGGTGGTTAAAACTTTTGGCACCTTGGGGACCAGCAGTTAGCGTAATGGCTATGTCGCTGGACTCCCACATAGTCGACCGCGGTTCGCATCCCGGACCCGGTGGCTTAAAACTCACGCTGGGCGCGTGTGCGTACGTGCCCAAGATCCCGAGAGGAGAATGGAGGAGAAGGGATTGTGGCGTGGCCATCCCCCGTAGGGGGTGATTTCTCGCTTTCTGTCTCTCTGTCTGTCTTGCGAGTGCACGCGCCCTATAGCAAAAACCTCTCCAAAAGAAAAAAAAAGAAAAAAACTTTTGGCACCTTAACACAGAGTAAAGCAGTGCATCAAACTGTACTAATGATTTTATTCTTTACAACCACACACTTGTAGTGGAAAGAATCCTGGTTCACTATAGATTGTTCTGGGTGACAGCAATATAACTTAGTAATTATTATTAACTTTGAATCTTAAGAGCATGCCTTTTTAATAATCCATGTGATGAAATGGGAAGTTCATGAAAAATAATTCTATTGGCTGCAGAATGTGGTTGTCTGGAGGAAAAGCACTTAAGTCACTGGTTGCCAGGTTTACTAGCCAGTTCTTTCATGGAATACCATTAATTTAAAAGAATGACTAACAGACTATAGTTATTCAGACGAATATTTTTCAGACATTTTCTTGAAAATGAATGAACTTTTCACTGCAAGGAAAACAGTTGACAATGTTGCATAAAACTTGAACTTTTAACTGAAAATTAGAATCTTGGAAAACATGTATCTGCCACCTTGAGCTTCATTGCTTTATTAATAAAGAATTTTTTGAGGACTTGGTAGTCATTTTTTTTTAAGAATTGCTTATTAAATTTTATTTATTCATTCATTAATTCATTTTAATTTCACCAGAGAGAGACAGAGAGAGAGAGAATAAGTGAGAAAGCAAGCCACCAGGTCTGGTACTCGAACCATAGTCGGTCATGTGGGAGTGTCCATCATCTTAGCCACCATGCCACCTGTTGATCCCCAGACTTTGGTAGTCATTTTAACATGTAAGTTTTAGAGATATTCATATAGTGAAGCATGTTAATATTTGGAGATCTATGTAACTCTAAGAACAAACATTTTCCAAATGATCATTATGATGTCATAAAATCATGCATATCTAAAAGATCCATTTGAGTACAAGGTTATAATAAGGAATTTTAATGTAAGAGAGTATGAAATGTTCATTGGTATGGTTTCAGGTTCCATATTACATCATAATAAACAGAATTTAGCATACTGTCAAAGAAGGATATTCACAAATGTGAAGAAGCTGTTAAAATATTCCTCCTTTTCCCAACTATATATTTTAATGAGCCTGGATTTATTTCATCCAAAACAATACATTGCAGAATATTGAATGTTGAAGCAAATAAGATAATCTGTCTTCTATTAAGACATTATAGATACTTGTAAAAATGTAAAATAATGTCCGTCTTCTCACTAGTTTTGCTTTGTTGTTCTGGGAAATAGTTATTTTTCATGACAAAGATTTTTATGTTAACAGGTAATGAATAGGTTTATTCTTGGTATTTTAAAATGATTTAGTATTTTTAAAATGTTTCAATTCTAAGTTCTCATCTGGTAAATATCAATAATAGAATCCACATAAAAATTAGCTACTTAATGCCATACAATTTCTTCCCAGTATGAAAGTTTATTAGAGAAATAAAATAATATTGTAGTGTATCAGGATATTATAGAGTACATTTTAACTTTGCTTAAGCTACCAGTGTGTTTTTTCAGATGCTCTTATTCTTTCTGATTCTGGCCTGTGTTGGAAGAACAATGCTGTTCAGATTTTTTTCCTATGTGTACTAAGTTTCCCCCTTATTTAGAGTTATATCAGGACCTAGCTCACCTCACTAGTTGTCTCTGGACATTTAGTTGATAGCTTGTAGCCCTCCTCTGTTATGCCATCTTGTAGCTTTTAATTTATTTTAATGAAGCCGGGTAAGCATTCATTTGCAGGTAGGAAAGCAATCCTGTAGTGAGAATACATTTTTTTTTGGTTCCTTCTTTTTAAGTTTATTTTATTTCTTTCCTCCATGAGTGCTAGAGAGAAACAGCATATCCAAAAGGGTCTTGACACCATAGTCCACCCTCAGTTTCAACTAGTTGTGTTCAGTGTGTTCAAGGAGGTCTCCAGATGTGAACCCAGAACCTTCCTATGTGGGTCACCTTCATAGAGTTTTGTGTTACTGCCATGCCACTGTCTGACCCCTAGTGACGAAGCAGGTTTTTTTTTTTTTAAATAAGTTTCTAGAAAATAGTTATTCATTTGACAAATTGGATTTATTTTTTTTTAGGTTTTTGCCATAGGGCATGTGGGCTCACCAGAGATGAGACAGAGAGATACAGAGAAAGGGGAAGTGAGAAGTCACCCCCAAATGGGATGGCCACACCACAATCCCTTCTCCATTTTTCTCTTGGGATTTTGGGCGTGTACACACACACATCTGGCATGAGTTTCAGGCCACCGGATCTGAGACTAAGGCCACCATCTGTTCTATGGGAAGCCAGATACCTTAACCACCACACCACCTACTGGCTCAAACTTGGATTTATTGAGTAACAATTTTATGTCAATTGGTATGTCAGCATTTATTTTATATATTTTATCTTTATGATACATTAAGTATGTAAATAATGTTTGTGTTTTAACCAGATTTTGTAGAATTTGTTATTGTTTTAAAAGGTATTAATTGATTGTGCAGTACCAAAGTTTCTAAGAGAACTCCTTAGAAATTCCTTACATAGAACTCCTTGTTTCGCACATATTTGGGTCAGTTTTTTGTTCAGACTGCATTTCTGAAAAAATTTCCTATTAAAAAGTTTCCAAACAGGGGCTAGCAGGTGGTGTGATATTTAAGGCACTAGACTCCCATGTGGCCAGTGGAGATTTGAGTCCTGGTCTTGGGCTTGAAAGTCACGCTGGACCCATGAGTGTACATGTCCAAAATCCCAGGAGGAGATTGGAGAAGGGATTGCGGCGTGGCCATCCCCCTAGGGTGTGATTTCTCATTTTCCCTTTCTCTGTCTCTCTAGTGAGCACATGCACCCTGTGGCAAAAACAACATAATGACCACACTGCAATCCCTTCTCCACTCTTCTCTCTGGATTTTGGGTGCATATGCACTTGCACCTAGCATGATTTTCAAGCCACTGGTCTAGGACTCAAACTGAGGTCTACCATATGGGAGTTCAGTACCTTAACCCCCACACCAACTGCTGACCCTGAAAATTAATGGTTTTATAGGAGTTTTTGTGTTTTTTAAATTCTGGAAGAGAGATACTATGTTATTGTAGAGTGTTAACTGCTTTAAATGTCTATTTGAATATTTACTTTGTTTTCTCTGTTTATAAAATTAATGAAAGTAATATCATCCTCAGGTTTTTCTTTCTAGTTTTGAGGGCATTTGGATTTCTATATGTTGCCTACTGAGGAAATGATCTTATTTCTGTTTTCCCAATTAAAAAACTTTTTTTGTTATGTTATTTATGATAGAGAGCATGTGTGTACCCTTGAGAGAGAAAGAGAGTGAGAGACATGAGCACCCTCTTCAGGGTCTGGCCACATTGTGATCCTCTTCCTCCAGTCCTCTGACTTGTCAGATCCTGGTTCACGTGCCCAGCCTGTTTCCTGCTGAATGGGGCTGGAGATTTGAACCTCAGTAACCATGTGAGATCCAGCTTCTCTTGAGCAGCATTTTATCACTGCACCATGGAGCCTGCCCTGTCTCCCTAGCTTTCGGAGTTGAAAAAATTCAAATATATAGAGGCCAGCAGGTGATGTGGTGGTTAAAATGGTGGATCCTACATGGCTAGTTCCACAGTTCAAGTCCTGTACCTGGTGCGCTGAAAAACACTGGGCATGTGTGTATTCCTATCCTGAATTCTGAGAGGAGAAAGGAGGAATGATTGCAGTGTGACCTTCCCCCAGGGAGTGATTTCTCACTTTCCCTTTCTCTCTCTCTGGTGAGCACATGTGCCCTGTGGCAAAATCCTGGGGAAAAAATGCAAACCTATGTTAGAAAAGTTGAGAGTGGTCCAGTGAACACACATAAACTTTTCTCACTTGGATTTGCATTTTGTTATCTTTTCTTTCTCTTTTTTTTCTCTCTGATGTGTTTCATTAATTCCATAGGTATGTTGCGTGCAAAAAGCTGCATTGCAATTAAATGTAATCTCAACTTTTTAATCTCAAAGTAGTCCAGAGTGATATTCATAAATTTAGTGATACTAGATGAAGACAGTGGTGACTGAAAATGCCCAGGCCTCATGTATATCCTAAATAAAGAGTGAAAAAGTCCAGCAATACCTTGATGCTTCTCTTTCTTTCTCTCCTAGTAACATGATATCGATTTGGTGCATTTTTGCTTATTTTTGTTGTTGAGTTTTTAACTGCCAGAGAACTTGTGTGCTCACCAGAGAGCAGGAAAGTGAGAAACCAGCCCCTGGGGGAAGATCACACTGCAGTCACCCAGTGTGGTGTGGTCATGCCCCATTTTCCCATTGCCTTGGGATTTGGGGCTGCATGCTTATGTGCCAAACTCTGTTGAACACCAGAGATAGGACGTGTAAGGTTTCTGGATCAAGATACCCTGTCTTTCCTTCTGTGCTTAAAATGGCACTGCCATTGGTTCTTTCTTCTTTATTCATGGGACAGTGCCTGCTTGTGCACATGGGGGAGAGAGACGGGGAAGAGCAACCTCCACAGTATCCGGCCACAGTTCCCTTCCTCCAGCCCTCCAGACTGTCAGATCTTAGGCACTGATGCACATGCCCTCTGTGTTTCAGTCCTAATATATGTTCCATCTTCTCTTGAGCAGTGCCCCGCGAAGCTAACCACCTGACTGTTCTTTGAGCATGTTTGTGAAGAACTTCTGATAGACAGGTTCTTTCTAAGATCCCACTCACTGTCTATTCAAATGTATTTACACATCTCTGTTTCTTCCATTATGTGCTGATGACGTAGGTCTGAGGAACCTTTCCCAGCCATAAATATTGGTGACTAATTTATAGTCTCTCTCAATAGTATAGTACAATAGTCACTTATTGTTGTGTGACAAATTACTAAAAATGGGGTAGCTTAAAGCAGCATACATTTATTCTCTCAGTTTCTGTGGATCGGGAGTCTCGTCATGGCTTCCCTGGTTTTCCTGCTTAGGGTTTCACAAGGCTGCAGTTTAGGTGTCAGCTGGGGCATATTCTTCTCTGGAAACTCGACTGAAGAATAGTTGCTTCCAGGCTCAGATTGCTGGCAGAATTACTTTTCTTGTGGTTGTAGGGCTGAGGGCCTTGTCTTGTTGGCTGTTGGCTTTGAGCTGCATTGAGCACCTGAAGCCCCCCTCGATGTGCCTTGTCATATAGACTTCCTCAGTAAAACTGCTTACTTCAAGTCAGCAAGGAAAGTCTAGATGTAGTGTGGTAGTAAGATAGACCCTTATGTAACATAACTTCATTATGAGAGTATCATTCTGTTGCCTTTGCCATGGTCTTTGATTTGAAACAAGCCAGGTTCTGTCCACATTCTGGGAGGAAGGGATTACAGAAAGATATGAATACCAGGAGAGAGAGAGAGATCATGGAGGGTCATGCAAACTTAAAACCCTTCTGACATAAGGTTTGTTTAGTCATTAATGTATTAATCAAATAGTTATTGAAGTTAATATCTGCTTTTAGCTCTGACAGAGTAACTGGTATTGAATTTTTCCTCCAACCATAAGTAGCTGTAAAACAGGACAAAATATTTGAAGTAGAGCTGTTTTTAGTTACGGAGCATTAGAGTAAAATGGAACAAACAAGGTATAAGCCACATGGTCAGCCCATCTCTGTGCTTTGGGAACTCAAGCAGAGCAAGGAAGTTCTGAACTGAGGATGCAGAGTTTGGAGTTTTGGGCTACTGAAGTAGCCAGAACTTTCTGGATAAGCATGGTATCAGAGAAGAAGGAACCAAAGTGTATGTGTGGGTTTTCCAAGGGTAGTTGGCTGAGGGCTGGGGCTCTACATGCATAGGGGATACCACACGGCCTGGTGTAGGGTGGTCATTCTAGAACAAGACGCCGGAAGTTTTATGAGGCGAAGAAGTATTGGATTCCAGCCCATCCAGAGTGGAGACTCATCTAATTAACACCCTGGGCATTTATCTGAGTTCCATAAAGGCCATGACTGGGGTAAGGATCACACTTCACTTCACTGTGAGCAAACAGTGGCCTGTGTGCCAGATCTTACCCTCTGACTATTTTTGCATGGTTTGTAATGTAGGGATAGTTTTTACATGCACTTAAAAATGTATGGTTGAGAAAAGTTAAAAATTTTCTGTGACATGTATATGAAATATAAATTCTAGTGACCATAAATAAAGTTGTATTGAAATAAAGCCATCTGTAGAAATTCATAAACATACTATCTGTGGTTGCTTGGGGGCTACCTGTAGCAGAGCTGAAGACTTGCAACAGAGACTGTGTGACCTGCACAGTCTGAAATATTTACTTTCTTTAATATTGTAGAATTAGTGTTGTTCTGGACCTGCCCCAATAAAGCCTGAAACTAATCCTTTTTAGGACGAAGGAGCGCTATCAGTAAATTAACTTGTAGCCAGAACAAAAATTCAACATCTTAAAGGAAGATAGTATAATAGAGAATCTTACAGTATTTACAATGGCTACCATATAATCACCAATTACTAGACATGCAAATAATAGGAAATATGGTTCATATCAACTGAAAAATAGATTTACTGTCAGTAGGAACTGACCCTGAGGCCAGCAGGTGGCATGATGGTTAAGGTGCTGGATTCCCACGTGGTTGACTGTGGTTCTAGTACCGGCCCTGATGACTTGCTTTCTTACCCCCTTCACCCTCCCCCCACTTCTCTCTGGTTAGCACATGTGCCATATAACAAATTTTGAAAAATAATAATACATTAAACTAAGTTAAAAAAATAGGAACTGGGACCAGCAGTTAGTGTAATGGCTATGTCACTGGACTCCCACATAGTCGACCACGGTTCGCGTCCCGGACCCGGTGGCTTAAAACTCACACTGGGTGCGTGTGCGTGCGTGCCCAAGATCCCAAGAGGAGAATGGAGGAGAATGGATTGTGGTGTGGCTATCCTCCCTGGGGGGGGATTTCTCGCTTTCTGTCTCTCTGTCTCTCTCTGTCTGTCTGGCGAGCGCACGCGCCCTATAGCGAAAACCTCTCCAAAAAAAAAAGAAAAGAAAAAAAAAATAGGAACTGATCCTAAGACCATGCCCCAGTTGGGGTACTTTCTCCCTCTATTTGGCAACTATGCAAACCCTCTGACAATGAAAAACAGAAAGAAAAGAAGGAGGGAAAAAGAGAGAAAGAACGAACAGAAAAACTATCCTGTCATTGACACCGACGAATACATCTAGATAAAATGCTAAGTGAAATAAGCCAGGCCATGAAAGAAAAGCACTCTGTGTTCCCACTTAACACACACTGAATGGGTGCTGGTAGGTGGTGTGGTGCTTAAGAGTGCTGGACCAACTGTGGTTCAAGTCCCTGACCTGGCGGCTTGCTTTCTTGCTTGCTCTCTCTCTCTCTCCCCGCCCCTCTCTTTCTGGTTGTGTCCCTCTCTGGTCAAATTAAAATAAATAAAGTTAAATAAGATAATTCTAAAAAAAAAATACACTGAATGTCCATATTCTGTGATGGGGACTGAAATAATCAAAACATAGAACTAGAGTAAAAGTGTAGACACAAGAAGCTACTTAGAGGGGAATGGAGGAGATTTATGAGCATTTGTTTTTGTTATTTATTTATTTTTGAGAGATTTTTTTGCTGTATGGAATGTGTGCTCGCTGGAGAGACAGAGACAGAGAGAGAGAGAAATCATCCTGGGGAGTGGGTATGCCCACGCCACAGTCCCTTCTTCTCCATTCTCCCCTTGGGATTTTGGGCACACACACATACACACACACACACACGCACACGTGTGGCATGAGTTTCAAGCTGCTGGGTCTAGGACTCAAGCTGCAGTCAGCACATGGGAGTCCAGTGCTTTAACCACTACACCACCTGCTGGCCCTGAGAATTTATTTTTTAATTGCCAGAGGGCACATGTGCTTGTCAGAGGGAAACAGAGGAAAGGAGAATTCACTCCCTAGTGGGGCATGGTCATGTACAAGTCCCTTCTCCTTTGTTTCTCTATGCCATTAGGATTGTAGACTTGTGTGTACATGCACCCCGTGTGTTTTCAAGCCATTTGGGGCTGGTATTTAAACCAGTCAGCCATGTGGGATTCTGCTCCCTTAAATACTGTGCTGTGCGGCCAGCCGAGAAAATTTTGAATGAACATGAGAGTGTGTATAAATAATAAGAGATTATGGGACAGTGTACCATAGCGAAAGTATAAAATACGGACAGTTTAATACATTTAAAAAAACCTAGAAGAAATGTTATCTAATGTGTACAATGTAATGTTCATTGTAGAAGATAATGTTTACACCCTCAATTTAATAATTATACACTGTATGCTTTAAAAAACTATTGTAGAGCAGGCTCCATGGCCTCGAAGTTAAGGCAGCAGGATCCTACATGGCTCACGTGCAGTCTGAATCCCAGACCTGGCAGCTTGAGGAACCTGCCAGGAGCTTGTGTGCATGCCTCAAATCCTGAAATAGGGAGAAATGGAGAAGGGACTGTAGCATAACTATTTCCCAAGGGGGCTGCTTTCTCCTCTCTCTTGCACTTGCTCTCTTTTCTCTCTGGCAAGCACATGCTCCTTCTAACCAAAAAAAAAGAAAAAGAACTAAAAAAACTTACTGTACACAACAAATATGTATTGGGTTGTCGGGAAGGTCATGATGTGCTTTTTTTTTTTTAATTATTTTATTCAGTTTCATTTATTCATTCATTCGTTCATTTTAATTTGACCAGAGAGACACACAGAGAGAGGGAGGAAAGTGAGAAGGCAAGCCACCAGGTCCGGGACTTGAACCATGTTTGACCATGTGGGAGTGTCCAGCACCTTAATCACCATGCCACTTGCCGGTCCCCCAGTCATGATGCACTTTTGCATAGGAAGTCATACTTTTCCTGATGACCTAATACATTGAATATATGTAAACCAGAAATCATAATTTAAAACAAATAATAATAAAAAAGACAAATAACCTAATTAAATTTGAGCAAAAGATTTTTTTTTTTTTTTTTTGTGAGAGAGCTTTTTGCTATAGGATGTGTGTGCTCGCCAGAGAGAGAGACAGAGGGACCGAAAGCGAGAAATCACCCCCCGGGGGGATGGCCACACAGCAGTCCCTTCTCTTCTAGTCTTCTCTCAGGACTTCTAAGTGTTTTGAGTTTTAAGTCTCAGGATTTAGGACTCAAGCCACAGTCCACTCTGTAAGAGTCCAGTGAACCATTACACCATCCCACTGGTCCCATGATCAAAGAACTTAAACACACATTTCTCCAGAGAAGATGTATAAATGGTCAGTAAATACATGAAATGATAGTCCACATAATTAGGTATTAGGAAAATGCAAAGAAATGAAAGACCACAACAATTTATACCCATGTTTGATTACTTTAGCCTCCTCTTATTCACAGGTTCATTTTTGTAGTGTTGGTTACCTAGGGCCAACAAGAAAGGTGAGTAGAGTATACTAAGATATTTTGAGAGACACACAGAGAGAGATAACACATTCATATAACTTTTATTATAGTATATTATTGTAATTCTATTTCATTAACTATTGCCCAGTTTATAAGTTAAACTTTATCATAGTTATGTTCGTGTGGGAAAAACGTGGCACATAAGGGATTTGCTACTGTGTGCAGTTTCAGGTATCCACTGGGCGTCTTGTCATGTATCCCTTGTTATATAAAGGGGGAGCACTGTACTGTCAAGATGGAGAGTGGCACATGTTGGGGGAGGGTGTGGAGTAATGGGAACCCTAATACATTGCTGAAGGGAATGTAAAATGGTACATCCTTTTGGAAGGAAATCTGACATGCCGTGAACTGATTAAACATAGACTTGCCATGGGCTCCAGCAATGCTGCTTTTAGTAATGCACTCAAAATTTAAAGCACATGCCCACACGAAAACCTACATGTGAATGTTCTTAGCAGCATTATTCATAATGGGCAAAAGGGGGAAATAACTCAAATGTCCATTGACTGATGAATTGATAAGCAAAATATATATATACACACACACACACACATATATAATGGAATATAAATCTATACGTGTGTGTGTGTGTGTGTGTGTGTGTGTGTATATATAATGGAATATAATTCAGTCATAAAAAGGAATTACTGATATATGCTACAACCTTGAAAATACTATGCTAAGTGATAAAAGGAAGATATAAAGAATACTTATGGGACCAGCAGTTGGTGTAATGGCTATGTCACTGGACTCCCATGTTGTCAATTGTGGTTCGAGTCCCAGACCTCGTGACATAAAACTCATGCTGGGCACATGTGCGTGCGTGCCCAAGATCCCAGGAGGAGAATGGAGGAGAAGGGATTGCGGCGTGGCCAATCCCCCTGGGGGGTGATTTCTCGCTTTCTGTCTCTCTGTCTGTCTCTGTCTTTCTGGCGAGGGCACGCGCCCTATAGCAAAAACCTCTCAATAAATAATTAGGCTCTTACTTAAAAAAAAAACACCAACTTATTATGTAATTAATTTATGTGAAATATCTGGAATAGGCACTTCCATAGAGAATAAGTAAATCAGTGGTTTTCACAGGCTAGAGGGAGGGTGGTACAGGAAGTGACTGCAGATGAGTGTGGAGTTTCTTTCTGAAATGATAAAAATCTTAGGAATTAGTGGTAATAGTTATATAGCCTTATGAATGCAATAGAATACTGAAATCATATTCTTTAAAGGGGTGAATTTTTAAAAGTGAGTTGTATATTCATTATATCTCAATTTAAAAAAAATAATGGTTAGTAATTTTATAAGGTATTTTTCCAGTAATGTGTCCAAGAATCTCAGCAAACCCTAAGCAGGATAAATAGATAGAAAATCACACCCAAACACATTTGTAATTAAACTGCTGAAAGTCAATTATAAATAGAAAATTTGGAGCCAGCCCCATGGCCTGTGGTTAAGGGAGCTGAATCCCACATAGCAAACTTTGGATTGAATCCCAGACCCAGTGGTTTCAAAAACATGCCAGGTACATGTGTGTGTATGCCCGTGATCCTGCCAGGATGGAGAAATGGAGAACAAGGGATTGTACTTGATCACACTCCTCCTCTGTCTCTGTCTCTCTCTTGTGAGCACATGTACCTTGTGACAGTGGGAAAAATAATAGAACATTTTGAAATCAGCCAGAGGGAAGTGACTTAGGACATAAAAGTTAGCAGTGGTATGAATGATGGCTGCTTTCTCGTCAGAAGTAGTGCAGGTCTTGGCCTAGCAACAGTGATGTGTGCTGATAGATTCTACTGCTCTCCAGGCTAAGGCTACGTGGGAGATGCAGGTCTGATTCCCAGTGTAGCCTAAAAGCTAGACACAGTGGTGAGAGCCTGAAGGAAGCTGCTCTGGAGACTGAGACAGGAGGGTCACAACATAGTGAAGCCCTGTTTAAAAAAATAAGTGGAGATCAAAGGACAATGATACAGGTAGGAATGAAGAGCATTAAAAATAGTAAATAAATGTTGAATGTAAAAGATGAGCTCTTTTAATTCTTTAAAAGAAAAAACTGGGTCTGCCTGTGGCCTGATGGTTAAGGCAGCTGAATCTTATGTGGTTGACTGCCATTTCAAGTCCTGAACCTGGTGGCCTGAAAAACTTGCCAGGCACATGCGTATGAGTGCCCAAAATCCAAAAGGAGGGAGAGACAGAGAAAGGATTGTGGTTTGACTATTCCCCATGGGGCGTGCTTTTTCGCTTTTTGTCTCTGTCTGCAGCATGCACTTGCACCCTCTTGCAAATTAAAAACAAAAATGAGAGAGAGAAAAAGAAGGAAAACTGTTCAAAGCAATATATTATGGAATTTTGAAAGGTCTGTGGAAAAATGCAGTTTAACTATGAGTTTAGTTTTTTGAAATCTGTGCCTAGTTGTTTTTTTTTATAATACCTTTTTGAAGACGTTTATAATTACAATAATAATATAACCATATGGAGGGGTTTATAATGTATATGTAAGTAAAATTACATGACCACAATTTTCCAAAGTATGAGGACACCAAATCTTCAATTAGCCTTGGGTCAAAGATGATACCACAAAGAAATATTTAAATTTCAGTATAGGCTAGGTGGTTGAGCAGTGGTAATACAGTTTTTCTCCCATGGGAAAGGTTCTGTGATCATATCCCAGAACATCCTTGAGTATATTGGGTACGTGTGTGCCTGTGATCTGGGCCAGCTAGGACTGGGGTTCGTTTGGGACAATGAGGATGTCTTTTCATGCCTGTCTTTTTGCTTCTCTCTCTGTCTCTCTTTGACTGAAATAAATTTAAAGAATAGTGTTTTTTTTTGTTTGTTTGTTTTGTTTTGTTTAATTTCAAACTAAGTGGTAATGAAAACACTTATTGAAGTTTATGGAATTCACCTAAAGCTGTGTGTTTAGAGGAAACTGTATTGTAAAAAACACAATTTGCTCATAATTGTGAAAGATGGGCTGTTACTACAGATACTACAGCTGTTAAGAGGATAGTAGCAAATGCTATAATATGTGTAGTTCTATTTATGGAGATTTTATTATAGGCATTTCTGGTGTAAAAAAATTATATCAGTGATTGCTTGTCAGGGGAAGGAGGGAACTGACTATAAAAGAAATGAAATAACTTTTTGGGGGTGGTTGATAATGATGTTCTGTACCTAGTCTGGCAGTTCTTTAGTGTCAAAACTAATACAACTGCACTTTACGTTTCTGCATTTTATTGTACGTGAACCATATTTCAGTAAATCTAACTTACTATGAAAGGTTTAGGGGCCAGCAGGTGGCGTAAGGGTTAGGGCACTGGACTACCACATGGCTGATAGCAGTTCGAGTCTAGGACCTGGAGGCTTGAAACTCTCACAGGGTGCAAGTGTATGCATACCCCGATTCCTAGGAGGAGAGGGGAGGAGAAGAGACTGCAGCATGGCCATCCTCCCTGGGCGGTGATTTCTCACTTTCCCTTTCACTATCTCTCTGTATCTCTTGGGCAAGGGCATGTGTTCTATGGCAAAAACCATAAATAATTAAATACATACATACATTACTGAGAGAGGTGAGAACAGTCATGGCCTCTGCTAATGATATTACTACAAAGTCAACTACAAAGTCAAGTATAGGGACTTTGTGAACTTCGCCTAGACTTGATGGGATATAGGAAAATTTCCTGGAGGAAGTGATGTAGAAACTGAACCTGAAGCTTGAGGAAGATTATTTTTGCCAAATGTGTCAGTGGTTGGGTGATAGGCAAGGAGAAAATGTTTTAGGCAGAGGAAATAGTTTGTTTAAAAACACTGAAATGAGAGAGAATGACTAAAAGAACTGAAGGAATGGAGATGAGAGATACTCAAGATAGAACTGATAGCCTTGTCAAAATAGTTTTAATTTATTATTTAGTTGTCTTTAGTGGGTCTGGTCACATTCTGGAGAGTCTGGATTAGTATTTTTTTTTAAAGAGTTATTTAATTTGATTTATTCATTCATTCATTTTAATTTGGCCTGAGAGAGACACAGAGAAAGAGAGAGAGGGAAAGTGAGAAAGGAAGCCACCAGGTCCGGGGCTCAAATTGTGGTCGGCCACGTGGGAGTGTTCAGCACGTTAACCACCATGCCACCTGCTGGTCCCAGTATTTTAATTAAAGAACATAGGCAATAATATCCAAGTAAATGGGACCTTTCAAATTACTTTTGTGAAAGTGAAATTAGGTTTAGTTCATTAGGCATCTGGCTTGGGAGGTAAATGAAAGTAAGTAAACATGTCAAATGCACCACCTTTACTCTTAATGTTTGTTTGGACTGAAAAGATACATAGTTGTACACAAGTAGTAATGTATATTAGAAGAGATTAAAATAATGCATCAAGTATATGTCTGTAATTTCATCGTGAAGCTTTGAAAAAAGATTTACTATTCCCAACTCAAACCAATCATGAACAGAGGAACATTTCATGAGTAGGAGCTCAAGGGACATTGGCTGAGACGTTATCACTCTTCATTGGCACAATTAATTCAGCTGCTTTGGCTGCGTAAGCAGATTTCTTTCATTTCCTGTTATTGCTCTCTCATGTTAGCCCTTGAATTCATATCATTAAAGAGTTCATCTCTTTCCTAGGAAGAGACAGCCCATTCTCCCGTGATGGGTTGGTGTATATAAATTTGTGCACTCTATTGAGTCCTCTCTTTTGCTGTAAAGACTGGTTGTTTTTAATTGTCAACTGCCAGTTCCAAGTGTCAATATTGGTTAAGTTTGGAAATGAAGCAAAAGTAAAACCTCAGCACTTTCTGGGTATTGGAACCACTAAGATTAGTATATGGGGCTGAAGCAAAAGTTATAACCCAAATGTGCTTTCTTCAGGCTTTTCAAACTTACTGTTTTGAGAGATCTTAACTCCTTTATAAATAATTAGCTCATATATAATTTAAAGAAATTTGAATAGTACTTAAGTTTAGAGTTTGATTCATAGACCTGAAATGAAAAACAGTTGAACTCATAACCATCTTAATGCTGGTCTGTTTGAATATGATAAAATTGATGAGCATGCAGTATGTACATGTAATTCTTTATCTCAGGAAGCCAGGACAAATCTCTACAATCGAGTACAAGCAAATCAAATAGAGCTGATTGCAAAGTTAGGGCAGTGATACGCTCTTTCTCCCGTATCTACTTCCATGTTTCAGTTCTGCATTTCTATCTTTTGTGTTCTCTATTTTCCTTTTCAGATTTTATGAAATTTTTAAATATTATATGTCCTATGTGCCTTTGTCTGAGGACATCTACCTGAGTTCTGATAGACTCAGTTCAAGAGCCCCACAAACCTGAATTCTCTTGTACTTAGGTTGGATTTGATAGACTCAGCTTGGATTATGTGTTCCCTTCTACAGTGGGTAGTCATATGGTAGCTCAGCATTTACTGAGCAGAAACTGTGGAAACAAATTCTACGAGTGCGGGAGAAGGCATTAGCAGGGCAAGCAGATGAAATCTATGGTGTGTGATTACTTTCTTTTTGGTGTATGGTTATTTTCTTTTTGTTTTTAATTCTCCATGTCAAAGCTCCATACCTTGGATATTTGAGTGCTGTTAATGAATATGATGAACATAGTAGGCTATGACAAAACACTGATTTTTATCATTAGTTTTTAACTCTCTTTTATTAAAGGGTATATAGAATAATAACTTTGTAAAGTAATGTTCAAAGCAACCACTAGCTTAAATATTCAGGTTTTATAGAGAAAGTGATATTAGATAGTGGTTAAGAGCCAGAACTTTTGAGTCAAATTAACCTTAAATCCTAGCTCCACTACTTGTAAACTGTAGCCTCTCAGGGCTTTAGATACTTCCTGAATTTTTTTTTTCATTCATAAAATAGCAACAATAATATTTATTTACCTCAAGGATTGTCCTGAGGATTAAATGAGATAACCCTTATAAAAAGTCTCATTTTTAAGTGTGTATGTTACATGCTAAGTGTTCAGTAAGTGTTAGCTATTAGTATCTTTTTTTCAGTAAAAAGTGCGTAAGTTGTATCGTTTACATAGTTATCAGTCCAATGATCATTGCCTCAGTGGCCTGAAAGATATACTGAAGTTATAGGTTATAAATTTAGCTAAATTTGACTTTAAAAGCTACTTTTTTTTGAAAGAGAGATTTTTTGCTATAGGCACGTGTACTTGCCTGAGAGACAGAGAGACAGAAAGCAAGAAATCACCCCCATTGGGGGAGCGGGGGTTTTGGGTGATGGCCACGCAGCAATCCCTTCTCCTCCATTTTCCTCTCAGGATTTTGGGCATGTATATGGCATGAGTTTCAAGCAGCTGGGTCTGGGACTCAACTTGGTTGAGTTATGGAAGTTCAGCAAAGTAACCATTACACCATCTGCTGGTCCCCCAAAGCTACTTTTTAACACCTATTGAGGTTGCGATAAACTGTACATATTCAGAGTTTATACTTTAATATGTTTATGCCACACTTTTTATATTCATCTATCTGTTGCTACTTAGGTCATTTCCTCTTTTTGGCTGTTATAAATAAGGTGGCTATGAATATTCATGTACAAGTCTTGGTACCATTCTACATTCCCACGAGCACTATGTAAAGATTTCCATTCCACATCTTTGCTAAGATTTGGTATGGTCAATTGAAAGCTATTTTTTAAATGATTACCTTTTCTAAGGCCAACAGGTTGCATGGTAGTTAAGACATTGAACTCCCACATGGCCAACCACAGTTAGAGTTCTAGACCTGGCTGCTTGAAATAATACTGTGTGTTTGTGTGTGTGTGTGTGTGTGTGTGTGTGTGTGCCCCAAATCCTGAGAAATGGAGAAGGGATGGCCATCCTCTCTGGGGGGTGATTTCTCACTTTCCCTCTCTCTGTCTCTCTCTGACTCTCTTCCACAAGTACATATGCCCTATGGCAAAAACCTTAAAAAAATTATTATGCTTTGGGAACCAGCAGTTAGCGTAATGGCTATGTCGCTGGACTCCCGCGTAGTCGACCGCGGTTCGTGTCTCGGACCCGGTGGCTTACAACTCACGCCGGGCGCGTGTGCGTGCGTGCCCAAGATCCCGAGAGGAGAATGGAGGAGAAGGGATTGCGGCGTGACCATACCCCCCTGGGGGGTGATTTCTCGCTTTCTGTCTCTATGTCTCTCTCTGTCTGGCGAGCGCACGCGCCCTATAGCGAAAAACCTCTCCAAAAAAAAAAAAAAAAGAAAAAAGAAAAAAATTACTATGCTTTCATATTCTTTTTATGTTGTTATAAAAAACATATATAAGGGGAACCAGCAGTTAGCGTAATGGCTATGTCGCTGGACTCCCACGTAGTCGACGCAGTTCGTGTCCTGGACCCGGTGGCTTAAAACTCACGCCGGACGCATGTGCGTGCGTGCCCAAGATCCCAAGAGGAGAATGGAGGAGAAGGGATTGCGGCGTGACCATCCCCCCCTGGGGGGTGATTTCTCGCTTTTTGTCTCTCTGTCTCTCTGTCTCTCTCTGTCTGCCTGGCGAGCGCACGCGCCCTATAGCGAAAAACTTCTCAAAAAAAAAAACTTATTTGGGAAAAGTAAAAAAAATTGTCAAATAACTAAAAATTTTTAAGCTAATTTTAAAAGTCTTTGGAGTTAATACAAAGTAAGATTTTGCCAAAGATGTTGGAAAATTGTAAGATAGAGTTCTCCTTTAAAAACCTAATTTTGTAATGTGCATACCTGTTTCATATGTGCATTTTCTTCCTTTGATAGAGTTTTCCAGAAAAGGATCTTCTACATTGTCCATCTAAGGATGCAATTGAAGCTCATTTTATGTCTTGTATGAAAGAAGCTGATGCATTAAAGCATAAAAGTCAAGTAATCAATGAAATGCAGAAAAAAGATCACAAGCAGCTCTGGATGGGATTACAAAATGGTAATTATAGCAGTGTTTAATTTTAGAATACCACTTTGTAGAATATGATATAGTCGTGTAACCCTGTGAGTATTTGGTACATTTTAGAATTGGTAGCACAGATTTAAATTCAGCCTCTGTACCCAGATTTGCATAGAAGCTACTTTTTGTCATCCCTTACACTCTCCCAATGTTGCTTTGTTCACGGATTCTCTAGTATTAACCGATTGCTCAGCTTGTAACATATGACAGTATAAACTTCGTGTTTTGCTTCTGAAGAAAGTGCCCTTACTCCTCAGGTGTGATCCTTCTGGGATCATAATTTACAGCCTTGGGTATTGTAACAGGATACTTCCACTTGGGCAGGGATTTAACTCCATCCTCTGCTTTATCACAACAGTAAATTTGCTTTGTGCTTGGATTCCCTTTGTCTTTGCCGTGTTGGAGAACGTTTTCTCAAGGAAAAAGCCAAGGAAACGTGGGTCTTATTTCTGTATTATCTTTTGGAGACCATAGCTCCTTAATCTTGCATTGATTAACCCCTACCACAGGACATTCTGACAGTTGTTTTATATATAAACAGTCCTTACTTTACATGGTTCCAGTATGCAGACATTTCAGTGACCATTGGTTTAGTTAAGTAATACCAGTCCCCCAAGTATGTGGTTTAAATTTCAGGGACCATGGTGTGTGAGTGTGTGTATTATTTTCCTTCTTTTATAAGAGAGAGACAGACAGGTAGGTACCCTTGAGAGGGTCTCACTGTGCCACAGTCCTCCCAGCCAGCCAAGACCACAGGCACATGTGGGCATACCTGTTGTGTTCAGGTCGACCTAGGATATGAACCTGGGCATCACATGTGGCTCCAGTATCACACAGGGATACCCAGTCACCTGTACCGTTGTGGCTAGGCCATCATGTTGTACATATATATATATATATATATATATATATATATATATATATATTTTACCCCTATTTCTCACCCTCTGCCATTTCCCATGCTCCTCCCATACTATCCCAGGTATCTACCTACAGTTGTTTTACATTCCCCCCCACACACACACATTTTATTGATTTACAAAATTTCTTAAATAATCTTACTTTCAATAACAAGTTCAGCTGGTATATACATATCTGTGAATACATGTCTGACTTTAGGTGTGGAACTCTAAGTAGAATGAATATACTATAAGGTAGTGTCTAGCTAATGCTAAATAGCTCTACTATGGTCATCAAATAGGTATTTTTTAATATTATTGTGTAGTTTCAAGAAAAGCAGTTTTATCAAAGAAATGCTAAGAAACTTTACCTAAAACTTAAAGCCAGGAAACAGCTTAGGATTCTGGTCAAATATTAGGTACACGAACCTATAGGCAGCTCAAGACAGGACAAAAATCCTTAAACTGGAAAACAAAGCCTAGAAGAAAATCAGCAATATTTTAGTCAAAAGTCATAAAGTTCTATTTCACCCCAGTTTAGTCTCATGTACTTAATCTATCTTCTGTTGTGATTTGATCTTCTCGATTAAATTCTGGAATATAAAATTCAACTCCAGACTTGTCCCTATGATTAAGTTGGCCACTTTCTTAGTTTTGAACTCTTATTTCCGTGTGTCTGTATATAATTTTCCTGGTATAACATTCCCTTGAGAACTTCTTGGAGATCTGGTATGGTGTTAGTAAATTCTTTCAGGCTTTGTTTATCTGAGAATGTTCTTGTCTTTCCTTCCCATATGAAGGATAATCTTGCCGGGTGCAGTATTCTTGGCTGAAATTGCTTTTCCCTTAATACTTTGAATATATTTTCCCATTCTTTCCTCCCTTGCATTGTTTCCGGTGAGAGGTCCGCTGTTAGCCTGATGAGATATCCTTTGTAGGTAACTTACCTTTTCTCTCTTGCCAGTCTGAATATCTTGTCTTTGTCTGTGGTTTTGGTCATTCTGGCTATAATATGTCTTGGAGAGATCTTCTTGGGTTGATTCTATTGGGGTATTTCTTGGGACTGGATCTTTGAATGTCTCTCTAGGTTTAGAAAGTTTTCTTGCAGGATTTCATGGCATAGATTATCAGTGCCCTTATGAGTCTCTTCACCTTCTGGGATACCAATTATCCAGATGTTTGGACATTTGATGGTGTCTAGTATTTCTTGTATATTAATTTCACTTTTGGGGGCAATTTTCTCAGTCTTTGAGGTGGATTTTTCTAGGCCAGTGATTCTAACTGCTACATCTGAGATTCGATTTTCTGTATGATCAAATCTGTTTTTAATATTTTCAAGGGAGATTTTGACTTCCTTTATTATAGCCTTCATCTCTAACAGTCCCATTTGATTCTTTTTTATAGTGTGTATTTCCTCTTTTAGGTCTTGAAAGAATTTCCTCACCTCTTGGAATTCCTCAGCTTCTTTTCTTGCCTCTTCTGCAGTTCATTGTCTCTCTTCTCTTCCATCTCTTTTAGCTTTGTTACTATGAATATTCTAAATTCTTTATCAGACATTTCTATGAGTTTCATTGTACTGTCTGAAGATGAAGAGAAGTTATTCTTTTCCATAGGAGGAGAGGTATTTTCTTGCTTTCCCATATTTCTTGTGACCCTACGGTGATTTCTAGTCATCTGGTGGATGGTGCATTTCTCCTAATTCTTGAAGTTCAATCTGAGCATTCAGAGGTGTGCAGAAGGAGGTGATCTGCAATCTCTCTTCTCTTCCATTTTCACTCTTTGATTCAGTGGGAATAGAGGAATATTTGACCCTGATCGTATTCAGATGTTTGGATCCTGTTCACTTGGACTTATCTAGACACTTAGTGAGAAGAGGCTGAGCAGCCAATGAATAAAGAAAAAAAGGAAAAGAATTAGAGAAGAGGAAAGAAGTAGAAAATATAAAGTGGAAAAGAAGAAAGAAAAACTGATACTAAAAAAATTTATGTTTAACTTTAAGAACCAAAAAAAGAAAATGAAAACCACATGGCGCAAGTGCAAAAACAGTATTTCAGAATTCAAGTTCAGTATCTATCTCAGAATGGGCCTGGCCTAGGTTTGTGCCTTTCCTAAATGAAATGGGGAAAGGCAGCAATTAGCATAATAAAGGAGAGACTTGAGAGCTCAGAGAATACTTTACCTTTAAAAAAATAAAAATTTTAAAAAAAGGTAAAAGTCACAGGGAGACAGAGAGAAAAAGAGATATGGAGAGAAGGAGACAGAAGTAGCCCTGCCCCCTAGAAATGAATCTGGTGGAAGAAGCCTCAGCAGAAAATCTTCATTTTTGGTCAAGGGAAGCAGTATTTCATAGTTCAAGCTCTGTATCCATCTCAGGATGGGCCTGGCCTGGGATTGTGCCTTTCCCTGTAGAAATGAATCTGGAGGAAGAAGTCTCAGAAGAAAATCTTCATTTTTGGTCAAGGGAACAATATTTTAGAGCTCAAGTTCAGTATCCATCTCAGGATCTTGGGTGTAGATTTACAGTTAATAGTTATGAAAAGAACAAGGGTCTAGTTTTTTAGTTTCAGCTCTACTAGTAGTCATTTGCCAGATGACTCAGCCCCTTTGAACTTCACTATCTTAATTCATTATTAAAGAAAATATTTGTCAGATTGTCTTATAGGTGTCTATAGAGGCTTTAATGAAACACTAATACAGTTTATGTGAAAGTGTTTGAAAATAAGTAAAGCTACCTTGATAAAAAGAATTATTGAGAGCTCAGTTGAGACTTAAGGACAGGCTTGGCCAACTTGGATCATAGGTCAGCCACCTGTTTCTATAAATGTTACTTGAACCTAGCCGCACTCATTCCTTTATGTGTTTTCTCTACTGCTTTCCTACTTCAGTAGAGAGTTCAGTTGTTGTTCTTGGGACTACATGCATTCCCAGCGTATTTATTGTTTTGCCCTTTAAGAAAATGTCCATCCATAGAAGGTTGATCAGACTTAACAGTTCACACTACTGTTGACCTAAAATATGACTCATAATTTCATATATTCAAAATTTGGTAGAACTTAATGCATCACACTAAATGTAAGTGCTATTATTAGGTATAAAATGTCTTCTTGCTTTTTTTGCCTTCACTCATGTTCTTTCTTATGTGACTATCACAGAGAGTTTCCTTTAGTAAGTTTAATTTTATTAGTTTTAAAGTGGAGTTTGATTAAATATAACATAGAATAGTATTTGGTTAAAATATACTCTATTCAATTTTGGGTTTTGGCTCCATGAGGCTGATCCACATGAGGAGGTTCCACGTTCACATCTGAATACCTCCTTGAACATGCCAGGTGCATGTGTGTCCTTGATCCAGGGCTGGTTGAAGCTAGGGGGTGGATCACAGTGTGAAAAACTGTGTTAGGTTGGGTCTCTCTGTCTCCTGTGTCTTTTATGCATGGAAGAAAGAAATTAACTTTAAACAACGTGTGTCTGCATGAGTAAAATGCAAGATGTTCATTAAATTTAGGTAAATTGATGAAAGATGGGCATTTTCCATTTCACTTCTTCCATCTGGAGTGCTCTTTTCTCCTTAACTCCTTTTTTTTTTTTTTTTCCTCCATTGCTTGAGTATATGTGTGCTGACCAGAGAGAGGAAGAGGGAGGACGCACAAACACGGGGCATGGGCATGCTGCAACCCTTTCTCCTCCATTTCTCCATCCTGTTGGGATTTGGGGCGTGCATGCACACACGCTGAGTGTGTTTTTTCAAGCTGCCAGGGCTGGGATTTGAACTGAGGGCAGCCACTTGGAGTCTAGTTCTCTTAACCATTAGGCTGTGAGGTTAGCCCTCTCTCCCCTTTTGTGCGTTTAAGTTCTACTCATGTTTTAATGCTCATCTCTGTTGTCACCCTCTATATGAAACCGTCCTTTTATTGTTTTAGTCAGCAGATACCTTACTGAATGTGTAGCATGTGACCCTGTGCTAAGAGCTAGTGATCATCCCACACTAGTTCAGAGCTCACAAACAAGTGGAGGCAGAGCTGTGTGTGCTTTCATGCCATGCGGCTCCTTGCCCATTTATATGTATCTGTGCTACAGTCTCCTCTTATTTCTTCATCCTACTGTGATTTTGGACATGCACACGCAGGCACATACACCTAGCATGTTTTTCAAGCCTCCAGGAGTACAGTTCCCACAGTGGTCGGCTATGTGTGATCCGCTTCTCAACTACTGTACCATGGGGCCCACTTTTGTATTTTACCATGTTCTGGTATAGTGACATGGCTTGTGCAATCTGTAAACATGGAAGTTCTCCTTAGTGGAGTGTGTCATGCATTTTTGTGTCCTTAGCACAGAGTGTGGCCTTAAGCAGACAATAGAGAAAATAAGTACTGACTGAATGACTCTTTTCCTCTTCCTTTCTAATACTACCAGGAATAATATATATAACTTCTCATAAATAGTTTAATATTGTTATAAAATAGAAGTGCCTGGTTTGAATTTACTTATGGAAATAGGTTTTTATGTTATAAATTTCTCCCTCTTGAAGAAGTTCCTATTAATTTGTGAAGCCAAAGATATTTCATTTTTTTGTTAGTATACTTGTAAATTCACTGAAATTGAGACAGAGCAGATGGTAACTTTATTTCATTTAGAACTGCACCTGTAGAGTATACAACTAAACAACTATTTAAGCAATTTTTGAATACTTTCACATGCTAATTTTAATTTTGCAGATCTCTGTGAAAGAGAAATAAGAAAAGCTCATGAAACCAAGAAAACTCAGTTAAGACATACTGTGCCTTTCATTGTTTTTTTATAGGTTTTCTGTTTAGATATAAAATATTTTACATCCTTATGAAACAGAGTTAATGACCACAAAAAAGAAAAGAAAGTAGCATTTTTTATTTATGACATAGTTGTCACTGCATGTGAAGGTTGTTTATTTTATGACAGGCTGTTTTTTTCTTATAAGCTAGAGAACAGAGAAAATTTCTGAAAATATTTTTAACATAATATATGATTTGTTTTTCAGCTCTGCTTTTCTGAGTAGATCTCACATTATTTTATGAAAAGGATGACATTAAATAAGTTCCATGAACTTTCAAATAAATGCAGTGTTTGACTGCTATAAATGTCTAGATTTACATTGTTTCTTAAGTTTGGTTAGTCTTTTTTAGCTAAATTTTTAGAGACATTGATTATTTGATAATGTGCCATATTAACTTACAACTGGTTTCTAGGAGGAAATAGTGACTAGCTAATGGTGATTTTACATCAAGTCACAGAATTTTGAAAGTACTGCTGTTTTGTAGGTGATGGAAAAATCTAAATGCGATGGTTCCTGTTGTTTGGAGGCTGTATGGTAGAGCCATGTGGGTTGTGATTGCATTGCTTTGTTTTTATTAGTTGTCTATGGTAGACTGGTACTGGGCTGAGAACTACTGGGCTGAGAAGCAGCAGTGAACCTAATCTGTTCTCTCACCAGTTGTGTGACTGTGACTAATCATTTTTCTCTCTAAGCTGTTTTTGTGTTTATAAATGCAAAGGTGATAGTACTAAGACTCAAATTCATGAACTCTAAAGTGTGTGTGTGTGTGTATAAATCTTACTTCTTTTTTTTAGAAACTTTTTTTTTTTTTTTTTCATGAGAACAAGAGATAGAAAAAGGGATACGGATCCTTGACAGGGTCTTCACACACTGCAGTTCTCCTGTCCCAGCACTCTAGCTTGTTAGGATCCTGGGTACTTGGGCCCATTGTGTTTTGGGATCTAAACCACGGTTGCCCATGTGGCTTCCAGCACTACAGAGCAGCATACCATGGTAGCTGGACCTCCAACTGTCACCAGTGAATGATTTTAAGTGAGACTGTATTAGAATTACATTTTCCTTTTTAAGATATTCCTTTGATTGTGGTGTGGTTAATGACTTAGATGGCAGCCCATACCATTGTTCAGATGGAAGATGGCAGTTGCTCAGACTCTTAAGTAGTGTCCTTGAGTAGAGAGAAATAGACAGATTTAAGAATTATTTGACATATAGGATTGCAAAGACTTAAAATTTGGTTAAATATGGTAAATAGTAGAATGAGAGCTGTGGAGGTTAATTGCCAGATGTCTGAGAGAAGAGTGTGCCTGACTGTACTCTTCCTCAGCTTATACATCATCAAGAAATCTTTGTTGAATTAATACATTTAAGATAAATTACTTTTTGAGGGGCCAGCAGATGGCATAACTGTTACATTGCTGGATTCCCACATGGTCAACCATGGTTGAGTCCTGGACCTGGTGGCTTGAAACTCAGGCCAAGTGCATGTGTGTGTGGGTCCAAGATCCTGGGAGGAGAATAGAGGATAAGGGACTGTGGTGTGGCCATATTTCTCACTTTCCCTCCCACTGTCTCTGTCTCTCTCTGGTGAGTGCATGTGCCCTACGGCAAAAACCTGTAAAAAAAGATAAATCACTTTTTGATATCAAAAAGTACTATAATCGAAAAAATCTTAGGTTATTTCAATATAGAATTGATGTTTCAATTTGTGCTGATTTCTACTAAGTACGGTTTTACTTTTTTTAAAATAATTGACAGTGGTGCCAGCAGATTGCATAGCAGTTATGTCGTTGGACTCCCACATGGCTGACCACGGTTCAAGTCTTGGACCCAGTGGCTTGAAATTCACACTGGGTGGGTGTGCATGTGTGCCCAAGATCCTGGGAGAATTGGGGAAAAGGGATTGCGGTGTGCTGTACCTTTTGGAGGGTGATTTTTCACTTTCCTTTTCACTGTCTCTGTCTCTGTCTCTGTCTCTCTGTTGAGCTCACACACCCTAAGGCAAAAAACTCTAAAATAAAATATTTACCAGTAGGTGCCTGTGCTTGCTGAGAGAGATCAGGTGGGGGTGAGGGAGATGGGGGGACCTATTTCCCCAGGGGAAAGGGTTACACTGCAATTCCTTTTCCATATCTCCCTCCCTCTTTTTGGGATTTTGAGTATGCAAACATATGCACCTGGCTTGTTTTTCAAGCTGCAGGGTTCCAGAGACTGGAACTTTGTGGCTGGCTATATGGGATCGAGCTCCCTTAACCTTGAGGCCTCTGGCTGACCCAATACTGTTTTATTTTCTAAATGCTTAAAAATATATTACAAGATTTTGATAGAGATTGAAGTAAGATGATAAAGTCCATTCATATTTTTAAGTTGAAACATTTGCTTATCTTCTGGTTTTAGTTACCACTCATTTTTCACAATTTAATAAAATTATTCGTAGTGATTTTATGATCTTCAAATTCCTTTGGTGTCCTCTAAAGTAAATTCTGCTTATTCAACGACTTGCATTAATTTAAAGAAGTATATTTATTAAAGCAGAGTACCTACCAGTATCTTCGAGTCTATGGAAGCATTATTTTCACTTTAGCTGTTGTGTTTTCACCCTTTCCTTTCAGAAGACTATTCTGAGAGAAAAGTGGAAGCTAAATAGAAGTTGCGTGGTTGAGTGTGCACGGGCAAGCATCTTGTAGTGGACCCTGGTCACATTGCAATCTTCTTTCCTTTAGTTCTTCATCCAGCAGGATCCTGGGTGTACATGTTGTGAAGCTGAGGGGGCTGGGATTTGAACCATGGTTGGCCATGTAGGTTCTACCTTCCTTTGCTGGTGCTAGCCCCATTGCTACTTTTTAAAAATCTCGTCTCATATTTGATGTTGGCCTTCCTGCCATCTGTTCCCCTATGTTCCTGCATTTTGTTTCTTTTTTATGGGTGTTATTTTTATGTTAATTAGTTGAACAAGTACTTACTCAATGCTTACTCTGTGATTTCTGTCTTAGGTTTTAGAGACACAGCAGTGATCAGAATAGAGATTTTGGGACTGGCAGGTGGTGTGGTGGTTAAGGACGTTGGACTCCCACATGATAGACCATGGTTCGTGTCCTGGACCTGGTTGCTTGCTTTCTCACTTTCTCTTTCTCTCTCTCTTTCTCTCTCTCTATCACTCTGTTCCTCTCTGGTCAAATTAAAATAAATTAAGTAAATAAAATCATTCTTAAAGAAAAAAAAGAATAGAGATTTCTACCCTTTTTTAAGAGAGATTTTTGACATGAGGTATGTATGCTTGCTGGAGAGGCAGAGAGACAGAAAGCGGGAAGTCACCCGCCAGGGGAGATGGCCATGCTACAGTCCTTTCTCCTCCATTCTCCTCTTGGGACTTTGGTCATGCACACACACGCACCCAGCGCGTTTCAAGCCTCCTGGTCCAGGGCTTGAACTGCAGTCGGCCATATGGGAGTCTTGCGACACAACCATTCTGCCATCTGCTGGTCCTGGGATTTCTACCCTTGTATAAATTAAATTTAAGTGAGAGAGGCAGCTAATAAATATATATCTACATATTTAAGTAAAATATGTAGTGTATCATATAACAAGTGGGAGAAAAAAACAGAAAGATTAGAAGGAACTGTTGGGTGTGAGCATTGTTATTGGATCGTCGGAAACGTCATGACGCACTTTTACATAGAAAAACCTATCTACAAAAAAAAAAGGAAATAATGAGATTGTCTGACAGTAGTGAAGAAAGTATTAAGATACTAGAATCTAATACTACAGCTAATAATTTCATATTGTTTACTTTCACAGTAAGTGCCATCTTTTTTATTTCAGTTTCAAGGATTTGACAGTTAATGTGTCCCAGAGCAATCCCATTTATTCTGGATGTTTGGCAGTTTTGTTTTCACTAATCTTTGTGTGTGTTTCTTTCTAGAAACAGTTAAGCTAACTAGTCATCTTTTCTTTCTTTCCTTTTTTTTTTTTTTCCTTACAATACTTTTTCCTGGAAGGTGAATAAGTTCAACCTGAAGCTAAGTGTGTGGCATTCAGGAATCTATAATTTTGTGAGAAAGTTGCTTAAAGCAAATTTGTAACCTGCTTGGGCATTCAATTAATTTTACTTTGGAACAAACAAGCACTTTACTATCTATTGTCCTTTACATGTTTTAAATCAATCTCTTGGTGTTCTACTTTCTGTAATTAAAATAGTGGTGGGAATTTTTAAAGTTTATGCATTCGTGTTTTAATATAAGGCTATAAAGATAATTCGTGAGGCTTCTGGAGAAAGATTGCTCTTGAAATTATGTGATTTAAATGAATAAATAAATTTTGTAATAATTTGGACCTTAGCCTCTTACAGTGCTTTGAGAAGACTTGGCAGTGAACATCATGAATAATAAAACTTGGTGAAATAGTTATTTCACAATACACAACAGACTAGACTAAGGTACATTTGTGGGAAGGAGTCCATTAGTAACAATGAATACTCATATATCCCAGAGTTCATCAATGATAGGGAATGCTTTTTCTTTTTTAGTTTGCTATAGGGCATATGTGCATCCCAGACAATGGAGGGGTAAGAAATCATCCCCCAGGGGTAATGGCCACACCACAATTCCTTCTCTACTTCTCTTTGAGATTTTAGACATGTGTACATACAGGCCCAGCTTGTTTTTCAAGGAACCCTGTCTGGGACTTGAACCGCATAGTTGGCCATGTGGGATATAGCCACCTTAACCTTCATGCCACCTGCTAGCCCCAGGGAATGCATTTTTCATAACAGGTTCAGTTGATAGATGTATAAATTTCTGTATGGGTGAGTTGATACTTCAGTGTATACTCTGATTAGTAATTGGAAATTTTTTTTTTTCTTTTTTTGGAGAGGTTTTTGCTATAGGGCGCGTGCGCTCGCCAGACAGACAGAGAGAGACAGAGAGATAGAAAGCAGGAAATCACCCCCCAGGGGGGATGGCCACGCCGCAATCCCTTCTCCTCCATTCTCCTCTCGGGATCTTGGGCACGCACGCACACGCGCCGGGCGTGAGTTTAAGCCGCCGGATCTGGGACTCGAACCGCTGTCGACTACGTGGGAGTCCAGCGACATAGCCATTACGCTAACTGCTGGTCCCAGTAATTGGAAATGTTTTTAGGAAACAGCTTGACAGGAATATGAAGGTTTAATTTCATGATGTCCTTTTTAAAAATCTCAAATTATCTAGAGTAAAAAGGCTACTTTCTCATATCTTTTATTTTTGGCTCACTTTAAGGAGTTTTGGGGGCCAGCATTGGTAATGTAGTGCTCTGTGATATTGATCCCACAATGGGAAGATCCCAGGTGCACATCAGGAGGTATTCCTATACATGTCAGGTGTGCCTTTTCATACCAGTGGTTCAGACTGACTGAGACTGGGCCTAGATCACAGTGTGAGGATTCTAGTGGGTGTCTTTTTCTATTCCTTTATCTCTCTCTCGTGGAAGAAATAAAATTAAGAAAAGGAATTTTAGGGCTGGCCCTACATTTAGCACAGTGGCTAAATGCTTTTTGCATTAGGATTCCCGTTCCACATGACCTCCCTCAGTTCACATCCCAGCCCCCTATGGCCTGAAAAATATGCTGGCTGCATGTGTGCCTTTGTGCCCGAAATCCTGATCAGGATGATTGTGACACATTACAGTTTGAGAAACACTATGGAGAAGGATTTCATAATCTCCATACTATTGACATCTTGGGCCAGATAAGGCTTTGACTGGCCATGGAAGAGGAGCGCTGTCATAGACTTTGTTTGAGGTTTAGCAGTTTTAGAGAGGTGATAGGGAGCTATAGGTAAAACTGCTTCTCCTTTAGAGTAGTAATGATCAGTTATTGAGTAACTTTAACTCATTCCAAGTTCTGTACTCGGCATTTTATAATTATATAAATTAACACTGTCATCACAACAGCCTTATGAGCTGTGTTTTAAAGTCCAAAGCCTGGGCCATCCCGTTTATGATGTTTCTCATCTGTTTAGCAGCTCAGTCCAAAATAAGATGATAAAGTGTAATTTGTAAAATTCTGGGTGGGCCGGGCTGATTTTTGAGGTAGTTATATAGCTTTAAGACGTTTGTTTTGCAGTGAATGCATTGTTAATAACAAGTATAATTTTGTAGAAGATGCTACTTGAAAAATTCTAGTAGCTAAAAAATGAACTATGATTGAATTTTCTAGTTTCACTCATTTTCCTTGTCTTCTTTTAAGGAATGGTTCCCAGTTGAGTAATGTTTTCAATTGAGTATCACAATGCATTTCTCCATGTACTCATAAAAAATGATGTCTCCTTAATTAACCTATTGAAACAAGTAATATTTCTGCAATAGCAGCTACTGCTAGGTGTTCCAGTTTATCATCCCTTACATACTAAAGAAGACAAGATTTGTTAAATTACTATACTTGATACTACCATGAATTTTGAAGCATAGAGCCCTGGAATTTTTGATAATATAAACATGCCCTTTATTGTTTCCCAGATCCCTATTAATAACAGGTCATACTTGAATTGTCTGAATGTTGAATTTTAGCAAACAAGTAGTGTTTTATTTATAGAAATGTAACTGAAAATTTTCTGTGGTATGGTTGCACCCAGGCACAGCTACTGGCCTGAAAACCTTGGACTGATTATTTACCTCTTTTGAGCCACAGTTTTCTCCTCTTTACAATGAGGAGAGCTGCATTGGAAAATTGTGTGAAAATAAACAATATACAATTCTTTTTCTTTCTTTCTTTCTTTTTTTTTTTTTTAAGAGGTTTTTGCTGTAGGGCATGTGTGCTCGCCAGAAAGAGAGAGAGAGACAGAGAGACAGAAAGTGAGAAATCACGGGAACCAGCAGTTAGCGTAATGGCTATGTCGCTGGACTCCCACGTAGTCGACCGCGGTTCGCGTCTCGGACCCGGTGGCTTACATCTCACGCCGGGCGCGTGTGCGTGCGTGCCCAAGATCCCGAGAGGAGAACGGAGGAGAAGGGATTGCGGCGTGACCATCCCCCCTGGGGGGTGATTTCTCGCTTTCTGTCTCTATGTCTCTCTCTGTCTGTCTGGCGAGCGCACGCGCCCTATAGTGAAAAACCTCTCCAAAAAAAAAAAAAAAAAGAAAGTGAGAAATCACTCCCCAGGGGGGATGGCCATGCCGCAATCCCTTCTTCTCCATTCTCCTCTCAGGATCTTGGTCGCACACACACCCGGCGTGAGTTTAAGCCACCCGGTCCAGGACTCGAACTGCAGTTGACTACATGGGAGTCCAGCGACACAGCCATTACATTAACTGCTGGTCCCACAACAGTCTAAGGTGAGTCAGCTTGTTGTGTGGTAGTTAAGTTGATAGGATACCACATGGCTGTGTGGTTTTAATCCTGAACCTGGCAGTTTGAAAAACATGCCCTATGTGTGTTTATATGTGCCCAAGATCCAAAAAGGAAAAATGTAAGGGAGAGGATTGCAGTATGTCCATACCCCCCTGAGGGGGTGCACTCTCACTTTCCCTCTCTCTCTGTCTCTCTCCATTAGACACATGTGCGGTTTAAAATTTTTTAAATTTTAGGGTTTTAAAATGTGTATAAATTATTAATAAAAGTGATCATTCTGGTTCTACTATAATGAGAACTTAAGCTTTTCCTTATGTCTCATTCTTGCATCATTGTTGCTTGGTTTACTACCACTTTAACCAGTCTACACTTCTAAAATGCTTTTTACTTAAATATCTATCGTTGGTTACCTGGCATTTCGGGAGGTGGGGATGGGTGGGTTCTACTAGTGCAAAATAAAAGACCAGGTTGGGTCAGGTACTGAACCAGGCCTGCCACGTAGCCTTAGACACCACAAGGGAATTCCCTCTGGCTGTGTCACCATAGCTAGGATGTTGTTATTTTTTAAATCATTACTATTTTTGGAAATTTCTTCAGGTGATCCTAGTGAACAACTAAAGTGGAGGATTATTTTCTACATCCTCAGTAACCATTAATGTCCACTTTGTTTGAAAGCTGTTGTCGTTTGTCACTGGGTAATCATTAATAGTGTTTTCTAATTCATATTTTCTTACCAGAAACATAGGGATTTGTTTCAGAATAAAGAAACAATATTTTTCAAAAATTACAGTGAACATAATGATTGTACTTTTCTTTGTAGATCTTTCAAAAATTAAAATATAGCTTTGTTTTTGCCTTACAATTTTGGAATGCTTCCTGACTGAAGTGAAAATGAACTTGGTTACTTGTTAAATTTGTCTCTGGCCCTTTGAATCTTAGAAGGTGATGAACTAATTTAGGAGAAGAGGAAGAACAGTATCTAATATGTACATTAGTTTTGAAAAATGATAAAGCAGATTATTGGTTATAAATCTATAGGTGATTTTGACAGGAATACATACACAGAATTAGTCCTGGCCTACCATTGTGCTACAGCTCTAGAAGTCTCTTTTTGGCAAACAATTACTTTTAAGTACTTGTCTTTTGGATTAAGGAAACACATTAGTATAATTGAAGATCATTCTTCCTTTTTAAATTTTTAACATGTGCCTGTGGAACAACAGAGTAAGTTGGGGGTTTTTTATCCATATTGACATTTTTGAAATAATCTTTTATGTTGTTTCTCAGTTTCAAAATAAATGTGTAATAAACTCTTCTTAATTGGTTAGAATACAGTAATTGAATCCTGCCTACTTAAAAATAAAACTAGTGACTAGGATTGACTTTGGGAGTCCATTTAAAGATGTTGTAATTTGCAGTTGTGGTTTATTAGCTGGGGATGTTGAAATTAAAATTTACAGTCTGCTTTTTTCAATACTTAGTAAAATTAGTTTTTAAAAACTTTCCAGCAGTAGTTTTTTAACCATTTACAGAGTTTTCATGGGTAGCTAGTTTTTACTAGCTCCATGTATGTATTGGTGCTGTAACATAAAGGATAGCCCTGTGCGCCTCTGAGCCACTCAACCTCCCATATTTAAAAGAAACTTTTTTTCCCCCTCCATTATGCTTATCTCCTCTCTGGCAATATTTTAAGACATGTTAGAAAAGAGAGAGGTTGGCAAGGAATGGTTACCTAGGTCTTAAGCTAGTTGAGAAAGAACTCAGACTAGCCAGTCTAGACTGGAGGATTCCTCAAACATTGACCTGAGTGTCCTTGGACCACCATTCCTGTTCCCACTACTGTTTTATGATGTAGGTGGAAATTAATGCAGCTGCAATCCACAAAGGGTGAATGTCAACTACCTGTGCCTACAGAGTGAGAAGATAGAAGCGTAGAGGGTAGATGAAAGGGTGAGAGAAAGTAAAAGAGGCCATGGAGCATTTGGTGTTGAAAAGTGTTGCAGCTGCATCGTGTCATGGCTCTTATTCCACCACCTCGCATAGTGGGGCGCACCGGCAATGGCCGTTCAGCTGCCGAACTCTGGTAGCAGCGTTCACTTAGAATTTGATGTGAATGGTGCAGACTTCTTACTTGCACCTGAACACTCCAGCAGTCCTGTGATAGAGGGGTGTAGGCAGTGCCACTTTTCCATACTGGTCCTTGACACTTCGCTTACCTTGTTGTGAAATCAGAAATTCGGTTCTTCTCTTCCTAAATCTTAGGTAGCCTAAGAGAGAATGATAATAACAAACATACAAGTAGCGCTTACTTTGTATCAGGCACGGATAGAGTTACTTTGCTACTGTTAACTCATTCCTGTCAATGACTTTATGAATCTATAATATTAGTATGTTCACTTTATAGATGAAGAAATTGGAGCACGGAGTTTTAAAAAGTGCCTTGCTCAAACTCATGTAGCTAGTAAATGCCAAAAGTGGGAAGCCTACCAGACTCTGGCTCCAGAGTGTCTGCTTTTCTGCTACCCCATGTAATATTTGTGGGTCCTTCTTTTTGTTGTCCCCATTTGCCTCAAGTAGTCATTCATTTGGTTACTTAATTATTGAAAACATCCATCGAAAATGTACTGTGTGCCCTGAATTTTCCAGAGCTGAAGATAGACAAGAGAAAGTCCTTGCCCTCACGGAACTTTTATTTTTTTTTATTTTTTTATTTATTTATTTTTTTTTTTTTGGAGAGGTTTTTGCTATAGGGCGCGTGCGCTCGCCAGACAGAAAGAGACAGAGAGATAGAAAGCAGGAAATCACCCCCCAGGGGGGATGGCCACGCCGCAATCCCTTCTCCTCCATTCTCCTCTCGGGATCTTGGGCACGCACGCACACGCGCCCGGCGTGAGTTTAAGCCGCCGGGTCCGGGACGCGAACCGCTGTCGACTACGTGGGAGTCCAGCGACATAGCCATTACGCTAACTGCTGGTCCCCACGGAACTTTTATTTTAGTTGAGGAAGACAGACAGTAAATTATACCTGTAAATATGATAGTTTCTAATAATGATAAAAGCTTAGAAGAAAATAGAGTAATGATATAGGGAATCATTAGCATGTGGGGGTACTTGAGAAAAGTAGCCTGAAGTGATTGTTTGGGAAATCTTCTTGGAGGAGGTGACATTTGTGCTGAGACATGAATGATAAGAAAGCAGCAGCTATATGAATAGTAAAAAGATGGGGATTCCAGCCTGTTGAAAGTGTGAGATGGGAATAAGCTTGGCATTTTCTAGGGAGAAAAATAGTGTGACTTGGAGCTTAGTGAGTGAGCAAGGCAGTTACTTGGAGAATTAATAGGATAGGTGGTGGGATCTCAGAGGAAAGTGGGAGCGATGGCATTCCAAGGGGGCTGGAGCGGGGCTGGGAGGAGTCTGCTTCCTGGGACAGAGCTGTTTTTATTCTGGACTTTACATATGGTTGCCTATGTGCAGAATTTAGTAGGGAGCAGTCTGCCCCAGCCAGTTGAAGGCAAAAAGAGGACACAGTGGCATTTTATTTTTTAAAAGATAATGATTCTAGTATTTAAAAGAACCGTATGTTTGAATTGCATCATAAAGCATTATTCTTGGGACCAGCAGGTGGTGTAATGGTTACATCGCTGGACTCCCACGTAATCGACTCTGGTTTGAATCCTAGACCCAGCGACTTAAAACTCATGCTGGGCACCAGTGGGTGCGTGTCAAAGATCTCCAGAGCAGAACAGAGGAGAAGGGATTGTGGTGTGGCCATCCCCCCAACACACACCCCGCCGAGGGTGTGTGTGATTTCTTGCTTTCTATCTCTCCGGCAATTGCACACACCCTATAGCAAAATAAATAAATAAATATAAAGCATTATTCTTTGTGCCTATTGGGAGAAGAATTTGAAAATTTATTCAGAATGATAAGATTTGTGGTTTTTTTGGGGGAGAGATTTTTGCTGTAGAGTGAATGTGCTTGCTAGATAGAGACAGAAAGTGAGAAATGCCCCCTCCCCTGGGGATTGGCCACATTACAATCCCTTTTCCGTTTTCCTCTCAGGATCTTGGGTACCACATGCACATGTGCCCTGGAGTGAGTCTGGGACTCGAATTGCGGTTCATTATGTGGGAGTCCAGCCGTACAACCATTATGCCATCTGCTGGTTCTGCAATTTATGTTTTAAAAGAGCCTTCTGGGGACCAGCAGATGGCGTAATGGTTACATCACTGGATTTCCACATAGTTGATCATGATTCATCACTGGATTTCCTCATAGTTGATCGTGATTTGAGTCCCAGATTTGGTGGCTTAAACCTTACGCTGGGTGCATGTGCATGCATGTGTGCCCAAGATCCCCAGAGGATAACAGAGGAGAAGGGATTATGGTGTGGCCATCCCCATTGGGGAGGTGATTTCTTGCTTTCTGTCTCTCTGGCGAGAGCACACACCCTACAGCAAAAATATCTCTTTAAAAAAAAGGGGCATTTTGCTACATAGAAGGTATAAACATGGACTGCAACCAATCAGGAGGCAGCTGCAATGATTAGATGAGAAAGTGAAAGTGGTAGCAGTGAACACAGAAGTAATTGCACTCTGAATATATATTATTTACTGTCCTTGAAACCTGTTTACCCCAACTGTAGCATTTATTTTGTAGGACAAAGGAGGAGTCTTTTCTTAGTTTCTGAGAATAAACTGGTAGTTAAGTCAGGATTGTCCTGGGGTCTGGGTTTTATTCGTCTTCGGATTCACCAAACCACACATTCCTCCTGGGTATAATCCTACTGCCAAGATGTGTGTTTGTGTAGAGGTTAAGGATTCGCCTCCTGTAGGACTAGCAGTCCTCAGGTTGATGCAGAGGCCAGCCTGCTTCTGTGCTCTTGATGAACTTTAGAGCATATAAAGGCTACTTTGTTTTGATGAAGACCTCCCCAGATATATCTCAGTGGTTAAGCCTCAAGCGGCAGAGCCATAGTCGTTTCTGGCTCATCCAAGTGTGTGGGTGTTGTTCTGTTGAACTGCAGCCAAATACCCATGGGTGTGTCAGGGAACGAGAATGCTCCCTGCCCCTGGTTGAGCCTGGCTTCCCTATTAATATGTGACTCTCTTCATTGGACCTAACTCAGAAGACAAGTAGGTTTGGAGAACAGGTCACTAATTGTCATTATTATTAATGTTTTATGTTTATTTATTTCTTCTATGAGAGAACGATAGGTAGGCAACCCAACAGAGTCTTCACACCAGGAACCACCAGTAACCTCAGCCATCCGCAAGAAGCACTTGCCTGGCGTGTACAGAGAGACCACCAGTGGATGCTGGGTCTTCCCTTATGGCATCAGCATTACAGAGCTTTGCATGACTGCTGAGCCACCACAGCTGGCCGGGTCACTTATCTTTGGGGAGCCTACCAAGAATTAATACTTGTTCTCTTTTCACCCTCCTATTTTGTCTTACAAGGATGTTAACATATTACATAAGAAATTAATTCATATATGTCCGTATTTGGCTGTTTTCTTTTACAAACCTTGAAAGCCTTTGGTTAAAATCTCAGATATATACATTACATGGCCACTTATAGTACTGATTTGAATAATACTGTTGATAGATGGAAAATTTTATGAAGAATGGGTTCTTTTCAGTAGTGATTTTCAGCTATTTACTTTTCCCTTCATAGAAAAATGTCAGATCTGCCTTTACTGTGCTGTCATACTCGTATTTATTTGGTGTATCATGGATGTTAAAGACCAAGAAGCAAATGGTATATCCAAGCAGAGGCTTCCTCACTACTACCATGTTATTTGAGAGCCCAGCTAGTTGAAAATTAAGCACTGGTTGCATCCCTATAGTCCCTTTGGATGTCCTTTCTGTCTCCTGTGGGGAGTTTGAGACACATTATTTGTGGCATAAGAATATTAAAAGTGATTTTACATAGAATTCTTACCTCATATTAAGCTTAAGTGAGAGAATAGTGAAATCTTTTAACGTTGCTACTTTTTCCTGCTGTTTTCCATGTAAAGAACAAAATACAGATTTTTTTTTTTTTTTAAAGAGATTTTTGTCCTAGGGCACATGCACTTGCCAGAGAGATTAAAAAGTGAGAAATCACCCCCAGGGGGAATGGCCTTGCTGCAATCCCTTCTCCTCCTTTCCCCTCTTGTGATTTTGGGCACGCAGGCACACATGCCTGGTGTGAGTTTTAAGCCACTGGGTCTGGGACTTGAATTGCAGTTGGCTATGTGGGAATCCAGTGACGTAACCATTTCGCCCTCTACTGGTCCTACAAAATACACATTTGAAGAGCTTTATGCATCTTAGAAAGATCTGAAATTAAAAATAAAATGTTCTTGGTGGTTTTAAATTTTCTATAACCAATGTTAAGGTTCAGTTCAGCAGAATGTGAGGAAAAATTGGTGGCCACCAGGATTTTGAGGAATTCTATTTTTTTAAATTATTTAATTTTATTTATTATTATTATATAGTTTTAAAATTGTTATAGGGCATGTACGCCCACCAGAGAAAGCTAGGATTAGGGGTGGGGTGAGAAGGGTGGGAGTCCAGCACCTTAACCATTTGCTGGCCCTGAGGAATTCTATTTTTAATCTTTCTTTTTTGAAAAATGTAGAATGAATATTTCTGTAGGATATGCCTTCAGTTTATAATCCTTGATTTGGTGCCCTGCTTAAACATATCTTAAGTTTTTAAAAAAGAAACCAGGGACCAGCAGATGGCGTAATGGTTTTGTCGATGGACTCCTACATAGTCGACTGTGGTACGAGTCCCGGACCTGGCGGCTTCAAAAAACCTCACACTGGGCAAGTGTGTGTGTGTGCCCAAGATCCCGAGAGGAGAATGGAGGAGAAGGGATTGCAGCATGGCCATCGCCACTGGGGGTGATTTTTCACCTCTGTCTCTCTGGTGCTCCCTATGAGAAAAATCTCTCTTTAAAAAAAAAAGAAAGAAAGAAACCAGTTTATCAGTCGTGTTGTTAATAACTCTGTCAAGAATAAGCTAAGTAACTGCTAATCTTAATCTTGTATTTATTTCTTTGTTTTGTTTCTGAATTAGAACTAAATAAATTAGAAAATTGTTGAAAGTGATATACATTTACTTAAAATTATACTTTAAAAAGCAAACAGCCAGAAACCAGAGAACATAATGCTTCTGTTATTTTTGAGTGCTATTCTTTTTTTTTTTTCTTTTTTTCTGCCAAAGGACAGGTATGCTCACCAGAGAGAGAAAAAGGGAGAAAGCACCTCCTCAGTGGGACATGGTCATGCCTCAGTCCCTTTTCCTCCGTTCTTCCATCCTTGGGATTTGGGGCATGCATGCTTGTGTTTTCAAGCCACTGGGACTGGGATTCCAATTGCAGTTGGCCATGTGGGAACTGGCTCCCTTAACCACGGTGCTATGGGGCCAGTCTTGTAAGTGCTATACTTCATGACAGATAAAACAACTAATTTTATGATTTAACTATAATACCTGATAGTATAGTTACAGTATTTAAACAGTCACTTAGAAAGAGGTCAGTAGGTTTTTAAGTCATTGATATTTACAAATATAGTAAAGTAGCCCTTCTTTAACTTTATTTTAATTTTTGACTGGAGATAGAGAGCTAGTAATATTACAAAATTCAGTATAGAAGGCACTTGGTTATACACTCAATCTCAGCACTTATTTCTTTCACTTGTATATACTTGTATGTTGTTAGTAAATTTGAATTAATAAAATTCAAATTAATTAATTTGGGCCACCTGGTGGCATGGTGCTTAGGGCAGCAGTATTGCACATAAGGTGACTGTGTGGTTCAATTCCCGGACCGAGCACCTTGAAAAACAAACTGAGCATATGTGTGTTCATGTCCAAAATCCCAAAAGGAGAAATGGAGGAAAAGGAACTGTGATGTGGCTATCTCCCATGAGGGGTACTTTCCCACTTTCTCTCTGTCTTTCTCTCATGAGCACACATGACCTCTAGTAAATTAAAAAATAAATTAAAAAATAATAATAAAAAAATTCTTGCTTGGAGTGTTTTTAGTATTGCTGAAAAAATGCCTATTTTATATAATCATTTAAGTTTTTATAAGAAGATTTAAAAGTAATGTTAATATAGATCTTTTTAGTTTATTTTTTCCTTTAAATATACTTGTGTTTGTCTGGGTTTATTTGGGAGATAGAAACTACACAGTGGATTAAAGGGGGTAAGTTTTATGTAAAGAATTATTAAACTGGTACTAGCAGCTGGCGTAATGGCTATGTCGCTGGACTCCTATGCAGTTGACTGTGGTTTGAGTCCCAGACCCAGTGGCTTAAACTTATACCAGGTGCATGTGTGTGCGGTGCGTGCCCAAGATCCCGAGAGCAGGATGGAAGAGAAGGGATTGTGGTGTGGCTATCCTCCCTGGGGGGTGATTTCTCGGTTTCTGTCTTTCTGGCAAATACACACACCCTATAGCCAAAACCTCTCTTAAAAAAAAAAAAAAGAATTATTAAACCATGATAAAAGAGTATAAGACACAAGAAAATTGTATATGGTACCTTAGGGCTGAGGGAGGAAGGCCATACTTACAAGGAGCCCCTTCTCTAATACTGGGGTTCAGACCTTGTTGGAGAAGGTGTAGTTCAGCTCACCGAATTAGTAGAGGAATTCACTGTTTGGCCTGAGCTGGGCTGTAGTTCATGGCCAGTCAGGGCAATCTGTAGTGCAGGTGATCAGCAACAGTTGGCAGAGGCTTGCAGAAGGAGCGACATCTACATGGAAAATTAAGGATGAGCAGCCAGTCCATGTGGGCCTTTGGAGGAAAGTGGGTGTTGCTAAGGGCAAGGACCCTGCAGGATGCTCATGCACACAGGACACCTTTGCAGTGCTGAATTCACTGTCGAGCAGGCAGATTATGCTAAACCGGCTGAGGCTGCAAAATTGCTGAAACTACGCATCTGGTCATATGGCTGACCAGATGTCCTCACCCCATGCTGCTAAGCTAGTGTGCAGCACTTGGAAACTGCAGAGGAGGCTTTGCCCTGAGATCTCATTTCTGAAATCTTAGCAGTAATTTTCATAGTAGAGATGCTTTAAAGATCTGTGTCCTTATGACAGTGAGTACACTGAAGTGTAAATTTGCAGCTGTGTCATTAAATTGATAACCAGAGCAATAACATTCTTTTTTCCTGTTTAGTGTTTTGGCTTTTTTTTGTTGTTGTTGTTTGTTTGTTTGTTTTTGCCATATAAGTGTATGAAAACTTTTACTAATTTCCTTTTCTGTATTTTTTTGTTTGCTTTCGTTTGTTTTTGTTCCTTTAACCCTATCAGCATTTTGAGTGAGGTAATTGTTTTGGAGCTGTTGTATACATCAGTTAGAACATATTGCTTTATAACATCCTTAGCCTCTATCTACTATAACACACACACAGAGAATTCCGTTAGGTCATCAGAAAAGTCATGATGCATTTTTACATAGAAAAACATAGAAAAATACATCATGACTTTTCTGACGACATAGTAACAAACGGATGTCTCCAGACATTACTAGATGTCTTCAAGGGAGCAAAAAAGCTTTCCTAGTTGAGAACCACTGTTTTATTTAGTCCATGTTTTTTTTTCCTCTCAGAACTAATAATAGGGCTGTTTGGTGAAATGGTGGTTAAGGAGGCTGGGTCCCTGACTGAGTGCACAGTTTGAGCCCTAGACCTGGTGGCTTGAAAAACACACTGTCATGTATGTGTGTGTGCCTAAAATTTTGCTAGGAGAATGGAGAAGAGATTACAGCATAGCCATTTCCCCTAAGGGTGCGTTCTCATTTCCCACTTCTCTTTTTCTCACGCCCTGTCTCTCTCCAGCAAGTACACGTACCCTATTGCCAATAAAAGGGGAACCAATATAAACTTGTGTCTCCCTTTTTTTTCTAAATAATTATTTTATTTTAACTTTATTTATTTATTTTAAATAAGAAAGAGAGAGAAAGTGAGAAAGCAAACCACCAGGTCTGGGACTTGAACCATGTGTGTCGGCCATGTGGGAGCCCAGCACCCTTAACAACCACACCACCTGCCGGCCTCTAAGCCTGTCTCCTAAGAAGGGTTTATCTGTATTTTCTAACAGGTTCTAATTTACTAAAGAAGCAGTCTAAAATAATTATTAAAATTTTATTTTTAGAGGAGGCATTAGAAACTACAATAACTTCTTTATTCCATCTATGAGGAGGTCTTCAGAAAGTTTATGAAAAATGTGTACTCTGAAGAGACTGCTGGATTTAAAGAGTTCTTTTTTGGCACCAAAATAAATGCATACTTTAATTCCACTGTCCATAAACTTTTTGAAGTCCCCTTATATGTGTGAATTAAGTCAGAAATAATAATACATTTTATTTCTAGTCACTTTGCTATTCGGTTGTGGACCTAAAATTTAGGACCTCAGTTTTTTTTTAATATGGAAAATTATGTTGGTCATTTTCTTTCTCTCTCTCTCTCTCTCTGTTTTTAATTTTTACTAGAGGGCACATGAGCTCACCAGTGAGAAACAAATGGGGAGTGAGAAAGCAACCTCTCTGGGGGATGGCCACACTACAATCTATTCTCTTTTCAAGATTTTGGACATATCCACACACACACCTGACATGTTTTTCAAGCTGCTGAGTCCAGGACTTGAACAGTGCAGTCCTCCCTGTGGGATCCAGTTGCTTGAACTACTGTTCCAGCTGGTCCTATATTTCTTTTGTTTTGTTTCGTTCAGGAGCATATGCTATAGCTGCACCATGCTAGGTATGACAGATTTAATGATGAGGCAATGAGTAAAATTTCAAGTATTCATGAAGAATAATTTGTTTACCTATTACATTCTTGTTACTTGATAAAAAGAGGCTTTTAAAAAGCATTGAAAGAATAAATACTTCTTGTATGAAAGGACTATTTCAAAGGAGCTCTCCTCTTAGCATTAAGATATAGTTTTCTGGCTGTAGCTTTTCAAACAGTTTTAAATCAGAAGATCATGGTTCTAGCTGTCCCTGTACTACAGTGGTTAAGTGCCATGTATAGAAAGCCAGATCCCACATGGCTAACCACAGTTCAAAACCTGGCCTTGGTGAAATGACCAGAATTGGCAAACTATAGAGATAGAAAGGAGATAAGTGATTTATAGGCAGAAGGGTTTAATTTAAAAAATTTCTTTGGGAACCTTCATACTTCTTCCATAAAATCAACTAACTTCCATTCTCAGCAACAATGTGTTTCCTTTTCTCTACATCCTCGCCCGTATTATCAGATGTATAGTTTACAATTAGTTTCTCTCACTCTGTAGATTGTCTCTTCACTAGGTGAATTTCCTTTGCTGTGCAGAATCTTTTTAGCTTGATACAATCCCATTTGTCTTTTTGCTCTCTGCATAGGTTTTTGAGGTATTATCTAGAAAATCCCTGCTTAGACCAGTGTCATAGAGCTTTCCCTCTGTGTTTTCTTCTAGTAGTTTCGTAATATCAGGTTTTACATTTATGTCTTCTATCCATTTGAGGTTGATTTTTGTTTATGGTGAGTGATAAGGATCTAATTTCATTCTTCTGCATGTGGTCATCTGTTCTCCCCAGCACCACTTATTGAAGAGACTGTCTCTTTCCTCTTGTGTGGACTTGGCACCTCTGTCAAAAAGCCAGCAGAATGTATATGCATGGATTTATTTCTGGGCTTTCTCCTCTGTTTAGTTGGTTGATCTATGTTTTGTGTCTGATTTATCCCAGCACCATGCTGTTTTAGTTACTGTATCTTTCTAATACATTTTGAAATCAGGTAGTATGATGTCTCCAGTATCATTCTTTTTCTCAAGATTGCTTTGACTATCTGGGATCTTCTATAGTTCCATATGAATTTTAGGATTGCCTTTTTTCTATTTCTGTGAGCAACAAGTCTTTTTGGGTCAATGAAAATGTCCTGAACTCTGAATATACTAAATGTCCCTGAATTCTGTACTTTAAAAAGGTGAATTTTATAGTATGTATGTTTTTAATTGACCCTGAAAAATTTTAAAACCATTTAATTAATCTGAGGTTAAGCTGCAGTTGATATGTTATAAATATCAGTTTCATATTTCTTTTAAAGCTTTTCCTATAATTTATCTTCCTTGGTGTTTATACTATGTTCAGTATTTTGACCCTTACATTTTTACTCACATTCTGGTTAACATTTAGGTCACTTGAAGTTGTACCTTTATATTTTAGCAATAGAAGTAGGACCAGGAAAATCAACATAGGCTCCCTACTAGTTTTTTTTGTTTTTGTTTTTATTTTTTGCCTTGCTAACACGAATAGTTACATTTGTTTCTCTTATAGAAAGAGATGCCTATGCAAACATCTAGGAGGAAGAAGCAATAATGTAGAAAATATTAATTTTATATTTGGTTATTGAAAGATGAATTTGGGATTAGACCCATTGTGCTGTTAACTGCTGTGCATTGAAAGCTGGATGCCATGTGGCTGGCCATAGTTCTGATCACAGCCCTAGTGAATTGAAAAAACATCATACCAGGCTCATAAGTATGAGATGGGAAATGGAGGAAAAGGGATTGTGACAGTGACCATCCCCATTAGAGGGTACTTTTGTTCTCTCTGTCTCTCGCTCACTCTCTCTGGTTAGCACATGTACCCATTGGCATGTGTGTTTGAAACTAGTTGATGTAATGGCTACATTGCTGGACTCCCATGTAGTCGACCGTGGTTTGAGTCCCAGACCGGTGGCTTACACTCACGCTGGGTATGTGTACGTGCGTGCCCAAGATCCCAAGAGGAGAATGGAGAAGGGATTGCAGCATGGCCATCCCCACTGGGGGGTGATTTCTCGCTTTCTGTCTCTCTGTCTCTCTCTGTCTTTCTGGTGAGCACATGCGCCCTACAGCAAAAATCTCTCAAAAAAAAAAAAAAAGAATGTGTGTGTGTGTATGTATATATACACACACATACACACATGAAAGGTGAATTTATTAAAAATTAATATATAAATTATGTTCCTGGAGAAACTTCTAGAAGGATTTTTAAAATTATTTTATCTTTATGTGAGGGATTCCAGTATAATGTTACTCATTTTTAATAACAAGTAATTTATATCATTACAGATAGATTTGACCAGTTTTGGGCCATCAATCGGAAACTCATGGAATACCCTGCAGAAGAAAATGGATTTCGTTATATTCCTTTTAGAATATATCAGGTAGGAAGCAACATTTTTAAAAATATCTATTTGAGAAAGCCTCAGATATCTTACTACTCTTAGCCCATTATTTCCAAACTCTTTGAACAGTATATACTAGGGTTCTTTTTTTTTTTTCTTTCCAGTTTGTGTCTCTGGTGACAATCAAATCAGAGACTGTACTGAACTACTTGATTCATATAGTTGATACTCATTATTTCTAGGTTTCTTATTGACAGATTTACCTACATAGTGATACTGCTTGTAATCCCAAACTTGGAGCAAGTTTGTGGTTATTCCTAGACATAAATGAAGCAGTGAAAAATTTAATTTGCCTCTTATTTGCTCTCGTTTCAGCTGTCATACTGTAAACAGGTGTCCTTGCAGTTAGTGACATGGTTTTTACATCTGCTGGTGATTTTGTTGTTTAAGATGGACCCTATCATAGTGTTGAAATGCTATTTTTAAACAGAAACCCATATAAAACAAGGTTGTATTGAATATTGATCATTTGATGAACATGTCATGACCAAGGCTCACAAAAACATAACCTCTTATTTCTTTTAGGACAGTGGCCCAATATTTGGTTAATGTTTGCAGGGACTTTATACCACAAGCATGGCAAATAATGACAATTAGTTATATTTGTTTTAAATAGTGAGTCCTTAGACTTGTACAGCCAAGTAGACAGCAGGCCCACAAGCCTTTCTTATTGGATGCTTGTGTGAAGAGATGCTCCATTTTTCTGTGGAGTATGTAAAAAATCCTGTGTGCTTGGCATATAGCAAATATAAAATGTTTGTTGAATGAATGATATAGCAAGTTACTATCATGAAAATGTATATAAGAGCAGGAGCTGAAAACATAATTACGTAAGCATAGAAAATCTAGTAGGGCATCCATTCAAACTTGGAGTTGTTTTTCATAAATTGCTTTTGTCGCCATTTCGAGTATTGTACAATCTTACTAATAGCTATTTCTGTAACTATTTCATATCTTTTATAACTCCAGAAAATTCTGTAATTGAATATAAGCAAATAAAAATCCCAATATACTGAAAGAATGAAGAGTCTGATTTCGTGTTAATAGGTGCAGTTTTCAAGTGGTTCATATTTCTCATGAAAGCAGGGTTGTTGTTATATTTTTACCGTGTGCTCAGGGTCTAGAAAAGTTTTCGGTATGTGAATTTTTGTTGTTTATTAAATCATTTATTCATTTTATTGTAGCATAAGCTGTATGGTAACATATGATAGGCATTCCCACAGCTTAGCAAAGAATCTTATTGTGGAGTCACTTGAATAAAATATACTACAGATTCTGAAAACATTTCCAAAGGGAGAATTTCAGAACTGTTTTGAGACTTAAACCTCCTAGCACTGGATTGTTAAATTCTGTCATATATATTTTACTATCTGTAATTTTTTTTTTTATTGTAAATACTTGAAGTTCCTAGAAGGGAAGTATATGTTATTTTACTTAATGTAGGGAATATTTTTGCAGAATAATAGTACAGGTGTACAGAGGAGAAGTCTTCCTTTTTAAATTTATCCTTCTATTCTGGGGGAAATTATCAGATTTATCCATGCTTCTTCCTGTAGTATCATGATAGAGAAGGATTCAGAGAGACAGGGCCGAGGCCAAACCAAAGAGAGAGAGTGTGAGCTAGCGAGAGAGAAAAAATGGCTTCTGTAAAGTGTTGTAACTAGAAAGTAGGAAGGTAGAATTCTCAAAATGTGCTTGAGAAAACCTGGCTGCCAAATAGGAACTGTTAGGGCAGAACCTCCTGCTTGATCTTATCTGTGTCAAGGCAGTTGGGCAATTTTTCCTTAAACAGAAATTTGAGACAAAGAGTCTGAAGACTTACTGGATTTTATTCATTATTGATTACCTAAATTAGTTTACGTATAGCTTTAACCTCTTTCCATTTTGGTTCTTATTTAAATTTGGTTAAAATTTTAGAAGTGAGATTATGTAAGTGAATATAAAAATTTAGAAGTCCAAGTTTTTGTTAATTTGTCATTTTCTAGCTTTCTCCATTTCTCTACTATGTGTTTTTGAATCATTAATTATGCCTTAACTAAGGAGGACAGGACTCTGCTTTCCTTTTTTTAAATTATATAATCTAAAGATAATATCAGATTTTTGTTGCTGGCTTCTGGTTGAGTTGTATGGTTGTGATATTCTGTTAGGTGTTACTTTTATTTCTGTAGCATTCTGATTCATTCGCTCCTTTCATTTATTCACAAACTACCTCATATAAATCTCTGTATTATTTGATTGAGATCTTAAATTAGTAAGTAAATTTAAAGAAAACTTGAAAATCCAAGTGTATTAATGGACAAGTACAGGGCACGATTTTTACTAAAATACTTGTTTTACTCTGCATAATCTAAAGGAATTCCTGTATACAAGGGAGCAAGGGAGGGACATTGAGCATATTTGATAGAGATTCATTTTATTGTTGAATCCTCAAAACCATTTTAGGCTGTCAGAGTCATTACCTGATTTTATATATAAGGAAACTGAAGATCATAAATGTTAACACAGATGAAAATGGAACAAATAGAATCCAGACCTAGGTCTGACTTGCGAACAAATTATAATTTTAGTTTATGAAAATTAAGTTTACGTATTTTTTTTTTTAACGAAATGACCCAAAAAGTGAAGTGCGCCTTGACCAAATTAGTTTATAGGAACTTAGAAAACCTGTGACTTGGTGGTGGGCTTTAAAGCTGACTTTGCAGTCTTTCTTTTGCATGTGAAATGGGTTTATCATGGACTCAGAATGACTAATAAAGTGATAAAACTCTAGTGGGAAGAGTTAAATTGGTCCAGAAGCTTTCTAGACATGTTAAAATGTGTCATTTCTGTCATTTACATAACAGTGTAGTTGGGTGCACAAGTTTCAGGTTTGTGTTCCTGAAATCCAGGGCTTCATATTAGTATTCTAAAGATGAAGTTAGTGACAGGAAATATTTCAGAACTATAACCAACATTTTTTCATTTAGACTAGCACATACAGGTGGTGATTAATGAGGGCGCTTATTAAAAAGATTGGTAAAATGACCATGAAGCCCTTAGCCAGTGGTATTTATTTTGTAAACTGAAGTTAGGCACATCGTTTCTATTTTCCCAAGAAGCAGTGGATTCATAAATGTTATCCTGCCAGTATCCTTCGGGTCATTCATTCATTCATCAAACAAGCTTATTTACTCATACATATTTGTGTGCCTTGCCCTGTGGTGTTTACACACTGGGGATACAAGTGATGATTAATAGTATGTATTAACCCTTACAGAGTTTATGATGTGAAGTTTATGGTAAGAAACTAACTAGCAAAGTATACAAACAAATCTAAAATTTTAGCTTTGGCTGTTGTGAAGAGGTATATAATGTGATAAAAGCCCCAATGTCTCTACAGGGAATTTGATCTAGTTTGGGAGGTCAGAGGTGGTTGCCTTGAATAAGTGGCGCATCTCCACAGATCTCTGATGAGTGGACTTAGCAGTAAGCAAAGAGCGTTTTGATAGGAGGACAGCCTGTTTGCCTTGAACACAGAGCACTAGGGAGATTATAGCTACAGAGTCAGACCGTAGTAAGTTTTCTCTTTAGCGTATAAAGAATGGGAAATCCTAAAGTAGTTTATTAATCTGAATATTCATTGATATTTATTCAGCAAAGATAATTTTTTCATTCACCTACTTTTTTTTTTCTTTGGCTAACACTTTGTGTTTTTTTTAGAATTATTTACTTTTATTCATTCATTTTATTTTATTTTGACCAGAGAGATATACAGAGAGAGAGAGAGAGAGAGAAAGGGAAAGTGAGAAAGCAAGCCGACAGGTCCAAGACTCGAACCATGGTCAGCCATGTGGGAGTGTCCAGCGCCTTAACCACCACGCCACCTGCTGGTCCCCATTCACCTACTTTGTTCTATGTGTTATTCTTGAGGTTATAAATTGGTTTAGAGAATCTTCTTAGGAATAACCTAACAATGTTATTTTTAAAGAAAAACATGAAGCTGATAAGCTATACTTACTTATTTTTTGCCTTAAATGTAAAGGTTTATTTAAAGTATACATACTTATTAAGGAAATTTAAACAATGTTCAATTCTGTGTGAATCTACAAATCAAATACTATTTTCATTCTCACACAATGGATGACTCAGCATCTTACGAAACAGAAAACTCAGCTGAGTAACTAAGTTGCGTATCTTCGCTTTTGCTAAATAAGCTAGCAAGGCCATTTAAAACTAATATATCCAAGCTATGTGTAAACAGAAAAGATGAATATTTCTAAAGTAAATATTACTAAAAGAAAGTATTTCCATCAATTCTAAACCAACCAGTTTTGAACAACAGACAGTACAAAACATAACATCATTCATCATTTCAACCAGAATCTCAAAACTTCTAGATTATGTATTTTTTCAAGTTACAGGCCATTTATTGTCAAAATTATAACCCTTTAGTATTTCTATAAGCAGATGATTCTGCTTTCCTTTCCTAGGGAAATGCAAGTAGAGTGATATCTAAGAAATAAGATTAAATTAGTTTTAATTACTTCATGTGGACTTGGTAAGTCACTGCTCTTTAATGCAAAAACTGCCACTTGCATTTAACGACTGTTGGTACTGCTTCAGTTGATCAAATGTCTAATACACATAAAACATTCAAAGAAGTTCTATATATCTTACAGCAATTCAGGGGAGAAGTCTTGTCACAGGGGTTCATAAATCTGAAGTACCAGAAACTTCTGGATCAGTCCAAGGATTTGCTCGTTCTCCTTTGGTAACGGAATTTTGTCTGGCTGCTGCCTTCCAGAACAAACACGAAACTTTTTTTTTTTTTTTTTTTTTCCTTTTTTTGGAGAGGTTTTTGCTATAGGGCGCGTGCGCTCGCCAGACAGACAGAGAGAGACAGAGAGATAGAAAGCAGGAAATCACCCCCCAGGGGGGATGGCCACGCCGCAATCCCTTCTCCTCCATTCTCCTCTCGGGATCTTGGGCACGCACGCACACGCGCCCGGCGTGAGTTTAAGCCGCCGGGTCTGGGACTCGAACCGCGGTCGACTACGTGGGAGTCCAGCGACATAGCCATTACGCTAACTGCTGGTCCCAAACAAACACGAAACTTTTAACTTCTTAACTCTTTCCAAATCACAGATGGACTGCCAAGGATCTTCCATTTTGCTCCAGGATTTTTTCCTTGAGTACTAAAGATTTCAACAAATGCACCTCCCTGACACTTATTTTTGAACATTCCCACAGGGGGCCCCCGGGGCTTGGGGGTGGGGAGCACAGAGTTCAGGGCTTCCAGCGAGTAGCATGACCCTGACAGCTGGAAACCAGCGGGCAGGAACCCCAAATCCCCACCAGTGGGAAGGTTGTCCTGCTTGACCAAGACTCGGACAGGTTCTTCTCAGCCCCTCTGGCCCTGGGTCAGCTCCACCTCGAGCTCCCAACCCACACCATTGCGGCTCCCGCCTCCGGGGTGCCCGGGCCTAAGGAGCGTGTTCGCCGCCCGAGGGAGCGATTGTGTGGTCAGCTATACTTATTTTCTAAAAGTGTTAAAATGGTTTCTACTTGTCGTGGAAGTTATTTAATAGTATAAGAGCATAGCGTTTGACTTTAGTTTTGATCTCTTTCATAATCCCCAGAACTCTACTCCCTCTCCCATGTATTATTTCAGTGTAAAAGTTTTCTTTTTTTTTCATTAAAACCACATTAATATTTTAATTTTGTTGAGATGTTTCCTATCCATTTTCCTAAGGCAAATCTTTTCAACCGCTCTTGTAGTTTGCTGGAAATGTTTAAGAACCTAGTAGATACTTTGGGATTATGAGGGAGAAAGAGTACATTTTTAAAAATGTAAACCAGCAGATGGGTATAATGGTTACGTCGCTGGACTCCCACATAGACAACTGTGTTTCAAGTCCCAGACTTCGCAGCTTGAAACTTATGTCTGGTCCATGTGCATGCCCAAAGTCCAGAGAGAAGAATGGAGGAGACGGGATTGCGGCATGGGCATTCCCTCTGGGAGGCAAATTCTCTCTTTCTATCTGTCTCTGTCTTTGTAGTGCGCACATGCACCCTATAGCAAAAATCTATCTTAAAAAAAAAAAAAAAAATGGAAACAAAGATGTCAGGGATTAATTTGGCACTTCCTAAATTGAAAAAGGAGCCAAAGTTTAGACTGTTTTGTTTCCAGAAATGTTGATTTATGAATTCTGAAAAGTGAGTACAATAAAAATGTGTGGCAAATTATGGCTGTTTGTTAGAATTCCTTCCCTCTAGGGTTGTGGCAGTGTTGGTAAGAAATTATAATTCTATTCTTCCATTGTTTTCCATTTTAGTCAGTACCTTGCAATAACATCTAGCAGAAAAGCCAGAGACCAAGAAGAGAGACTTATTGGTTAGTACACTGAGTGTTATTACTTTTAATTTAGTGTTTCAGTCATTTTAAATGATACACTGTATAATTTGTAGTACATTTTAAAGTGCAGAGATATTTAATATCTTTAGCAGAATAAAATGTAAATATTCTGTTTTACAGTGGAATATACATAATTTTTGATAGTGGTAAAATATACCATACGATTTACCATCTTAATAATTTTTAAGTATTCAGTTCAGTAGTGCTAAGTACATTCACATTGTGTATATCCATTCTCCAAAACTCTTTTCATCTTACAAAACCAAAAGTCTGTTCTCATTAAAGAAGTCCCTGTTCCATTTTACTTTCTCTATGAATTTGACTGCTCAAAGGTTCCTCATTGTTTGTGTTTTTTGACTGGCTTATTTCACTTAGCATAATATCCTCAAGATTCATCCATGCTGGAGACCAGCAGTTAGCGTAATGGCTATGTCACTGGACTCCCACGTAGTCGACCGCGGTTTGTGTCCCGGACCCGGTGGCTTAAACTCATGCCGGGCATGTGTGCGTGCGTGCCCAAGATCCTGAGAGGAGAATGGAGGAGAAGGGATTGCGGCATGGCCATCCCCCCTGGGGGGTGATTTCCTGCTTTCTGTCTCTCTGTCTATCTGGCGAGCGCATGCGCTATAGCAAAAAAAAAAAAACAAAAAAACAAAAAACAAAAAAAAAACCTCTCCAAAAAAAGAAAAAAAAAAAGATTCATTCATGCTGTATTATATGTAAAAGTTTCCTTTTTTAAAAAAAGCCTTAATAATATTCCATGACATGTATATGGCACATTTCCCTCCCCTATTCTCCTCTACTTTGCCGAGACCTTTGTAACACTTGAAACTTCCCGGCTTCCTGATACCATGTCTACTATTTTTTTTTTTTTTTGAGAGGTTTTTGCTATAAGGCGCGTGTGCTCGCCAGACAGAGACAGACAGAGAGATAGAAAGTGAGAAATCACCCCCCAGGGGGGATGGCCACACCGCAATCCCTTCTCCTCCATTTTCCTCTCAGGATCATGGGCACACACGCACATGCACCCGGCATGAGTTTAAGCCACTGGGTCCGGGACTCGAACTGTGGTCAACTACGTGGAAGTCCAGCGACATAGCCATTACACTAACTGCTGGTCCCTACCATGCCTACTTTTAGCTAAAAGAGTTAAGTATCTTCAGTTCTAGCTCATTCTAGGTTTTCCTCTGCAAATTGTATCTCTGATTTTGAACATACTTGTTTTGTATTTACATTTCATCTCAGATGGTCTGCCAACATCTGAAATGTCGGTTTCTGACAGGGCTCTTGGTATGACTTCCTCTGTTCCCTGGTCTTTTCTTTATTTTTTTGCCTCAGAAGTAGAAAGGACTCAGTTACTTATTCAGCTTCTTCTCAGCTTTTGGGAATTCATGTGTTCGTTAGGCCTTAGGCTCGTGTCCTCTGAGAGGGAACTGCCGAGGTTTCTCAGTCTCTGCATAGGTCCTGCCTAGCCCTGGTGCTGACTAGCATAGGGGAGCTGGTGGGTTGAATAGGTGATGGAATTGGGAGATAGGGGGAGAAGGATGCCTTAAGCTTCCACTCTCCAGAATCATCTCCAGGGATAATTGTTTGTTTGTTTGTTTGGGGTTTTTTGAGAGGTTTTTGCTATAAGGGCGCGTGCGCTCACCAGACAGACAGAGAGAGACAGAGAGACAGAAAGCGAGAAATCACCTCCCAGGGGAGATGGCCACGCTGCAAACCCTTCTCCTCTGTTCTCCTCTCGGGATCTTGGGCATGCACGCACACGTGCCCGGCGTGAGTTTTAAGCCACCAGGTCCGGGACACGAACCACGGTCGACTACGTGGGAGTCCAGTGACATAGCCATTACGCTAACTGCTGGTCCTCCAGGGATAATTGTTAATACATTATTTTTAATTTAAGGAATTAGGTAGCAGTAATACTTAGATATTTTTAATTCTTAATTCACACACAAGCTATGGGGTAGCATACCAAGGTATATGTTGAGAATCTGAGCTTAAAAATACAATTTTTGGGGACCAGCAGGTGGCATGGTGGTTAAGGTGCTGGACACTCCCACATGGCTGACCACGGTTCGAGTCTCCTAGACCTGGTGGCTTGTTTTCTCATTTTCCCTTTTTCTCTCTCTCTCTCTCTGTCTCTCTCTGGTCAAATTAAAATAAAAATGAATGAATAAGTAAAAGTAAATAATTATTGAAAATACAATTTTGTATCTCACATGTAAATAAAGACAAGAAAGTATAGGATAGTTATGCAGTTCTTAAAAAAGATTTCACTTCTGATGCAAGTGAAGGTAATAGTTATAAAAAAGATGAATGCTGACATGTTGAAGACAGATCATTCCTTTTTATCTTTTTGTGGTGATAGTAATAATCTAAGGTCTGTCTTGAAGTGATTAGGTCATTGAAAAAGTCATGATGTAAAAGTCACCGTGTATTTCTGTGCAAAAACGTATTATGACTTTGTGGACAACCTAATAATTTCATTTCCTCCCAGAGTACTTTGAATGCTTTTTAAACACTGATGGAGAATTTTTCAGTCAACAGGGAAGAAGCTAAGCCTCTGTGCTGTGCTTATACTTTTATGTTCCCCACAGTGCCTTACACAACATAAGGGTTGCGTGAACAGTTTAAGGAAAATCTAAGTGTCTGTGATAGTGGTAGTCATTTTGGACTCAAAATATAATATCTGGTAGTGTTCATACCATACATTCTTTTTAGAAAATTCTGGACTGGATTTTCAGCTAAGCAATAACTGATATTTTCTACTATTTTCTTTTTTCTTTTTCTTTCTTTTTTTTTTTTTTCTTTTGAGAGGTTTTTGCTATAGGGCACATGCGCTCACCAGAAAGACAGAGAGACAGAAAGCAAGAAATCACCCCCCCCCCCCAGGGGGGATGGCCACGCTGCAATCCCTTCTCCTCCATTCTCCTCTCGGGATCTTGGACACACATGCACGCACACGTGCCCAGCATGAGTTTAAGCCACCGGGTCTGGGACTTGAACCGCGGTCGACTACATGGGAGTTCAGTAACATAGACATTATACCAACTGCTGGTCCCGATATTTTCTACTATTGATTTAAAGTCATAGAACAAGCAGTATGGGATATAAAATAGTTTTTTAAATCTTCTATTTTCATAATACTTAATATTTTGTAAAATAGTTTTGTATTATCTCATTTGATCTTCACAACATCCTTGTGAGTTAAAGAAACCATTATTTTTGAAGGCAGACAAACAGGTAATGAACAATGAAGCAGGGACTCGAATGCAGACTTATCTCCAAGTAGTAAATACTACATGTGCATATTATAAAAAAATATATTTTTTCAAGAAGATACATATGTTTATTGAGACTTTAGCAGTTGCATGTGAGATTAACATTTTATAAGCATAGGTTAGTTCAGTTAATGAAGATTTCATTGGAGCATGCAATGAAATCTTTGAATTTTTTTTTAAGAGAGATTTTTGCTATGTGGTATGTGTGCTTGCCAGAGAGACAGAGAAAGACAGAAAGCAAGAACTCACTCCGCTTGGGGGGATGGCCATGCTTCAATCCCTTCCCCTCCATTCTCCTCCTGGGACTTTGGGTATGCACATACACACTCCTGGCATGAGTTTCAAGCCACCAGGTCCAGGACTCGAACTGCTGTCAAGTCCAGAGATGCAACCACTAGGCCATCTGCTGGTCCCTATGAAAGAAAAGGAACTAAGGAAGTAGAGCCCAGCAGTCTTTTATTTGGTTTCATTTTGCTTTTACTTAAAATTTCCTTTTTGTGTATTATATTTCAATGCTAATTCAAATTATCTTCTGAAATTAGTTGGAATCTTAATTATTGAAAAAATAAAATCAATGTAATTTAGCAAAGTAGAACAGTGGTGCTGTTTCAGGTACAGTGGATGGGGAGTGAAGCATAAGATAAGGCTATATTAATAATTTGAGGTTTTTTTTTTTTAAAGAGGTGTTTGTTATAGGATGTGTGCGCTCTCCAGAGAGACAGAACACGAGAAATCTCACACACACCCCGGGGGGTGTGGCCATCCTTCCTCCATTTTCCTCTTGGGATTTTAGCATGCAGCTGCACACGCGCAGGTGTGAGTTTTAAGCCTCCAGGGCTGGGACTCAAACCATGTTCAGCCATGTGGGATTCCAGCAACATAACCATTATGCCATCTGCTGATTCCAATAATTTGAGAATTTTTTTAATTAAAGGCTGACAGATTGGTTTCCTTAGATTTTGGGTTCTGGAACTTAATAGATATTTATATCTTTGCGTAACTGCATGTATGCACATATAGGGATATGCATACACATTGCTTTTACAGATAATTATTTAGTTTATACTCAGACAAATAGTATTCTGTGTCAAAATGATATTAATTAATGTAACATACACTATTTGCTTTCATGGGATTTGTAGAAATAGTCTGAACAAACCAAAAGTATACAATGTAAAGCAATTTATGTGAAAAAAATAACTATTTTTCATTTCAGGATTGTGCATTTACTCACTTAAAGTGAAGACACTTTAGGCAGCCCAGTAAATTGTAGCTATAGGTTTAGTTTAAATTAGTTTAGATATTTCACAAAAGATTTAGGATTGGCCAGTAAGCACAGGAAGAGGTATATAATATCATTACTCATCAGGAAAATAAAAATTAATAACATAGTGATATTATTACTCTATTTCTCTAAATTGGGTAAATTAAAGACTGACAATACAGGGCCACCAGGTGATGTGGTTAAGTGCCTGGACCCCATATGGCCAACTACATGGTTCAAGTTCTGGACCTGGTAACTTGAAATAACAATCTGGGCACATATGCGTGTGTGCCAACATCCCAAGAGGATAATGGAGGAAAAAGAATTATGGTGTGGCTCTCCACTCTAGGGAGTAAATTCTCATTTTCCTTTTCTCTCTGGTGAGTGCATGTGCCCTATAGCAAATTAAAGAAAAAAAAAACAGAAAAGGACAATATAAAGTACTATACTGAAAAGACTGTGGGACAGGTGAGACTCATATGTTATTAATAGGAGAGTAAAATGATACAAACCGCCTTAGGAAAGAGTTTTCTGGTTCCTTACAAAATTAAATATGTACTTCTGCTCTGGCAGTTCTAGCAGTTCCACACCAGGGAAATGAAAATGTATGTTCATAGAAACATTTGTATCCAGTGTTCATAGAATTATTCAGAATAGCTCATATGTCTGCACATATGTGGAGAAAAATAATTGTTCAGGATTAAAGGGACTGATTTATACAAACAACATGGATAAATCTCGCAGTATATGATGCTGAGTGAAAAGAAACCAAGCACAAAATATATTAAATGTAATCCATTATTCTATTTTATGAAGCTCTAGAAGAGACAAAACTAATCTGTAGTGACAAAAAGTAGTTACACTGGGGGCTGGGATTAGGTCAGGTGGGGAGGGTGGAGTAGAAATTGACTAGGAAGGAGCCAGAAAGGATTTTCAGGGATAATGGAAAAGTCCTGTATCTTTTTGTAGAGGTGGTCTTGAAACTATAACGTTATTAAAGTTTGAACTGTGTACTTAAGTGTATTCATTTATTGTGTGAAGTTTATTCATCAACAAAGTTTTTTATTTTTTCTTTTAAATTAGGTAGTCAATTAGATTATGGGCTGGAAAAAGTCTTGGGACTTTCTTGTGGGGTAATTGTGTACAAAACTATGAATTGCCTTAAGCCCTTCTTTCTTGTTAGGTTAAGTTCTTGGATGTGCTTAGGTTTTGAATTTTGTTTTTGTTTTTGTTTTTATTGGTTTTTTAATTGGTTATTTCTTTGTTTTTATCCTACCCTTTATTTACAGTTTTTTGCTGCTTTTAATTAATTCCTTATCCCCTCACCCTCAATCTGAATTACAACTAATTATTTTTTTGCCTGGTTTTATTTGACAGAATTCTGTATCCTGTTCTCTGCTTCAGTCATCAATTTATGGTCATATCTTGACAATAATCAGAATAACATGAGACAAGAACAGTTATAATGCTGTATGTGAGGGACTTCAGAAAGTTTGTAGAAAATACAAGTTTATTTTAGTGCAGGAAAAACAGAGGAATCTGTACATAGCTGATTCACAGTACTCATTTCCCATGAATTTTTAAAAGACCCTTCCCATATAGTTCTCAAACAAGCCTATCTTAATTCTTGTATTCCAATATTCAATCATTTCCCACAGTATAGATCTATAATTTTAAGTACCTTCAGAGCCAAGAAGGACTGATCAGAAATTGAAAAGATGTTATAGATAGCAGTGAGTAACTAGAATACCATAATGTAAGGTAAGAGCTTAGAGATTTCTGGTGAATATAAGATACTTGAAACTGGAGCATAAAGAATTGCCATGCCAACCAGTGGTATGGTAGTTAAGGCAGTTGGATCCCACATGGCAGCTTCAAGGTTCAAATCCTGTACCTGGAAGCTTGGAAAACGCGTCAGATACATATGCATTCATGCCCAAAATCACAAGAAGAGAATTAAGAAGGGATTGGGCCATCACCCGTGGAGGGGCAGCAGTTTCTCATATTACTTCTCTCTGTTTCCAGTGAGCTCACATGCCCTATAGCAAAAACTGTGAAAGAAAAAAATTGCTATTATGTATGACAACTTAAAAAATTATTTTTTTTATTATTATTATTATTTAATTTGCTAAAGGGCACATGAGCTCACCAGACAGAGAAAAAAAGAAAGAGGGAAAGCAAACCACCAGGTCCGGGACTTGAACTACGGTTGGCCACGTGGGAGTTTAGTGCCTTAAACACCATGCCATCTGCTGGCTCCTATGTATAACATTAAATGTAAAAAGTTCTATGGAATTTACTCATATTCTTTCTTTTTTTTTAAAGAGATTTTTGCCAGGACCAGCAGTTGGTGTAATGGCTATGTCGCTGGACTCCCGTGTAGTCAACTGCAGTTTGAGTCCCGGACCCAGTGACTTAAACTCACACTGGGTGCATGTGCGCGCGTGCCCAAGATCCTGAGAGGAGAATGGAGAAGAAGGGATTACAGCATGGTCATCTCCCCTGGGAGGTGATTTCTCACTTTCTGTCTCTCTCTTTCTGGTGAGCGCACATGCCCTATAGCAAAAGCCTCTCTAAAAAAAGAGATTTTTGCTCTAGGGCGAGTGCTCTTGCCTGAGAGAGAGACAGAGGCAGTGAAAGGGAAAGGGAAAAATCTCACACACACACACACATACACCCTGAGGGATGGCCACTCTGCAATCCTTTCCCCTCCATCCTCCTCCTGGAATCTTAGGGATGCTTGCACATGTGCCGGTGTGATTTTCAAGGCACCGGGTCCTGGACTCGAACCATAGTTGGCCATGTGACAGTAGAGTGATATAACCACTGTAACATTTGCTGGCTCTAATTTACTCATATTCTCATTGTTTTTGTTTTGTTTTGTTTTTAAAACAGGGCACTTACACTTTGCCAGAGAGAGATGGAGGAAGAGGGAGGGGGAGAAAGCATCCCCTGATGCAGCCTGCTCCTACTGCAGTCCCTTCTCCTTTTCTTCATCCTGTTGAGATTTTGAACTTTCATGTACATGTATCCCATGTGTTTTTCAAGCCACCAGGGCTGGGATTCAAACTGCATGGTCAGTCATGTGGGATCCTATTCCTTAAATCACTAGGCCACGAGACCAGATGTATTATTATTATTAGATGTAATGATTTTTAAAGCTGTAATTCACATACATAAAATTGAGTTCTTTAAATTATGCATCCTGGACTGATGCTATAGGCCAGCTGTTAAGTGCATGGATTGGGAGCCAAATTCCGCATAGCTAATGATGGTTTGAATCCCAACCCTGGCAGTTTGAAAAACATGTCTGGCATGAGTGTGTATGAGTTCAAAATTCTTATGGGATGGAGCAAAGGAGGAGAAGGATTGTGGTGTGACTGGACCCGAGCAGCCGGAGGTGTTTGCTCTGGCAAATGCATGCGCCCTCTGGCAATAATGAAAAAAGATAAAATATACAATCTTGATATATTAAGAAAGTTGTGTAGCCACTTTAGATCACCACTTTACAAAAGTTGTGTAGTATTAGATGACCACCTTCTAATTTAAGTACTTTTCATCATGCCCCAAAGAAACTTCATACTTATTAGCAGTTATCCCTGTTTCCCCTCACTGACTCCAGCAACTGCTAATCTTCTTTCTCTTTCTGGATGTTATTAGGACATTTCATGTAAGTGGAATTACATATTGTAGAATGTGTCCTTTTGTTCCTGCCTTCTTTCACTTGGCGTAATGCTATTAAGGTTCATTCAGATTGTAAACCACACAAATTTCTTTTTATGCTGAATAACATTCTGTTGTATGGATATACAGCATTTTATTTAATCATTAGTTGATAAACATTTGAGTGGTTTGCACTTTTGACAATGGTGAATAATGCTGTTATGAACATTTGTGTACAAGTGTTTGGGTTGACTTACATTTTTAGTTCTTCTGTTAGACTGGTTCAAAAGTAATTGTGGTTTGCATTTGAAATTTGCTTTTTGATAATGGATACATTCTTGAATAAATGTGGTTTATGTTATACAATATTTCTCACTTTACTTTTGCTAATGACTTATCACTTGCAGTTTATTTTTTATGTATTTTAGACTATGGAAATGATGTTAGACAAAAAAGCAAATTCAAGCATTTTTCTTATTTGAGTTCAAAATGGGTTGTAAATTAGCAGAATCAACTTGCAACATCAACAGTGCATTGGTCCAGGAACTGCTAACAAATATGTAGTGCAGTGGTGGTTCAAGAAGTTTTGCAAAGGAGATAAGAGCTTTGAAGATGAGTGAAGTGGCTGGCCATAGGAAGTTGACAACTACTGACTGATAGGAGAGTCATTGAACCTGATCCTCCGAGAAGTTACTGAGGAACTCAGCACCGATTATTCTACAGTCATTTGGCATTTGCCGAAGAATTCAATACCAACCATTCTACAATCGTTTGGCATTTGAAACAAATCGGAATGGTGACAAAGCTCAATAACTGACCAAAGCTCCTGAGCTGACCAAATTTTTTTTTTTTAAGTTGTCTTAAAGTGTTATCTTCTCTTGTTCCACACAACAACATTGAACCATTTCTCAACAAAAGCTCAGTGGTTGGACCTAGAAGTGCCAAAGCACTTCCCAAAGCCAAACTTGAACCAGGAAAAGATCATGGTCAATGTTTGGTGGGGTCTGATCCAATACAGCTTTCCAAATCATGGAGAAACTAATTATTTCTGAGAAGTGTGCTCAGAAAATTGCTGAGACACACCAAAAACTGCAACACCTGCAGTCAGCATTGGTCAATAGAATGGGCCCAGTTCTTCTCCATGGCAGTGCTCGACCGCATGTCGCACAACCACCGCTTCAAAGGTTGAAGGAATTAGGCTGTCAAGTTTTGCCTCATCAGGCATCACCTGACCTCTCAAGAACTGACTACCACTTCTCCGAGTATCTCGACAACGCTTTGCAGGGAAGATCTTCCACATTCAGCAGGATAAAGAAGATGCTTTCCCAGGGTTCGTTGAATCCTGAAGCATGGATTTTTATACTACAGGAATGAACACTTATTTTTCAGTGGCAAAAAATATGTTGATTGTACTGGTTCCTATTTTGATTAATAAAGATTTATTTGAGCCTAGTTATGATTTCAAATTTGTAGTCCAAAACTGCAGTTGTTTTTGCACCCAGCTAGTAAGTAAGTGTAAACATCAGGGTAGAATTAATGGGTTGTATAGTGTTCTTGTCCATTTTCTGTCACTTAAAACTGAATACCACACTGGGGAATTTATAAAGAATAGAGATTTATTTAGCTTACTTCTTTGGTGGTCCAAGGTCAAGGGGCTGCTTCTGGCGAGGGTCTTTGTGTTTGTGAGGACACTCTGCAGAGTCCAAGGCAGCACATGGTATCACATGGCAAAAACTTAACATGAATCATGTGTCTGTCATTTTCTTTCCTTGTAAAATCACCAGGATTCAACCACAGGAGTCCCACCCTTCAAAACTACAGTCAAATTAAGTTTTTGTTTTTCTGAGAGAGAGATTTTTGCTATAGGGTAGATGTACTCGCCAGAGAGACAGAGACAGACAGACAGAAAGCAAGAAATCACCCCCCAAGGTGATGGCCATGCTACAGTCCCTTCTTCTCCAGTCTTCTCCCAAGATTTTGGGCACACATGCATACCTGACCTGATTTTCAAGTTGCCAGGTCTGGGACTTGAACTGCTGTTGACTATGTGGGGAGCCCAGCGACATAACCGTTATGTCATCTGTTGGCTGCCCCCTAAATTTTTACCCTTTTAATTCTATCACAGCCAAATTTCAACACATGAATTTTGGGGGGAAACATTAAAACCATAGCATATGCTGACTTTGTCAGTTATTCATTATCCTTGTCAATAGTTGTTATTAATGTATCTTTTCGCTAATAGCCATTCTAAGTGTATGTAAAAGGCTATCTAATTGTGATTTTGCTTGCATTTCCTTAATGACTAATGTTGTTGGACATCTTTTCAAGTAGTTACTGGCTATTTGTATGTCATCTTTAGAGAAATAGATGTCTTTAAATTTTTTAATTGGATTGTCTTTTCATTGTTGAATTGAAAGCATTCTATATATATCCTGGGTCCAAGAAACCCTTCCTTAAATGTACGCTTTATAAATATGTCCTGTGACTCTGTTTACTGTCTTCATTTTTTTGATGATGTCCTTTGAAATGCCGAAGTTTTTTTTTTTTTTTTTTTTTTTTTTTGAGAGGTTTTTCGCTATAGGGCGCGTGCGCTCGCCAGACAGACAGAGAGAGACATAGAGACAGAAAGCGAGAAATCACCCCCCAGGGGGGATGGTCACGCCGCAATCCCTTCTCCTCCATTCTCCTCTTGGGATCCTGGGCACGCACGCACACGCGCCCGGCGTGAGTTGTAAGCCACCGGGTCCGAGACTCGAACCGCGGTCGACTACGTGGGAGTCCAGCGACATAGCCATTACGCTAACTGCTGGTTCCCGTGAACTGCCGAAGTTTTTAATAAAGTCCAGTTTCTTTTTCTTTTCTTTTAAATCTTTTGTTTGTATAAGAAACAATTGCCTCATCCACGATCATGACAATTTTACTTTATGATTCTCTTCTCAGGTTTTATAGTTTTCTTTCTTTCATGTAGGTCTCCAACCCATTTTGACTTGATTTTTAAATATAGTGTGAGCTGCCGGTATGTGTGCATGCCCAAAATCCTGACAGGGGAATGGAGGAGAAGGGATTGCAGCGTGGCATCCCCCTGGGGAGTAACTTCTCACTTTCTGTTTCTCTTTCTCTCCGTTGAGTGCATGTGCCCTATAGCAAAAATCTCCCCAAAATAAATACGGTGTGAGGTAGGTATCCAGCTTCGTTACTTTGCATGTAGATATTCCAATTCTCCCATTTGTTCAAAGTCCCTTTCATTCTTTAAATAGTCTTGGCAGCCGTGTTGGAAATTAATTACCCATAAATGTACGTGTCTATACCTGGACTCTCAGTTCTGTATCATTGATCTATATGTTTATCATTATGACAAATTCACACTGTCCTAAATCTTGTAGCTTTGTAGTAAGTTTTGAAGTTAAGAAGTATGACTCTTCTGTTGTTTTCTTTTTTCCAAAATTATTTTGGCTATTTTGAATCCCTTGCATTTTTGTATTAATATTAGGATCAGCTTCTCAGTTTCTGTGAAAGAGGCAGCTCAAGACGAGCTGCACAGCTTGGTGGCTAAAGAAGCTAGATCCCACATGATTAGCTGTGGTTTGAATCCTGGCTCTGATAGCTTTTTTTTTAAATAATTATTTTATTTAAATTTTATTTATTCATTTATTTTGACCAGAGAGAGACACAGAGAGAGAGAGAATGTGAGAAAGTAAGCCACCAGGTCCAGGACTTGAACTGTGGTCAGCCATGTGGGAGTGTCCAGTGCCTTAACCACCATGCCACCCGCTGGTCCCCCTGACTCTGATAACGTGAAAAACAAGCTAAGGGTATATGTGTGCATGCTTCCAATCCTAATAGGATAGAGAAGTGGAGGAGAGGGAATTCTGGCATGACCACACTCCATTGGGAGGTTCTGTCTTTCCTATCTGGGAAGTGTATGAACCCTCTAGGAGTTTGTTTTTTTTTTTTTAAAGGAAGCTGGTGTGTTTGTTTTTTTTTTTTGGAGAGGTTTTTTGCTATAGGGCGCGTGCGCTCGCCAGACAGAGAGAGACATAGAGACAGAAAGCGAGAAATCACCCCCCAGGGGGGATGGTCACGCCACAATCCCTTCTCCTCCATTCTCCTCTCGGGATCTTGGGCACGCACGCACACGCGCCCGGCGTGAGTTGTAAGCCACTGGGTCCGAGACGCGAACCGCGGTCGACTACGTGGGAGTCCAGCGACATAGCCATTACGCTAACTGCTGGTTCCCATGGAAGCTGGTGTTTTGATAGTGATCCTGTTAAGTATGTAGATTAATGTGGGGAATATTGCTGTGTTAAACAATATTAGGTCTTCTAATTCTTGAATAGAGGGTTTCTTTTCATTTATTTAGGCCTTTTGTTTACAAAAATGGTATTTTGTAGTTTCAATGTACAGTGTCATTCTTACACTTTTTTAAAAAGAGTTATTTATATTTTATTTTATTTATTCATTTACTTATTTCTTTTGACCAGAGAGAGGCACAGAGAGAGATAAAGTGAGAAAGCAAGCCACCAGGCCAGGGACTCGAACCATGGTCAGCCATGTGGGAATGTCCAGTGCCTTAACCACCACGCCACCTGCTGGTCCCAAGCCTTACACTTTTAAAAAATTTATTCCATTTCCAATTTGGATGCCTTTTCTTTTTATTGATAATTTCCATAGCTAGAACCTTCAGTATAATGTCGAAATGGAAAAAGCAGATACCCTTGTCATGTTCCTGATTGTAGAGAGAGAGAGCGTGCGTGCAGTCTTCTATCATTAACTCTTATAGTAGCGCTTAAGTTTTTCATAGCTAGATGCCCTGTACCAGATTGATTTCAACACGTGGTTTGTTATTTTTTTAAATCATGAAAGAATGTTAGGGGTTTTGTCAAATTTTTTTTCTATGTCTATTCAAATGATCACATGGGGCTTTTTTTCTTTATTCCATTAATATCACACATTTATTTATTTTTCTTTTTAGACCCACCTTGAATTTCTCCGATAGCTCACTTTTGTTCATAGAATACACATTAGTTCTCCCCGTCCACATTTTGTTCTGCAATTTCAGTTAACCCAGGTTAATCATGGTCTGAAAATACGTGAATATGGGGCAGTTATAGTATTTTGAGAGGGACTACATTCGCATCACTTCTATGACAGCATATTTTAATTTTTAAATTTTATCCTCCCTCAAAAAAAGATGGGACCAGCAGTTGACGCAATGACTATGTCACTGGACTCCCATGTAATTGACCATGGTTTGAGTCCTGGACTCGGTGGCTTAAACTCATGCCGGGCAAGTGTGCATGCATGCCCAAGATCCCGAGAGGAGAATGGAGAAGGGTTTGCAATGTGACCATCCTCTCTGGGGTTGATTTCTCGCCTTGTCTCTCTGTCTTTCTGGTGAGCGCATGTGCCCTATAGCCAAAACCTCCCCCCCCAAAAAAAGAATTATCATTACTATTGATCTCTTGCTGTGCTTAATTTATAAATTAAGCCTTTTCATATATTGAGCATATACTATAGGGTCTTGGAGTATATCTGCCACAGGTAAGAGAGGGCTGTTATAATCCCTTTCATGTTGCGATGTTAGATTTGTCAGGGGTTTTTTTGAGAATTTTGTGTATATATTCGTAAGGAATGTTAGTCTCTAGGATTGTTTTCTTGTGTCTTTCTGGTTTTGTTGTCAGGGTACTGAAGTCATAGAATGAATTGGAAAGCATTCTCTCTCTAGTTTTTGAAGAATTGGTGTTAAATCTTGAAATGCTCAGTAAAAGACAGCAGTAAAGCCATTTGATGACTGCAAGTTACTTGTGGAAATTTTTAGTTCTTACTACTAGTTCTGTCTTTGTTTTAGGTCTGTTCAGATTTTCTACTTTTCTTGAGTGAATTTCTATAGTCTGTGCCTTTCCAGGAGTTTGATCATTTTATCCAGTTTAACTTTTTTTTGGGGGGGGGAGAACATACAATTTTCCATAATATTCCCTTATTTCATTTTTACAAGGTTGATAATAACGTTCCCTTTTTTGTTTTTGATTTTAGTAACTTAAGTATTCTTTCATTTTCCCCTAGTCATTCTAGATGAAATATTGTCAATTTAGTTGATCTTTTCAAAGAGCTTACTTTTAGTTTTGTTGACTTTCTCCATTTTTCTATTCTCTATTCAGTTTATGTTCTCTCTAATCTCTATTATTTTCTTCATTCTCCTTGCTTTGATTTGTGTGTTCTTTTTTTGTATTAAGGTAGAAAGCTATTACTGATTTGAGATCTTTCTCTTTTTTATTGTAGACATTTACACCTGTGAGTTTCTCCCAATCACTACTCCAGTCTCTTTGTCTATTGTGCTTCATTGTCATTGTTATCAAAGTATTTTCTAATTTCTCTTGTAATTTCATCTTAACTCACTCGTTATTTAAGATATTTTGTTTAATTTCCACACATATGTGATTTTGTCATTTTCTTCTATTTTTGAGTTCTAATTTAACTCCATTATAATTAAAAAAAACATTCTTTGTATGATTCAGTACTTATAAATTTACTGAGACTTATTCATGACAAGTGTTCCATGTGTTCTTGAAAAGAATATATGTTCTGGTGTTGCTGGATGTGTGGTCTATAGATGTCTGTTACATTTAGATGGTTTACAGTATTATCTAGTTTTTCTATTTATTATTGAAAATATGGTGTTGAACTTTTCTTTCCATTATTAGTTTTCTCTTTTTCCCTTCATTTCTTTCCGTTTTGCTTTGTGAATTTATAGGTTTTGTTTTATGTGCTTGTATATTTTTAATCTGTTTTCTGGATAGATTGGCCCTCTTAATCATTATAAAATGTCTTTTACTTTTTTCTCTATTAACAAACTTTGTCTTAATATCTGTTTGGTCTGCTATTAATATATCCACTCCAGCTCTCTTTCATTTTTCTGGTATATCTTTTCCCATTTTTTACTTTCAACCTATTTGTGTCTCTTTTTTTTGGTTGAGTGTTTTTTTTTTGTTTGTTTGGTTTTTTTTGTTTTTTTTTTTGAGAGGTTTTTTTGCTATAGGGCGCGTGCGCTCGCCAGACAGAGAGAGACATACAGACAGAAAGCGAGAAATCACCCCCCAGGGGGGATGGTCACGCCGCAATCCCCTCTCCTCCATTCTCCTCTCGGGATCTTGGGCACGCACGCACACGCGCCCGGCGTGAGTTGTAAGCCACCGGGTCCGAGACGCGAACCATGGTCGACTACGTGGGAGTCCAGCGACATAGCCATTACGCTAACTGCTGGTTCCCTGTCTCTTTTTTTTGGAGAGGTTTTCGCTATCGGGCGCGAGCACTCGCCAGACAGAGACAGAGAGACAGAAAGCGAGAAATCACCCCCAGGGTGTATGGCCACGTCGCAGTCCCTTCTCTTCCATTCTCCTCTTGAGATCTTGGGCACACACGCCCAGGCACCTGGCGTGAGTTTTAAGCCACTGGGTCCGGAACTCGAACCGTGGTCAACTACATGGGAGTCCAGCGACATAGCCATTATGCTAACTGCTGGTCCCAACCTATTTGTGTCTTTGAATTTGAAGTCTGACTGTTATAAACAGCATATAGTTAAAGAATATTTTTAAAACTATTCTGACAATATCTGCTTTTTGATTAGTGTTTAATTCATTTGCATGTAAAAAGTTTTTTATGAGATAAAGTTTAATTTCCTTTGATTTTGGTATTTTGTTTTTTATGTATCTTATGTCTTTTTTGTTGCTTTAATCCTCCGTTACCATTTAACTTTGTGTTAAATCAACATTTTCATTTATCATATTTTCATTTATTATATTTTTTCAAGATATTTTCTTACTGGTTGCCCTGGGAGGTGTAGTCAATGTGTAACCAAATCTGCCTCCAAATAATATAAATTTTATGTCAGTAGTACACAAATTTATTTCTATAAAGCTTTCTTTCCTCATTGCTCTGTGTTATTATCGTAATACAGATTACATCTTCATTCATCACCTGCCGACTTACTCAGCTTTCTTTTAAATCAGAAAAACAGACTAACAAGCAAATGGAAATTTACACTGTCCCTTGTATTTATCTATACATTTACTTTTACCACTACTCCATTTCTTTACATAGATTACTGTTTAGGGTATTTCCAGTTTGAAGAGCTTCCTGTAATATTTTGTACAGGGCAGGTCCTTAGCAACAAATTCACTCAGACTTCTTCAATTTTGAAGCATAGTTTTTCTGGATATAGAGTTTTGGGTTGACATTTTTCTTTCAGTGCTTTAAATCTTGTTGACAGTTGACCTTCACAGTTTCTGATGAGAAATTGACCATTAATCTAAAGATCTTTTGTACATGATGAATCCTTTCTCCTTTGCTTCTTGAAAGATTTTCTATCATTGAATTTCAGCAGTTTGGTTAGGTTGTGCATAGATAGGCCCTTTTGAGTTTATTCTATTCAGAGTTGGTTTAGCTCTTTGGATGTGGAGATGAATGTATTTCATTCAGTTAGGAAAGTTGTGAACCCTTATTTTTTTATAAGTTCTATCTGATCCTATCTTTTGGTCCTCCCATTCTGCCTGTTCTTTTTTTTCCTTTTATTCTTCCTCTTCCTCAAACTGTATAATCTTACGTGACTTATGTTCAGAATTGCTTTTCTTTCTCCTGCCTGACCAAATCCTGCTATTCAGCCCATTAAGTGAATTTTTTTATATCAATTATTTTACTTTTCAGCTCTAAAATTTTATTTGGTTCTTTTTAGAACTATTTCTTTATTTTTACCATTTCTGTCTCTGATGAAATGTTCTCATACTTTACTTCTTTAGAGGTTTTTTCTTTTTTCTTTTTTCTTTTTTTTAGTTATTTGTATATATTTCAAAGATCTCTCTCTTAAATTCTTTGTCTAGTAAATCTAGTGTCTGGTCTTCCTCAGAAAAGTTTCTATTGCTTTTCTTCTTATGTGGCCCATACTTGAGTTCTTTGCGTGTCTCTTCAATTTTTATTGAAAACTAGACATTCAGTTTAACATAGCATGGCAGTTCTGGAAATCAGATGCTGATTTCTTTTTCTTTCCTTGCAAGGTTGGTTTTTGTTGCTGCTGCTGCTTGCTTGCTTGCTTGCTTGCTTACTTACTTTACTTACTTTCCTGAACTAACTGTAAGGTCTTTAATGTATTGTCATGCATGGCTCCTAAAGTCTCTGTTTGGTTAGTTTAGTGGTGATCATGATTAGAAGGTACTTCCTTAGATGTGTATCGCCTGGTCTTTGCTGAAGGGTTTGTGTGGATTTTAGGCATGCCTTCAGTGCTTCCGCAGGCAGTTTACAATTATGTTTTACTTCCTGCTTCTACAGAGCCACAAGGTAGTCACAGTGGAGGGTTTAGGGTCTTTTTCTGAGTATGTATGCTGCTGTATACATTTGTGGCCTTCTAGATTACTAGGAAAAAGTGGGAGCTTTTCCAAGCCCCCTTTGGAGGTCTCATTTCCTAGGTATTCCTTTAATTTTTTGGTTAGCCTGTTGTTTGCCCCAGCTGCTATTGCTGCCTCAAGGTAGCAGTGATGTTTAACAACTGTGTATGAATTTTTTCAACATATGCTCATGGGGATAGTAAGATTGTTTACACTGGTTGAGCTCCAAATTGGTCAACTAATGTCTTATGAGTGGGGTTTTCTGGGAAACTGACAGATCAGATGATGACAGTTTCCTGAGATTCAGAATTTGAAAGGACTTCAGTTCTTTCTGACCCCTCTGATGGCTGCTGGGCTGTTGTTTTCAAGGCTACTATTTAGCTGGGGAGATGGTGTTAGGGCAAGGATAAATATGACTATATCTGCTACTCTTACTGTTTCAACTATTTTTCTTGAATAGATGCATCCCAGGTTGTTGCAAACTTTTAATTAATTTTTAGAGATCAGGAAAACTTTGAGAATTTTTGCTGGTATTAGAGAAGAGAATACATTCACATTTTAGATCAATAGATTTTATAGAAATATAGGGAATAGAATAGAAAACACCTGCAGTGTTTTCTGGGTGAATTTTTTAAAGAGGTTTTTGCCTTAGGGTGTGTGCTCTCAACAGAGAGAGACAGAGACAATGAGAGGGAAAGTGAGAAATCACTCTCCAGGGGGGATGGCCATGCTGCAATCTCTTTTTTTCCATTCTCCTCCCAGGATCTCTGGCATGCGTGTACACGTGCCTGGCATGAGTTTTAAATCATTCTGGTCTGGGACTTGAACTGCACTCAGCCTTGTGGGAGTCCACCAACATCACCCCCTACATGGTCTGCTGGCTCTTGAGTTTGTTTTTGTTTTTGTTTTTCCCCCTTAAGAATGAATTTTTTTCTAATTAGTTTTAAAATATAAAAACTTTATCTCATTGCTTAACAGCAGAGTATTGATATAGGTGATCAATCATTGCTTTCCTTAAAAGTTGCATATTCTTGATTATTAAAAAAATAAATTTTCCACATAGTTTCCATGGCAGTGAACCTGAAAAAATCTGAAGGAATTTAACCTCCTAATATGCATTAATATAGCAAGTGTTTAAGATGAGAGGTTTTGATTTAGGCAACCAGCTATGTGAGTTGAGATATTTACATCACATCTTGGGCCTCCAGTTTTTCATTCATAAAGCAGGAATTAAATACACATTTTATAAAGTTGTGATGAATAAATGTAATACTTTATTACACTATTATGTGTGGTGTATGTAAAATATTTGCAGATTATGTTTGGGGCATTACATATTGTTAAATCATTACAATTTTGCTATGGATTAGTGTAACAGCAGTGATGGTGGTTTGCCATGCCTCTATATTCTTCTTCTTTTTTTTTTTCTTTTGCCAGAGGGCATACGTACTTGAAGAAGGATATAGTGAGGGAGTGGATGAAGGAGGGGGTGGTGGTGTAGGTGAGAAAGCACCCTCTCCCCATGGGGATATCATAATCCCATCTCCATTTCTCCTTCACGATTTTGGGCATGTACACATACATTCCTGGTGTGTTTTTCAAGGTGCTGGGTATGGGGGTTGAACTTTCAGTTAGCACGTGTGATTCAGCCAGTTCAACCACCACACCCACTGGTGGTTCTTTTTATATTATTTTATTTAATGACCAATGGAACATATTTGTGAAAAGGTCACTCCATTAATCCATGTTTTCTGGTCTTAGCATATTCTCTGCAGGTTTTAATTGATCCCAGAAATCTACCAGCCACTACTACACACACATAATTTACTTCTGTTTTGGTTTCCTCTCTCATCTTTTTTTTACCCCTCTAAACCAGTTTCCTTCAGATTCCCAGGCTATGTCACCTATCTCTTAGCTAAATCATTTCAGTGGTTCTTAGGAGATTTTTCTTCCTCCTTCCTTTCCCTCCGGTGTAATGATTTTTATACTGATGTTGGTTTAATATTCCTGAAATATAGCTAGACTGCAACTAGTGAGTATCACAAAACATCTGTGATCTTTAATTTTCATTCTATGTTAACTCCTCTTTAGTGCCTACTCCCAACATGCTTCTAAATTACCTCAAAATCACCTTCCTCAAGAAGTCTTGCTTGATTTTTCCATAGGTGAATCTTCAGCCCGTTATACCGTAGAAAAGTTACTTCTTCTTTTGCTGAACTCTGATATCTTTGCCTTGTATCGTGCTATGCCAGTGTAACTGTGAAATAATAGAATCAAGGAAGCTGGAAGAATATCTGATTTTTTAAAATTTGGAACTAAAATAACTTGCATAAAACTGACTTGCCCAGTTTTCAAGGGATTATTTGATGTCAGGCCAAGTATAGAACTTGGGTCTTGGATCTTCAGTCTAGTCCTTTTCCTGTGGCAAGCATTATAATGTGATAAATACATATCATAAGCCATATTTTTACATCTTCACCATAGTTAAGTCTATGTAGTTTCTCTGTAAGCAGTAAACCTTGAATTTCTTAAGGACAAAGATTGCTTTATTTCTCTCTATAATGGTTCTCAGAGACTGTTACCTGTTATAGTAGATAATAGTAATTTAGTTTATTGTTAATATTGTTAATGTAAAACTTGAATCATACTTCCTACTTATATACATTTAGAAAGAGAATAGGTAAATTTAGGCCTGCAGAGGGCAGCCCAACACAGCAAATTTCGATTGCCCTTACTAAAGAAACTGCTGTTCTCTGAGATCTTTTCAGATGTTAAGTTGTTTTCTTATGAGGATTTTGAAAATTGAAGGCAACTATTAATTATAAGCTTATTTCATAAGTATAGTTTAAAACAAGTGTTATACATAGTACTGTTTCATGCAGATGATTTGTTTTTAAAGCATTGGATACATGAAGTAGTATTTACTGGAGTTTTTTAAAAATTTGCTTTATTCATTTCTGAATAACCCAGATAATCTGTTGGCAAATGCTGTCCTGAATTTTAACTGAAGAAATAAAAATATGTGAAGTTAATGGTGTTATTCCAAATTACTAAAAGTATTAAGTAAAATCAACATTTTCTCATTACTAATTTGTTATACTAAGTTCAGTCATTACTTTATCCAGTAGTTTTAGTATTAAGAAATATTGCTGGTAATTAAATCAAACTATGGGCAAATGATAATAGCTAGTATTTATTGAGTGTAGTATTGAGTGCAGGTACTCTTAAATATTTTACTTGTATTATTCCTTTGGTCCTTACTATTGCCCTTTGGGTTATATGCTGTTAATTGTCCCTTTTATATAAATATAAAGGTGTAAAAGATACAGAGATAATTGAGATAAAGATTGGTCGTTGAAACTTGCCTACAGTTACTTACCTGGTAATTAGAAGAGTCAGGATTCAAACCCAGGCCATCTCATATGACTCTAGAGCCTATACTCTGAATCATTACTCCCTTTCATGTATCGTTAAACTTGGTGCTTTCCTTATCCTTTTTCCATTATAACTTTCCATTTGAGACTATTATAGTTTTTACACACAGTAGGCTATTTTTTTATAGAGATTTTTGCTACAGGATGTGTGAGCTCACTGGAAAGACAAAGAGACAGAGAAAGACAGACAGAAATGAGAAATGACCCCCTGGGAGGATGGCCACGCTGCAATCCCTTTTCTTCCATTCTGCTTGTTTGGGGCATGCATGCACACGTACCTGCACCTGGCATGAGTTCAAGTTCTGGGACTTGAACCATGGTCTACTGCGTGTGAGTTCAGCAGTGTAACCATTATGCCATCTGCTATCCCCACGGTAGGCTTTTTATTCTTTCTTCCTCTCTGTTGCTTCCTGTCTTCAGTCCATTTTCGTCTATGAGAGAGATTTCATGGACAGAAAATAAAAGCATTTCATCTTCCCTTTAGTGTAGATATCGAAACAGTTGTTAAAATTGTAGGATTTCTTTCTGTGATAATTACAAAATTATTTTTCTAACTTATCTATTTGGCAGTTTTTCATTTTTACAATTAAAACATGAACCCTCAAATTTAGGACCAGAATGGACTTCATTCTCAATACTTTTGCGTGTTAGTGTGTGGGATAATTTGAGAAGCCAGAATAGTTAAACCTCATTTTAAAAGAGAGATCTTGAATGAGATGGTTTTAGTTTATTTCAGTAAAAGTGAATTATTTAGCCCTCACCACAGATAAACTCTCTCTTATAATAAGGCACTTAGTATTTTTATTATATTAAGCTCACATACGTAAAAAATTAACCTTACTATCATTTATTAGTATGTATTTTCTTATTTTTGCTGTTTGATAATTTTACTTCTTCAAAAGTGCATAGATATAGTAGAAATAAGTTAGGTTCCAATTGATCAGTTTTAAAATTTGATAAAAGCTTATGTTAATAAGATGGCTTAAAATGATATCTCTTGAAAATACAGCTACTATGCAGCTAATTATTCAATAGTATTTATATTGCAAAGTAAGATCTTAGTGTATAACTCTTATAAGAAAGTATTTTAAGTTTCCTCTCTGGTTTTATTATTTTTTATAGTTATTAATTTTTAAAAGCACCTCAGATTACAGTTTAATGTTAGAGTATCTTGGACAAATTGGCAACCCTGTTAATATATGCTAGAGATAATCTACACGATAGGACAATTAGTCATTCTTGCTGCTGCTTTAATAAAATTGACTTCTGTCTTTTTCACTGACTGATAATGGGCTAGTTTTCTGATATATGTCTGACTTAATACAGTCTTTGCATATTTAGCCTAGGTGTGAACCTAGGTTTTTGTCGTCTCCCAGAATGTTTATTTATTCAACCTTACTATTAAAGAGACATCTGAGGCCCAAATAGGTTTCTTTGTATCACTATCAACATTTATCTTTCAGTCTCTTTTCTTTTTCTGTCACAGACAATGCCAGAATCCACAATATGCCCCCTTATGGTGATCATTCAGTTGATTGACAACCACATGGTATCAGAAAATCTGCTTAATCACTTATTTATTCCAGTAGTGAAAACTACATTCTAATTTTTTTTCTGTTCTTCTCATAAATGATTTTCATATAGCATACCAGCACACAACACCTGTCCGTTAAGAACAGAATTACTAGGCTTTGATTCTTAGTAGTGGTTCCTTCTTTTGGGTAAATATGAGAGTTGCTTTTGGTCTAATTACTCATGCTTTTAAAATAACTACTTGCTAACAATTTCAATTATATAGTGCTCATTCAGAAATATTAGAAGGAAAAATCAATTTAAAAATACAGAGACTAATAGTCTTTATTTCTGTAGTGAGTCTGGACAATTTTGTTTAATCTTTTCCAACAGGATGTCATACTCTGAAGAATATGCCTCAATTAGTTGGGTCATACTGTTTCTTTATTTTGTCTTCAATTTTCAAGATTGTGTGAGATTTTTTTATAATTCTATTTTGTGATCTATGCAGATTTTTTATAATAATAATTGCTAAGGAGATCAGAAAAGTATAGATACTTGTATAGTTTTATTGATGTGTGCATTAACTCTATTGATCTTTCATACCGATGGGGATATTGACATATATGTACTTGAAATTCCTCAGATCTTTAGGCAATTTGCTTCTTTTATAAATTGATTATAATTATGTATTAAAATATTAACTATTAGTTAGCAAATATAGTCTAGTCTAAACATTCAGTGGTATTATCTGATGTTGGTACTTTGGAGTATTTTACTGAATATTTTGTCTTGAACAGGATTTATTTCTCAATGATCTGGTTAAAAAAAGGCTATCAATTTAAAGGAGGGTCAGTGCTGGCTCGGAAAGCCACTGTTCAAGTAGTTTGCTTTGAGAAGGAAGGTGAATAGATAGGGACAGGTCTTTATCAATGAAGTAGTGAGTCCGATTATAATTAAGTTCAACAGAATTGGATACACTTATTTAGAAGGCATAGTTGAAAAGATAGTATGTCTGTCTTGGGTGTGATCATTTCATGAAAGTCACCTGTATGTATATGTGTGTTATGGCACAATTATGTGCACAACATAGTTACAGTTGTACTAATTGTGGAATTATAAGAATTATTAAGCTGAGCCAAACTCTTGTCTTACTTATCATTGAACTTCATCTAACTGTGTTTATACCATATTAAACTTGTCTTTACAACTTCTTTGCAAATAGAAATTACATTTGAAGGGTAGAAAATTAACATTAAGAAAAAGCAGGGCTGGCTTTGTTGTGTGGTGATTAAACACTGTTTATTGGGAGTCACATCCAACATGACTGAATGCAGTTTGAATCTTGGCTCCAGGAGGCTTAAAAAACATGCCAAGCATGTGTGCATGCATGCCTAAAATCCTGACAGGAAGGAAAAATGGAGGGAAAAGGATTGTGACAGGTCTGCATCCCATTGAGGAATGCTTTTTCTCTCTGGCAAGTGCATGTGCCCTCTAGCAATAAGTAAACAAATGGAATAAACAAACAAAAAGAAAAAAAAATTAGCAAGCTTTCCAAGCCAGAACCCCAGAATTCCAAAGTGTAGATTTCTCAAAGTATAGTTAAGAGAAACACAGGTTATGCCATATATACAAAAAGAAAGAATTTATTCTGCTAGTGTAAAGTTTGGAAGAGGGCCACCCCAGTGGCCTAGTGGTTAACAGAGCCAGCTTTCACCTGGTTGACAATGGGTCAAATCCTGCTGCCTGGGCAGCTTGGAAAACACACCAGGCATATGTGCATGCATCCTCAAGATCATAACAGGGTAGAAATGGAGGAGAAAGGATTGTGGCATGACCATACCCTACTGAAGGTACTTTCTGTCTTTCCCTTCCTCTCTCCTTTTCCTTTTCTCTGGCAAGCATATGTACCCTCTGGCAATTATTTAAAAAGAAGAAAGAGAAAAGAAAAATATCATATAATGTGTCTCACTAGGTCTTTCTGTCCTCTTAGTCTTCCTTTTCTCTCTTTTTCTTTCCCTCCTTCCTTTTTTTTTCTATCCTACATTTCCTTTCTCTCACAATCTTCCTTTTTCTGTTCCTCACTAATCTGAAGTGTTTTTACTACATAATAAAGCATATCCTGTTTTAATTAAAGTTTTGAAGTTTCCTTTTAAAGGCAGAGTTTTGCTAAAGGAAAAATGCCTCTATTAGCTTATATTTAAAACTCTTTTCATCGTGATGAGGGTAATTACCTGTTACTTCTAAGAAGTAAGTCATAGCTAATTTCTGACTCTGCGTACATATTTAAAGTTAACTTAGAATCAGCTTGGGACAGTTCTGACGTCTGCTTATGTAATGCAGCATCCATACTCCTCGCTAGGTGTTCATTTGAGCTACAGATGCTTCATATAAAACAGGGTAGAGTAGCTTTCAAAAGGCTCCACACTTCAAAGTGTAACTTGAACTTTTGTTTTTACATTGCTTGAGAAATGCTTAATGGAGAAGAATGAACAAATTTGTTTTTCCACCTAACACATTATCATTTTAACGTTTTAATAACGTTAGATTTTCATGTCTTCCTAAGCCATATCACATATAATTGAATAGTTTTATTACTTAGGAAAGTTTTAACAACTTTTATGTTATATGTCATCCTTTATGTTTTCTGTAATCAGGAAGGTTTCCTTTCACTGTAATTAATTCTGAGGAATGCTGCCTTTGTTTTTTGGAGCCTTAAATAAAAGTCATTCATTCAATAAAGTACCATATTTTAAGTTGGAATACCACACTGTTCCATTTATTTCTGTAGTTTGATTGCCAATTATTCATAAGGCCAAGTGTATCATCTTTTAGAACGTGGTTCCTAACAGGGCTTTAAAATAAGTGAAGTGATTATAGCTTTCAGCCACATTGTATCCTCTCGCTAGTGAATTCTTTGAAGCAGGCTGGCTTTTATTCAGTCCTAACCACAGTCTATTTTGTATTTCTCAAATGGATGAACTGTCACTTAAATTATTCAGGAATTACATTAATCTTTGATGTATATGATCTTCTCCAAACCCTATTTAAATATCACCACTGTGGTGTACTGAATAACAAAGTGTTTATAAGTGTTTATTACTATTTTAAGACTTATAGAAAGAAACCTGTAATTTGGCCTCCTGAATTGGTAGTATTAGATTATTATTATTTTGAAATAAACTACTGTTGGATACATCAGCCTACTTTGAATTCTATAGACAGTTCTCTCTTCATACATTCTGTTCTAAAAGTTAGGGATTTGGTGGAGATAGATATTTATATTATAAATAATAGTTAAGTTCCTAGGATTGGCCACGTAAGTAACAATGAAATACCAGTTCTGTAAACCCCATCCTACATTTATTTATAGTAGTAGTCTTTTTTAATGCCAGATTCTAATCAAAGAATTGCAAAAGGAAGAACTCCCTCTTGGGAGTTCCTCCTCCCCATTCCTATCCGCAGTAGTGTGGATGGGGATGCAGAGGTTCCCAGCTAGGAAGAATGGAAGGAGGAAGAGGAGGAGTTACTTGGCTACTCTTTGGCTACTCTCACTGGTAGAGCTCTGGGAAAGCTCCGAAACAGCAGACATAGGCCCACAGTCTGGGCTGCAGTTTATCAATCAGTACATTTATAATGATTTAGACACTATTTGGTGCTTTTACTTCCTGTTACCCTTTATAATGCAATTATGTGTATATTCTAGTAAACTTCCCCTTTTTAACTAACATTTTGTAATTCTAAAACATTTTAGCTTCATTTTAAGCACAGAATGTGAATATTAAATGAGTTTTGGTAAACAAGATAAAGTTTTTAAATTCTGACAGATAACTTTAAATTGCCATAATGCTGTACAACTCTTTTTAAAAAGTAACTTTTTTGTTAATGAGACTGGTAGTGTTTATCTGATCCTCGCTGTTTTGGATACTCTTGGCTTCCTTTAAATTTAAAAAACGAATAAGTTGTTTCTTGAATTATAAGTTCTGTTTTTTTTTTTTTTTTAAACTCATATGTAAAACAAACATGCTACGATGAATGACTGTAAATCAACATGGATGAAGCTGAGTTGTCACCCCTGGGAGGACTTTCCCTAACACCCATAAGTAGAAGCTTTTTGTTCTTTGTTTAAGTTATAACTTTATTGCAATATAGTTTCAATACCATAAAGGTCATCTTTCAAAAGCATATTATTTACTGATTTTTCAGAGTTGTACAGGTATCAGCACTATAAAGTTCCAAAACTTTTTCACCACCCCAAAAAGAAACTCCATGCCCATTGACAGTCACTCCTCGTTCCCCACTCTTTCCAGTCCCTAGCAACCATGAGCTTATTTCCTAGCTCTGTTTATTTTTCTCTTCTGAATATCTTATGTAGTTACGATTATATACTATTATAAGGCCTTTTGTGTCTGGCTTCTTTCACCTGCATGTTTTCAAGCTTCATCCATGTTGTAGCATATAGCAATCATCATTTCTTTGTATGGGCCAGTAAGAATTGTATGGTCATAGCACAATTGATTCATTAATTCATGGATTGATAGACATTGGATTGTTAACATTTTTGGCTATTACGAATAAATTCTGCAATGTACACTGATGTACAAGTGTTTTGATAAATGTATTTTCAATTCTCTTGTTTATATAATTAATTGAATTGCTGGCTTTTATGGCAATTCTTTTTTAACCTTCTTAAAGTTTTGTCAGACTGCTTTCCAGAGCATCTACACTATCTTACGTTCCTACCAGCAGTGTATGAGAGTTCCAGTTTGTCCAAATTCTCACAAACACTTGTTTTCTATCATGTTAATTATAGCAATCTTAGTGGGCATGAAGGGGTATATCATTTTGGTTTTGATTTGCATTTCCCTAATGACTAATAATGCTAAGCATCTTTTCATGTGCTTAGCATAACATTGTGCTTAAACTGACATTTCTTAAATGTTCTCAAATCTTTTCCTCATTTTTAAATTGTGTTTTCTCTTTATTTTATTTATTTATTTTTGGGGGGAGGTTTTTGCTATTAGGGCGCATGCACTTGCTGGATAGAGAGAGACAGAAAGACAGAAAATGGGAAATCACCCCCCAGAGGGATAGCCACACTGCAATCCCTTCTCCATTCTCCTCTCGGGATCTTGGGCACGCACGCACACGCGCTGGCATGAGTTTAAGCCACCGAGTCCAGAACTCTAACCGCAGTCGACTACATGGGAGTCCAGCGACAGCCATTTTGCCAACTGCTGGTCCCAAGGGCTGTCTATTATTGAGTTTTAAGAATTCTTCATATACTCTGGACACAAGTTCCTTACTAGATACATGGATTTCTCCCCTTCTGTGGTTTTTCTTTATATTTTCTTGATAATATCCTTTGAAGAACAAAAGGTTTATTTTCGATCAAGTCCAGTGTATGTATTCTTTTTCTTGTTGCTTTTGCTTTTGAGCTGTCCTATCTAAGAAATCATTGCCCAATCTAAAACCACAAAAATGTCCTCCTATGTTTTCTTCTATGAGTTTTATAGGTTTACTGTGTTGCTTTTAAAGTATATTTTTCATAATAGTCAAGTGCTACTTGACTTTCAATTTCTTGACCAATGGACTATATCAGCAGTGAAATACGCAAAATATTTATTACTTTTTAAAGAAATATTTTATTTAACTTTATTTATTCATTCATTTATTTATTTCAATTTGACCAGAGAGGGAGAGAGAGAGAGAGAGAGAGCGCGTGCGCGCGCACGCAAGCAAGCTGCCAGGTCTAGGACTTGAACCGCAGTCAGCCATGTGGGAGTCCAGCACCCTTAACCACCAAGCCACCTGCCAGCCCCAATATTTATTACTTTTTATTTGCTACTTCTAAATTTTTTTCTTGTTTATTTTATAATTTCTTATTTACATTTAATTATTGTACATCTTTGTAGGGCCCACTATGGTTTCTCAAAGCATTCATGCAACGTGTGATAATCAAATCAAGGATATTACCATATTTTTCATATTCAGCAAAGACATTAATTATATTCTGTATCTTTGGCTTTCATTCTAGTTTCTTTTCTCTGAAATTTTTATCTATCTATATGTAGATAGATAAAATTGGTTTCAAAAGGGGGAAAGGGCATTGCCAATCACTGTTACTAAAATTTTTCCAAGGATTTTTATGAAATCTGCTTTTGATTATTGTTACTTCAGTGTGATAAAGTTTTAAGTTGTTCGTGTCAAAAATAAAATAATGAACATTTCCATGTTTCAAACTTTAGCATTCTCTATAAAGCTAGACCATGCTTTATGGGGTGCGCTCAGAGGAGTGAGAATAGGTGTGGTTCTTTGTAGAGCTTCACTAGTTCCTAGCCCAGGTTTAGAATCACTTTTTTCTTGGCTGAGACACTTGACTGGGCATTAAGAGAGCAGAATTTCACTTCTGAGGTCAGCATGGCTGCTTTTATTCAGATGCTTTTTTCTTGTTACTTCCACTTTTTTTTTTTTTGTACAAATTAAAACTGCTTCCTAATTATTTTATGTAAGTGTACCATAAAGATAGAAAATGTTAATATGCTTAAGTACCTTTTGATTCTTCAGAAGAAAATAGTTTACTAATTACCTTATTTTTATATAGTCTAACTTTTTAGGTGGCTTTGGAAAAATTAGCACAGATATTTTAAGGCTATTATATATAATGAAATTTAAGGTAGGATTATCAAATCTTTAAGGAGAAATCTTAGAAGAACTAACATAATTATAACCAAATGTATCAGCCCTAGCACTTTTATATTAAGCTTCTCCTTTGACCACTCAGTTGATAATTTCATACAAAAAAAAAAAAAAACTTAAAAAGCAATATAACTTATTCTCTAAGTGGGTTAATAAAAAGCAACAAATTGATTCCAATCTAAAGGTAGGGAAATAGTGCTTCCCTGAAGCACACCTTATTCAGTGAAAGGATATGAGAGGACGAACTGTTGCCTGTATTTGAAGAAAATTTGCCTTAACTGTTTATGTGACAAAACTGTCTAGACAGAATTATAATAAATACAACAATTTAAATAAGACAAAATAAACTTCAAACTGGTTTGAAGTTTAATTCTGATGGGTGCTTTTATTTAATCATAGTCTCAATTAAGATACTGCCGCTTTGGGGATTAAGTGTCCCGGACTATAATAATGATAGTTTTCAAATGTTAATTATTATTTTTTTGTGTTGTCAGGAATATTAAAAGTGGGCTTCAGACCCATAAGATAACTACAGAAAGTGCTTATTTTCAAGTCACCTATTTCCCTCCATAAAGGATTAAAGTCTTCTGATTAAGTGGTACAGACTCCCACTCACTCCCCTCTCTGGTCTCCCCACTTCCCACCACCAAAAAGACTGTTTACTATAAAGGTCTAAAGGCATTCATTTGAAAATGGTCTGTTTTTTTTTTATTTAATGAGGCATTGTAATCGTGTATTTTCTTAAGCTAATTTTAATACAAGCCTTCTTTCGAAAAGCATGTGATTCAAAATTTGACATGCATGAATATATCTTAAGCCAAATATGCATGTGACAGTTTGAAGCTTATATCATGTGTCATTGTTGGTAAAGTCTGGTAGCATATCCTGTGTAAACCCCTGTGTTCTTTTTCTACATGCCACATAATATTTATTCTAATTAACAAGACTTCAAAGGAAACCGAAGGCTGAATAACCATTATTTTTTCTGCTCTCTGTAATTGAGTCTATAACAACTAGATGGTGTTACCTTTCTTTGGGTTCACATTCAACAATGGTTTAAAAGAGAGGAGGAAAAGAATTAGTCATTAGTAAGCACCTGTTATATTAGGTTATATATATTTCTTATGTAATTATCGCAGCAGTTGTTCAAAGATACTAAATATTCCCCAGTTGTCAGGTTTAGAAACAGACTTCCAAGGGTAATGTAAGTTGCCCTAGGTACGTAGTAAGTTGTGTTGGGAGTTGAGATTCCAACCAAACCTTTGTTAAATTGCTTTAGACATTACAAACTCATATGCTATGGCCCATTGTCCACTTTCCTCTCATTATTGTCTAGCTTCTTACACGTTCTGTTCTGTTCTAGCTATCTTCTGAATAGCGAAATGGCCCTGTCTCTCTGTGTTTTAAAAAAAGATATTATCTAGTTCAGTTTGGAAGCTTGATAGCCTTCCATAACCCCTCCTTTATTTTCATTCTCTTTGGAAATTCCCTATTGTTTTAATATTTTGCATTCGACTGCAATTAGTGTAATTTGCTTTGTACCTACAGTACATATTCCATTCTTAGAAAATAATGACATTATGTGACTAGTTATGATTTTTTGTGGTTTTGTTCTGGCTGCCAAGAAGTCCAGAGTTTAATTTTGTGCTCAGGCTTTGTAATTTTCTCATGTAGCACTTTGTATATGCTTCTTTACCACTGATCACTACGTTACAATGGTTTGTTTATGCGTTATTAGTCTTTGTATCCACTAAGTACTGCAATACCATAGTAAGTGCATAATAAACGCTCAATGAGTATTTTTTATATAATTTATTCCTAACTTCTGGTCATTAGTCAGATATTCTGGATATGGGTAATTCTACCAAATCTACGCATATGTTAGTAGTTTTTGTTATTTTACCTATTCTTTTGTTACATACAGACCTAAAGCTTTTTTAAGAGAACTTTTTGCTATAGGCTGTGTATGTTCACTGGAGAGATAGAGAGACAGAAAGCGAGAAATCACCCCCTAACGGGATGATCACACCACAATCCCTTTTCCTCCATTCTCCTCTTGGGATTTTGGGCGGGCACGCACACACGTCTGGTGTGTTTCAAGCCTCCAAGTCCAGAACTCAAATTGCAGTTGGCCATGTGGGAGTCCAGCAAAATAACTGCTATACCATCTGCTGGTCCCCTGAAGCTTTTTTTTTTTAACATAGGAAATAGATACAGTATTCTTCATTGCAGTTTACTTTTTTTTTAATCTTTACATCATTTTTTTGTGCCTATTATAGCTGTTAATGGAATATTAGCAACTACATGATTCTTTAATTTTTTACTTTTTCTTGGTATGGATCTAGAAGAAAGCTTTATTGGTATTTATCATCATGAGTATTTAGATCTGGAGCTTTTACTGTTTATTATGTAAAGCTTTTCAAAAATAGTAAATTGGGTTAATTATTTTAAAATTGTGTGTCAAGTGAAAAGACACTGATTTGATGGCCCTAGTGGAGTTTTTTTATTTTGGAAGATAACTTTTGTGCATGGTGGGCATACTTGTGTTTTTGTGTTTTATTAGAGTTGAAAATTGTAAAACCTAGCCTTTCTAATGTCTTTCAGTTCCATTAATGCTACTTTTATTAAAATAGCAATTTTTGTATAAAAATGAACAATCTTTTTTACTTCTTGATATTTCTGTAATCCATCACTTAGATCTAATTCTTAATTCTTAACATAGTAGTACTTTAGTTAATGAATTGGATTACATTCTCTTTTTTTTCCAAGAGATTTTTGCTAGAGGATGCCTGTGCTCACCAGAGAGGCAGAGATCTGATTGCATTCTTGATTAATCAATAAATAGACATTGCTAATTCCAGTTATAGTTTAGTACTGGTGATTTTTTTCACATATCTACAAACTAGCAAGTGAAACCTCTTATATATTGTACCTTAGCAACTCTTATACATCAGGTAAATTTACTTAAGTCAACCATTCTGTTTCAGAAAGCTTCAAAACAAAGTGAACATACATCAAGTTGCAGATGATATCATCAAAACTTGTTCTGGGACCAGCCTGTGGCCCGGTAGTTAAGGCAGCTGGATCTCACAGAGCTGGCATCTCTGCTGGAGTTTTAAACCCATATGCCAAGCGTATGCATGGCCAGAATCCTGTCAAAGGAGCAAGAAATGAAGGAGGAAAGATTGTGGTTAGATCATGTCCCATGGGAGATGCTTTCTCACTTTTCATTTCTTTGTCTCCCTCTTTCTCTGTCTCTGGTGAACACAGGTGCCCTCTGGCAAATTCAAAAACAAAACAAAACAAAAAAATTATCCCTACACCTGGAAAATGTATCATATATAAATCGTCAGTCAATATTGGTTTCTCCAGTTTGACCAGAGACGAGAATGTCCATCTAAGGCTTACTGTAGCAAATGATACTATAGATTCAGTTTATTCATTGATCATTGGGAGATCCTGAACCTGGGTATAAATAAACACAGGTGGAGGGCCGGTAGATAGTGTGGGAGCTAAGGTACTAGATCCCTCTTGGCCAACTTCATGGTTTGAATTCCAGACTGGTGGCTTGAGAAGCATGCATGTGTGCTCAAAATCCCGAGAGGAGAGTGGCGGAGAAGTGACTGTGGCATAGCCCTCCTCCTCTAGGGTGGTTTCTCACTTTCTTTCTCTCTCTCTTTCTGGTGAGTGCATGTGCCCTACAGCAAAAATGAATACATACGTACATAATAACAAAAACTAAGACATACGTACATACATCTTGGTGGAGTATTCCTTATCTAAAATGGTTGGGACCAGAAATGGTTTAGATTTCCAGTTTTGGATTTGTTTGGGTTTTGGAATATTTGCATATATATAATGAGATTTCTTGGAGATGGGACTCAAGTCCAAACACTGAATTTATTTATGTTTATGCACACCTCATACATATAACCAGAAAGTAAAATTTTTTAAGAGAGATTTTTGCTATAGAACATGTATATGCTCACCAAAGAGACAGAGAGACCGAAAGTGAGAAATCACCCCTCCCCAGGGGGGATGTCTGTACTGAAATTCCTTCTCCTCCATTCTTCTCTCCAGATTTTGGGCACACACATACATGCACCCGGTGTGAATTTTAAGCTGCCGGGTCTGCGACTTGAACTGCGGTTGACTATGTTGGAACCCAGCGATGTAATCATTATGCCATCTGTTGGTCCCCAGAAGATAATTTTATACAAGGTTTTGTATTACAGCATTTTGACTGTGACCAATTTCATGGGGTCAGGTTTGGGATTTTCCCCAGATGGCATTGTGTTGACTCAAGAAGTTTCAGATTTTGGAGCACTTTAGATTTTGGATTTTCAGATTAGGGATACTCAATCTGCGCTAGAGTAATTGTGTCCAAGTTCTGTTTTCATAAACTGGGCTCCTTCCCATCATTAAATTTTGCCATTTTGCCTGCTATGTCAGAAGGCAATTCCCTCCCCCTATATCCACATCCCTGCCCACTTTTTAATTAATGTCATTTATAGGTTTTACAACTGGTGCATCTTATATCTGCTGGTATCTGTTACATTTTGCTGTTACCAATTTTTAATGTTTTTCTCTTTCATAACTTTTTATCACTTTATTTCAGTGACTAGAATCTCCTTTTATTATTTGATGAGATTCTTCCTCCTCTTCCTGATCATTGTCTGCATGGTCAGTGAGTCAGATAATGTACCCTTTTGTCTGTAAATTGTTTTTAACAAGCCATCATTTCTAATTCATATTATGTATTGATAGAATATATAAGACTAAAACAAGAAAGTTGCACTGATGCTAATGTCATAACAGGGTTGACTATAAGAATAGAATTTGTTATAATAAGTTTTGTGTTTTTTAAAACACATTACAAAATACATACTTTATTAGATAAAGCTCTATTGTCATTCAAGTTCAGTAAGACAGTAACAACATTTACTGGGCATTTACAATATGATAGGCATTGTTCTAAGTGCTTTACATGAATTAGCATGTAATATTTACAAGAAATCTTTAAGGTACATGCTGTCAATATCCTGGGATCTAATCTGAACCAAATTTAATCAAGTTCCAGGTCTAGGGCTAGAACTTGTGTCTCTAACTGACTTTGAATTCCGTGCTCTTATCACTGCCATGCTATACATTGTTTGAAATAATGTTTGTGACTGTGAGATATCAAAGGTAGAAGGTTCTAGGGTGATTCCTCACTGTAATTGCTCTCCCACTTCCCCCCAATCATTAGAGAGTGCATGTGCTCACCAGAGAAACGGGAAAAGGAAGCACCTCTCATTCAGTTGTGGGTGTGGTCACACCATTAACTTTTTAATTTCATTTCTCCATTTCATCGGGATTTGGGGCATGCATGGTTATACACACACACACACACACACACACACACACACACAAACACACTCACTCACTCTCCTGGTGTGTTTTTCAAGGCTGTGGGGCCAGGATTTGAACCATGGGTTTGCTAGATTGGATCTGACTCCCTATGCACCCAGCATAACTGCTGTGCTATGGAGCCAGCCCCATTTTCAGACCTTTTAAAGGATCTAAGTTATTTATTCAGTAATTCTAATTCTGGCACATTCCTTTTTTATAAGATTTAGAAATAGTAATAATTATTGTTTCTCTGTAAAAGTAGAATCACCTCAGGAGCTATAGGTTTTCAGTCCTTGCCTTTCTTCAGTCTTTTATAAGGGAGGCAGAAGGAGAGAGACAGGTACCCTTAATAGGGTCTTACTGAGTAGGGTCTTACTGCACTGTGACCCTTTCCCTACCCCGCTCCAGCCAGCCAGGGCGATGCACTTGCCTGGCATGTTCAAGTGGACCCAGGATCTATGGCTGGGCCTCCACTCGTTCTTTCTTGAGAATCACTGCAAATGTTTTTGATGGGAATTTTTATGGCCTTCAGATGTGTGGGAGAAGAACAAGAGTTGAAAGTGAATCACTGTAGAGTGCTTCTCAAACTTTTATATGAACGTGGACCACTTGGGTATCTTAATAAAATGCAGGTTCTGATTTCTGGGGTATGACTGAGAAATCTGCATGTTCAGTAAGATCAGGTGCTACCTAAAATTCTGCAGGTCTTCAGAACACACTTATTAGCAAACCTCTAGAGTACTTTTTTTTTAACTTTTGACATTTTGATATAATTGTGGATTCATATACAGTTATAAAGTTAATACTGAAAGATTTATATACCCTCTCCGATTCTCCCAGTGCAGATATCTTGCACAATTATAATACAATATCACAACCAGGAAATTGACACTGAATCAATCCACAAACATTACTCAAATTTTGTGTTAGTTGTGCATGGAACGTGTATTTAGTTACATGCCGTCTTTGTCATGTATGTAGATTGGTATGGCCATCACGATAGCCAGAATACAGAGAAGTTCCAACACAAGGAACCCTCACGTTACACTCACATAGCCACACCCAGCCATCTTCCCTTCCTCTCTAACCCGTTCTTCCTTTCTAAAATGTTGTCATTTCACTAATGTTACATAATAGTCATACAGTCTAGGACCTTCTGAGATGGACTTTTCCCACAGAACATAAATTCCTTGAGTTCCATCCAAATTGGTGCACACACTAATAGTTTGGTCCTTTTTATTCCTGAGTAATATTCCATGGTATGGATGTGTCACAGTTAGCTTAACCATTCCCTGTTTAAGTGGGTGACATGGGGAAGGTTTCCAGTTTGGGGGCATTATGAATATAGCAGCTAGAACCATTCGTGTACAGTTTTTTTTTTTTTGGTTTTTTTTTTTTGTTTTCTCTTTTTTTTCTGAGAACATAAGGTTTCATTTCCCTGGGAATGTTCAAGAGGACAGTTGCTGGGTAATATGGTAAACACATGTTTAGTTGCATAAGAAACTGCCCGCTCTTTTCCTGAGGGACTGTACTGCTTTACATTTGTACAGCAATATGCCAATGACCTAGTTTCTCCATCTGCTCCCAGCATTTGTGCCACCACTGATTTTTACTTTCAACATTCTGGTAGGTGTGCAGTGCTACCGCATTGTGGTTTTAATTTGCATTTACTTAATGGCTAATCATGTGTTGAACATCTTTTCATGTGCTCATTTGCCACCGTGTGTCCTCTTTGGTAAAATGTCTGTTCATGTCTTTTTCCCATTTTCTAAATAGATTTTTTGCCTTTTGACTATTGAATTTTCATCCTCTTCACGGGTTATTTTGCAGAGCACAAGTTTTTTTTTTTGAATGTAGTCCTAAAATGACTTTGCCTTTTTCCATCTTGTCATGTGAATAAACGTTAGAATATAAGTTTCTTAATTTTATTATTCTGGACTTTTTGTCAGTTAGACAAATGAACTTAGAGAAAATAGGTTAAAACTAAAATGAAATAAAACCTGGAGTTTACTAACTTTGAATAGTATTACATTAAAATATTCATTTCAGCATTATAAAACGGTAGTCCTGATGATGGTGTGTTTTTTAAATGACAAATTACTGTGGACCAGGATCGGGCTGTACATTTCATTATCTCAGTGTAAATACTATCTCCCTTTATACTTGTGCATGTTTGTGGATGTCTGTATGTTATAATTACTCCTATTTTATAGTGGAAGAGACTGGGGTTCAGGGAAGTTGGGCAGTTGTACTCATGGTTTCCATAAAAAGTGACAGAGCAAGACCTGAAGCTAGTTCTTTCTGACTTCAGAACCTAGATCCTTTAGCAACTACCTTGACTATTTGTTGTAACAAAATGTAACATTTCGTTGTACCTTATGTAACTCTCATTAAGACTTAAACTTGATCTTAGTTTGTGTTATGGTTGTTCCTGTTACATGTAAAGTCCATATATTACCTGATTTTCAACTTACTTTAGTAAGTCACTGTCTTGATTTATCATTAATGTTATGTTGGTTAACCCATTTGGCTATATTTGAAGTAGAGTTTTTCAATGTATTTTGATTCTTGGATATAAATTTGAAATGCTATTATAGCACTTACACTGTAGCTGTAAACAGATCATTTATTATAAGAGTTTTTTTTTTTTTTTTTACTTTTGAACTGTTTAAGAGCTGTGTAAGACTCACAAATATTTTCGTTTAGCTTAAAGTTTTTGCAAATTTGACTATTCTGCTTTTATTCAATATATTTCTGAGGTAAATCAACAAGTAATTTTTCCATATAGGAAAAAATACTGTTGCATTGGTGAAGGTACATGAGTATGAGATGCGTGGGGAGCAGCCCTCCAGTAGCACCTTGATTTTGTATTCCAGGTGATGGATGTAAGAAATGACTAACATATGTATTTGTAAAACTAATAAGATACTTTCAAAGATGACTGTACCAAGGTAATGTTGTTTTCTTAGGAGAGAGTAATACCGTTTCTTATAAATTACTGAAATCTTTTACATGTTTTCAAGTATCCAGTTAGATCAAGTATAAGCCAGCTCTCCATTCTTACTGTACTGGTTTTCTTGTCAGTCAGCCCAAGAGTCACATTGCCATGGACATTGTTAGTATTATCTAGTTTCATATATATTAAATCAAGGTTTACAGAATTCATATTTGTGGAACTTGATGTTTCAAAAATACTTTTTTTTATATTCAAGGGAAAAGTGGCTTTTAAATACCTTTTTTTTTTTTTTTTTATGACAGAGTCTCACAGTGTCACAGTCCTCTTGCCTCACTCAGCCTCCTGAGTCGCTGGGATTAAAGGCACACATCACTGCACCTGGCCTTTATGGGACGAAGCCTGGGCCTCCCTTGTGGTCCCAGGCTGTGGGGCACAGCATCTCAGCAGTATGCACCCTTGCGGCTGGGCCTTTAAATACTTTATGGTGTAATTTAGCCTTTGTTGAACTCAACTTATGGTTAATGAGATCTGTTGAGAAGTTGCATGAGTCCACCTTCCATTCCCGTTGCCCTTCAGAACCTCTGTAGAGTTATTGGAATGTATGTCTGAGGAGGGCTTTTATTAAAAGGGTAATTGTCTTAATCTATTTCAGTTTATGTAACAAAATGCTTTAGATTGGATTAGTTTAAAAAACAGCAGAAATGTATCTCTCACAATTCTGGGGGCTGAGAGTCTAAGATTAAGGCACTAATAGATTTGGTGTCTGGTACAGGCTTTCCGTCTGCTTCAAAAATGGCACCCTGTTGTTGCACCCTCACACAGCGGAAGAGACGAACACTGCACACGGAGTGAGAGGGAAAGAGCTCAGAAACTTTCACCAGCTTCTTTTACAAGGGTGCTGCTTCAGGCCCCGAGGGCTCCCAAAATACCCAGATCCTAACACCACCATGATGGGAATTCAGTCTTTGCATGAATTTCAGAGGGAAGCAAACATTCAGACCATAGTAGTAATTAACTCTCCAAATACAGTGCTTTCTATAAGCCTTCTTGACGTCGTCAGGTATTTGTTATTTGTTAGCATACTAAAAAAATACATATATTTTTTAGTTTTTTTTTTTTCTTGCCATAGGGTGTGTGTGCTCACCAGAGAGAGACAGAGAAGGGGAAAGTGAGAAATCACTCCCTGTGAGGTTAGACATACCTCAGTCTATTCTCCTCTTGGGAATTTGGGCACATATACACACACATGCCTGGCGTGATTTTCAAGCTGCCAGGTCTGGTTCTCAGGCTGCGGTCAAACATGTGAGAATTCAGCTCCTTAACCTCTACATCACCTGCTGCCCCCACTTACTAAAATTTTAAGAACAAGAACATTCCTCCTTTTTATTTATTTATTTATTAATTTTAAGAGAGAGATTTTTGCTATAGGTTGTGTGCACTTGCTGGAGAGACAGAAAGACAGAAAGTGAGAAATCACCCCCCCGGGGGATGGCCACACCATAATCCCTTCTCTTCCACTCTCCTCTCAGGATCTTCAGCACACATGCACATTCTCCTGGTGTGAGTTTCAAGCCGCCAGATCCAGGACTTGAATCACAGTGAACTACATGGGAGTCCAGTGATGCGACTGTTACACCATCTACTGGTCCCAGAACAGTACGCTTTTAAAGCCACCATATAATAAATACTAAACAAAATGTTAATTAGATTTTTGATTAGGGATTTTGGATCTCTGTCTTTTAAAATAAGGTTTTCATTAAATGAGAAACAGCACTTTATTTTGCTAAGGGTTTTCTTAATTACTATTCTACAGAATTTAGTTACAATGAGTTAACAGCTCTTGGGCTCACCCCCACTAAGCAGATAACCTCATTGTGAGGTCAGCACGATGGTCCAGCCTTAAAGCAGTGCTCTGCGATGCTGAAGCCAGGTAGGAAGGTCCTGTACATGCCGGGCATGTGTGTGCCATGATCCTGGCTGGCTGAGGTTGGGAGTGGATCAGGGCATGTGGATCCTGTGTGGGGTGGTTTTTATGCCTCTGTCTCTCACACATGCACTCTCTCATGGAAAAAAACTTTTTTTAATGTTTGGAGCTTATTAAAGGTAATACCTTCATAATAACTGCTAATATTTGGGAGAGAGTAAAAAGGGAGGTATAGAGAGATAAGAGGATATTTTTCTCATAGTGGGGTTAAAGGAGAATTTCTCTTTTTTAAGTATATAACTTCATGGCCTGGAAACTAGAAAGCTCTAACAGGACAGTGGCCACATGAAATAATTTCTGTAGTCCCCTATTCATTTCTTTATTCTTAGAATTCTCCTAATCCTTTTTATCTTTACATGGCTAGTCACTCAGTTGTACATTATATTATTCTTGGTTTTAACTTGTGTGAAAAGGTATGAGCATTTTCCATTGAAAAATACTAAATCTTTTGTTTTAAAAAATTGTTTTCTTGAATTTATTAGTGAGTTGAATTGAATTATAGTCAATGTATATTAATTATCTAGATTTTAGTAAATTTTTCTACAGTTTATTTTCATGATTGCCTATGTTATTGAATTGCCATTTTAACATGTATTTTGTATTTACTGAATATATAGTATCAAGTTAAGAAAGATAGCTTACGTGCTTACATGTTTGTGTTTTCCTTATGCTTAGTTTATGTCAGCATTTAAAACCAGATTGTTTTGTTTTGCTTTGCTGTAGAGCCATGTGCCAGAGAGACACAGAGAGACAGACAGAGAAAGGAGTGAGAAAGCACCCCTCTGGTGGGGGGAAGATATGACCACACCAAAATCCTTCTCTTTTCTCCTCTTGGGATTTTGGGCACACACCCATGCACACATACACACAACACACACACACCTGGCATGGCATGTTCTTCATGCTAATGGGACCAGGAATCTAACCGTGTAGTTAGTTAGCCATGTGGGATTCAGTTACCCCAACCACTGCACCACCTTGTGGGCCAAAAACCAAAAAATTTTTAAATCAGATCTGTAACTCTTATGTTGAAAAGGCGAGGTTAATGTAGCTCTGATTAAACTAATAGAAAACTAAAACAAGGAATCTTGTCTTTAATGACTAGGTATTTGAAACTATGAGCATAATTATCATTACTCTATTCTTGTAATTTTTATAAATTTTCATTCCAAGAAGCTTAAAATTAAAACTTCCTATCTTAAAATGAAATAACAATTCAGTGAGAAAGAGGGGGAGAAGGTTTATATTCTCTTTGATATTTATTTATTTACTTTGTACTTGGCACAGTTCTTTTTTATTCCCATGGGAAACTTAACAGGCATAGAATGTCTCAGATTCACAGATAAACTGGGTGTAAGATGACAGAGATCAGAAATCATAGTGTTTTTCATAGATCCTGGCTGATGGTAGTTTCTCTGTGTTCTGTGCCCTGATGAGGCTTCTCTCATTGCTGAGGTAGCTTAGGAAAATGAAACAGTTTTAAAATTACATTGGTAATTTTGGAATTTTTCAAACCTGTAGAAAAGTTAAAACAATGAAAGTACTAAGCTCCTATAACCTCTAACTAGATTCACTAATAAACATTTTTCCACTGCAGTCTCTTCACACACACACACACACATACACACACACAATTTTTTTTAAACCATGTGAAGATAAGTTTCAAATACCATGCCCTTGATCCCTACCCTAAATAATTGAAAGTGAATTTTTTAAAAATAAGGATGGATTGTCCTTAAAACTGTTATCATACCTAAGAAGTTTGACATTTATTCAGTAATACTATTAAATAATTATTTTACATTCCCCTAGTTTTCCTAAATCATCTTACTGGTTTTTTTTTTTCCCCCCCCCCCCCCCCTATGTCCGTCTCTTTTGCTTGTACATTTTTTTTTAAAGGCCTTTAACTTTTCTGGAGTCCCAGTCATTTTCTTTACAATGTCTCACATTCTAAATTTGTTCAGTTGTTTCTGAAGATTCAATTTTACTGAATTTATTGTGTTAAACATTTTTTACATGATAATCACATCTGTGATGTTGTTTACTTCTCTTTATGTCATATGATCCAGAAAATTATACTTAGCAACAACACAGACTTAATTGCCCGAATTGTTTTGTCATTTTTCAAACAGACGACAACTGAACGACCTTTCATTCAGAAGCTGTTCCGCCCTGTGGCTGCAGATGGACAGTTGCACACGCTGGGAGATCTCCTCAGAGAAGTTTGTCCTTCTGCAATTGCTCCCGAAGGTAAACGACAACGAAAACGTTTCTTTCATCTCCTGTTCTAAACTTGCTACTGAGATAACGAAGAATTCTGCATTTATAAATAACACTTTCCGGTCATTTTAGGAAGCTATTTCTGAATATTTTGTTATCTTGCAGGGAATAATCTTTTGGAACGAACAAACACTTACTATTTTATGAATTATGGACACTGACAAAATAAGGAATTTGGCAACATAAAATGCACTTTTTTTTTTTTTTTAATTACCTTCTTACCACATCTCAGGTGTTCTGGGTCTTTAATTTGTGAATTCAGTCATGGTTAATACTATTTTTAATCTTATATTTTGTTTCTTAATCATAAAGAAGTCAGAGATGATAAAAGAACATTTTTTGATCTTTGGTTGATATTCAAAAGTTCAAAATACTGAAGAGTGAATAGCTATTTTATTTGAATTTTCTAGTTGGTTAGTTGTTTTTTACTACACATTGTTCTCTTAGGCTTTGACACTAAGTCTAGTCACCAACTTGTCTTGTTGAATAGTCCTCATTTTGCAATGTTAGTTAAAGTTTTTTTTCCTACAGACAAAGGAAAAATATAAAAAGAGCTAGGTTGTATTTTTTCTCTATTATAGCATAAGGAGCACTAAGACAATGGAGAAAACAAAAAAAGAAAAGTAGTGTTCATAAACCGTAACTCACAGATAGCACTGTTGATGCATTTATACACTTGAGTAGTTGAGGTGTGTGTGCACAAGTGTGTATATAAACATGTACTTTTTTCACATACATATATGTGGTCGAGAGGTGTGTGTACATGCACATGCTTGAGGCACATGCATACATAAACATCCCACTAATTTTTTTCACTCTCTTCCTTGCCCTGTTACTGGGATCCCTGACCTACTGTTATGATTACTGTAGGGGACATCAGCAGCATATTACTGAGTTCATTAATGCATTGCATGGACCCGTATTTAAACTTACTACTTTAATTTTTTTTTTAATAGAGATTTTTGCTATCGGGTATGTGTACTCACCAGAGAGACAGAAAGCAAGAAGTCACCCTCCCCCGCCCAGGGAGAGGTGGGTATGGCCACACTGCAGTCCCTTCTACTCCATTCTCCTCTCAGGATCTTGGGCACACATGCACACATGCCCAGTCTGAGTTATTAGCCGCCAGGTCCAGGACTCAAACCATGGTCAACTATGTGGGAGTCCAGCATTGTAACCATTTCACCATCTGCTGGTCCCAACTACTTTAAATTCTTAATGGAAATAATTAAAGCACTAATCAGTATAAAGGAACTACTTTGATGATACCGGTTCTGTTACTGACATGTTCTAAACTGGGAGATTATTTACATGACCTGTAGCTATACTACCTAGTTTAAGAAGCATATACGATAGATTCTAAGGAAATGGTTTGCTTAAGAAGTAGAATTAGAAACAGAATGGGGATAGTATGGGGAATGTTAATATTTCAGCTCAGATGATTAAGTAAAGAATATAGAGCTCAAAAGATGTGTCATTTGGTCTGTGAAAATAAGTTTTCTTTAGTCACATATGCTTGCTTATCCCAGCATTGCTGTGTGTATATGGTACTTCTGAAATGAACAAAGGCTTAGTCGGAAGGAGAAGGCTATCTACTAAGTCTACTGTATCTTTAGTCTTCACTAAACTTTGCTAGATATATAGTCAAGGTTTCTGACGGTGTCTTATACACATCCTTTTATGTTCAGAATATTTGCTGAACATTCCAACTACTGAATTCTTTTTTTCTTTGTATAATTAGTTCCCTGAAACATTTTATTTATGATCATTAAAACACGAAGTAATACTGCTGCCTCTGTGACCCAGTGGTTAAGGGAGCTGCATCCTACATGGCCGACTGTAGTCTGAGTCCCAACCCCAGTGGCTTGAGAAATTGAGGACATATGTTTCCGAAATCCTAATGCAATAGAGAAATGAAGAAGAGGTTGCACCATGACTATGAGCCATGGCGGAGGGGCTGCTTTCTTCTTCTCCCTTTCTCTCTTTGTGTGTCTCTGTCTCTGTCTGGTGAACAGGTGCATCTTCTGGCAAAGAGAAAATAATCATGGAGTAATTGAGATTAATTACTGTCTAAGACTACTAAGCCATCTTTATGCTGTGCAATTTTAATTTTCAATAAGAGTTTTTAGTAAATTTAGAGAGCTGTGTAACCATCATCACAATTTTAGATTTTAGAATATTTCTCTCTCCTCAGAAAGCCCTCTTGGTCTTGTGTACAACTAATGCCTGCTCTTACTGGCAACCATGAATAAGCACTGGACTGCCTTCTATCCCTGTAATTTCCTTTTTTGAAGTTTTCACATAAATAGAATCAAACAGTATATCGTCTTTTGCAACTGTCTTTTTTTTTTTTTTTAATTTAGTATAATGTTTTGAGTTTTGACCATATTACAGCAAATATTACAGTAGTTTTTCCTGTTTATTGGTGAATAATATTCCATTGGGTGAATCTGTCACGTTTTGTTTATTCATTTACCAATTGGTGGCATTGGATCCCTCCTGGCTCTTCACTTTTAAGAGCAGTGCTGCTGTGAACATTCACATATGGGTCTTTGTGTGGGCATGTGCTTTCTTACCCCTTGGGTGGATTCTGGGAAATGGAAATAACAGGGTCATATGGTTAGTTTAGCTTTTAAGAAACTAAACTTGGTTTAGTTTTTGAAGAAACTGTGTTTTCCAGCATGGCTGTACCATTACAGTTCCAAAAGCATTGGATGAGGGTACCAGTCTCTTCACATCCTCACCAATGCACCTAATTTATCATCATTATTATTGTAGCCATCCTAATGATTTTGCAGTGTTATCTCATAGTGAGTTTAATTTGCATTTCTCTGATGACTGATGGTTGTGGGGGTGTTTTTATATGTTTATTATGATTTGTGGATACCTTTGAATAACCTATTCAGATCTTTTTCTCATTTCTTTGTGGATTATTTTGTCTTACTATTGAGTTTTGAGAGAATTTATATATTTACATCTTTTGGATACAAGTTCTTTATCAGATATATGATTTGCAAATATTCTCTCCTATTGTGTGGTTTGTCCCTTTTTTTTTTTTTTTTTTTTTTTTTTTGTAAGAATAAAAACATTTGGGCCAGCCCTTGGCATGGTAATGAAGGCAGCTGGATCTCACACCTGGCGGCTTGAAAAACACGCCAGGCACTTGTAAGCCCACAATTCTGAGGAGAGACTGAAAGAAAAGGAATTGTGGCATGGCTATCTCCCCAGGGGGTTATTTCTCTCTCTTTCTCTTGCCAGTGAGTGTATATGCCCTATAGTAAAAACTAAAATAAAAAGTAAAAATATTCAATCATGGTACATTCTTATTTGTCAGGTTTTTTAATGGATTGTGCTCAATTAAATATTTGAAAAACTTTTTTTCTGTGCCAAACCCATAGCACAGTGGCAAGCGCTGTGTGTAGGAAGCTAGAATCCACGTGGCTGACTCTGGTTTGAATCCTGGCCTTGGCAGCTTAAAAAGCACACTATGCTCATGTGTACATGGGCCCAAAATTCTGAAAGGTTAGTGAAGTAGAGGAAAAGGGATTGAAGTGTGAACATGACCGAAGGGGGGTGCTTTCTCTTTCTCTCCCCTGCCCTGAAGCACATATGCCCCTCCGGTAGTAAAAACTATTTTTTTTTTTTTGTAATAGAAATGCATTTACAAATTCTAAAGTCAAAACATTTATGAAGGCGGAGCCAGCAGGTGGCGTGGTAGTTGAGGCACTAGGCTTCCACATGCCCAACCACCATTTGAGTCCTGGACCTGGGGGCTCACTTCTTCACTTCGTCTCTCTCTCTCTCTCTCTCTCTCTCTCTCTCTCTCTCTCTCTGGTAAGCATTTGTGCCTTATAGCAAAATTAAAAAGAAAAGAGTGATGATGATAAATAATTCTTTTTAAAAAAACATATATGAAGAAATTCAGTGAAAAGTTTCTTTTCTAAAATTTGCTTAAATTTCACTCTTGTTACAAATATTTTTTAGGTTTGCTTATTCATTTCTTCCCTGAGATAAGACAGAAGTCTCAACAGGCTTCCAACTCCACACTCCACCCTCAGCCTCACCCAACCTGGCTCATGAGCCTGCATCCCTCAGCGTGGCTGGGAGGTTCCAGAATGTGACCCCAGGACCTCTCCTGTGTAGGTCCAAACATAACATGCCATGAGTCTTTCGTAGTATTTTAAAGAATATTGAAAAAAAAATTTATCAATTATAGTGGTTTTATAAATTTCAACTAAGTAAAATTTAAGCTAAAGTTGTGTGTGTGTGTGTGTGTGTATATCTGTGTGTGTGTATGTGTGTGTGTGTACACATTTCCCCACCCCCAGTTTGTTATATGGCTAGTGTGCTAACTGGAAGAGAGAGAAAGAGGAGAGAGAAAGTGAGAAATCACCCCCTTATCCTGGGATATGGCCACACTTCCATCCTTTCTTCTCCATTTTTTTCTTGGGATTTTGGCCATGCATGCACATATGCCCAGTGTGTTTTCAAACCCCTGGGTCCAGGACTAGAACTGTGCAGTCGGCCATGAGGGAGCTAGCTACCATAACCGCCGTGCCACATCCTGGCCCTAAAGTCTTATATTCAAATGACTTTCTTACGTGCTTTTCCTAGGGGTGTGTGTGTGTGTGTGTGTGTGTGTGTTTCTCCCTAAGGTTTTTGCCATAGAGTGCACCTGCTTGCAAGGGAGACAAACAGAGACAGTGAGAGAGAAAATGAAAAATCATCACCCTAGAAGGGATGGCCACATTGCAATCCCTTGTCCTACTGGGATTTTGGAGATGCACCCACACATGCCTGACACCAGGTCTGGGACTTGAACAATGTTTGGCTATGTGAGAGTCCAGCACCTTAACTACTACATCACCTTCTGGCCCCTCCTAGATGTGTTTTTTGATCATCTAATCTACCTTGAAAAATACAATTTAGTGGTAAGGAATACAGATCCCACATAGCAAACTGTAGTTCGAATCCCAGCTCTGGCAACTTGAACAACACACCTGGCACATGTATGTGGGTGCCCAAAATGCTGACAAGATGGAGAAATGGAAGAAAAAGTTGTGACAAAATTGCTGGGTGCTTTTCCTCCCTACTCCCCTCCTTCCCCCAAATTTATTTCTCTCTTGCAAGCTTATGAGTCCTGGAAGTAGGGAAAAAAAAAAAATTCTTGTAAGATCCTTCTTGACTATCGAGTAAGAATATCACAGTGAAACTGAACACTTTGGAAGAAAAATGTGCCATATGATCTGTCCCCTGACCAGCAGCCCAGTTGTCAACACATATACAAAATGATTCTTATTTATTAATGCAAGAATAAGAAGATCTCTCTTGATATGCTTGTGTTTTATTTGTGAAAAACAAATTTAATTGTTACTCTGTTTAATCCAGGAAAGACACCCTACTTGATATTCTATGCTTTATCTGTTTTTCTAAGAACATATTCATTAGTTTATTTTTATTTTATGATTGCCTATTTCTAGAGGGTGGATTTGATTCCTCAAAGAATCATATAACCACAGAACCTTTGAGTAAATTTAGTTTAGTCTCTTGGTTTTTTAGAAGCCAAAGGCCTCTTAGCTGCATAATTGGAGAACCACATTTAGAACTCAGGTCCCTACCTCCTAGTCTGTTGGTTTTTCTGCTTTACTATTACTTTTTTAATCTTATAATTTAGTTAAAATAACATTCTGAAATGCTTTCTTTTTCCTAACTCCTTATTCTGTGATCTGTGTTTAGTGCCTAATCACCTACGTGCCCTTTTCTCGTGAGAGTATTTCCTGAAATGGCCTCAGGAACACGAGCTTGTACTGTTTTCATTTTGTTATTTTAGTGTTCCCATATATAATTCTGGCCACTCTTCTTGTTGAACTCATTAAAATGGTGACTGTGAATGTCAGGCATGTAAATAAAAAGCAGTCAAGTGCTTTGAACCGATGCCTCGTATCAGAACCCACTTTCCTGCTCATACTTGCCATTCCTGCAGCAGGTCACAACAGAACATACCAGATTATCATGGCCCTGCACAAGAAGGGGACACAAATTTGTGAGGCTATTGATTCTTTCCAAGACTCTATTCTGTCCTAAAACTTCTGGCCTGCCCTCCCTACACATCCTTCCCTGGGAATATACAGTGTGTTTTTCCTGAAGAATGGGGTGGTAAAGTGACTGCTCACAACGAACTTGCCTCTGAGACAATTTCAGCTATTGTAGGTGAGTCCCTTGAAATGGCAGACCTCTCCCCACCCACACTTTCAAATGCTTATTGATTGGAAGACACACATTATTAAAAGGACACAAATAGTACCTATCCTGTGAGATACTACCTTGATGCTATCTTGCATACCAAGAGGAACCCCATCTTTAACACTAGTATCTTTTCTTCAGAAAACTTTTATCTTTACCTCTTCCTTTTGTCACCTTGGATTGGAAAATAGCGTCATCTAAAAATCTGTGGAGAATATCCAAAGCATCAAGTCACTGTTGCAGTAAAGAACTGTTTGTTTACTGTCTCGTTCAGTACACCTGCAGTATTGCCAAGTTGAAGCATTTTGACACACCTACATGCAACTTAAGTTGAAAGCGAAAGACTTTAAGGTTGGGTGTATATGGATAAGAACTGGCTGTCATCACATGATAAAAAGAGAAAGTACTTTATGAAAGTTACGAGGTATCATTGTCTACTATTCCCTGTAACCAGTGATTCAGGCATGAAGGAATTTTTTCGTATTTCATCACATGAAAGTAGAGTGTACTAATATTTATGAAGACGTGCTTTAGGTCATTGTTCTCCCGAGGTAACTACTGGTAAGCTGCTTTGTGTGTTTCTTTTTTTGTTTTGTTTTGGAAGTGGCTAGGGGAGTTGGCCAAGTCAAAGGTAACAGGAAATAACCAAGGTGAGCTCAGGTAAATTGTTTTTGTGGTTTCAGCTGTACTTAAAATGACTCAGAGATCTAAGCTGCTATACCAGACCTGAAGTGAAATATTCCTTTCTTTGTTTATTAAAAACAACATACACAAAAATATCCCCAACAAAAAAATAACATGTATTTCTTTTCTTTTTTAAAAAACTTTTTTCAGTTCATTCAGAATGCATTGGCAAATAAATCTCAGTTGCAATTTCACATGTACCAAAAATACTGGTAACATTTATTTTATATATATATATTTTTTTTAAGAATTATCTTATTGAACTGTATTTTATTTATTGATTGATTGATTGACTTTAATTTGACCAGAGAGAGAAAGAGAGAGAGAGAGAAAGCAAGCCACCAGGTTCAGGACTCGAACCACAGTCAGCCATATGAGAGTCCAGTGCCTTTAACCACCATGCCACCTGCTGGCCCCTTATATATTTATTTTTGAGAGGTTTTTGCTACAGGGTGTGTGCACTTGCCAGAAAGACGACAGAGAGACAGAAAGCTAGAATCAATCACTTTTCCTCCATTCTCCTCTCGGAATCTTGGGCATGCACGCACACACACCCGGCGTGAGTTTTAAGTCACTGGATCAGGGACTCAAGCTGCGGTTGGCTACATGGGAGTTCAGCGACATAGCCATTACGCTGACTGCTGGTCCCACAGGTGACATTTATAACAATAAGTTACAGATACAAATGAATAATAAACTACAATTTCACAAAAGATTTTAAATGTTTTGCACAGCAAGTCCTTTCTTTTAGACCAAGTATTCTTTTGATGACATAAATTAGCAAATACACACTATTGTGAACTATTTCAGACAATGCAAAAAAGTTTTGATTTCCTTTTCTCTCATAAACATATGTTTAACATTTATAGTCTTCAAAAATTATTTGCATTTGGGACCAGCAGTTAGCATAATGGCTATGTCGCTGGACTCCCATGTAGTCAAACGCGGTTCAAGTCCCACACCTGGTGGCTTAAACTCACGCTGGGTGCGTGTGCATGAGTGCCCAAGATTCCGAGAGGAGAATGGAGGAGAAGGGATTGTGGCATGGCCATCCCCCCGGAGGGTGATTTCTCGCTTTCTCTCTCTCTGTCTTTCTGGTGAGCGCATATGCCCTATAGCAAAAGCCTCTCCAAAAAAGAATAAAAAATTACTTGCATTTGAACTTTTCACTTTTCTGTCCTAAATATTTTTTCTTTTTGTTTTTTCTCTCATCCACCAACCATCACCCACTTTCTACCAACCACTTTCTCCCCTTACTGTCACTAGTATTCACACCCATCCTCTTCACCATCACATCTTCAGATCTCTCAACCTCTGCCATAAAGTGCAGACACTCTATACAGATGAATGGGGATATGTACAATGTGTATCTTTCAAAGTCTGGCTTACTTCACTCAGCATTAAGCCGTCTATATTCATGCATTTTTGAGTTTAACAATAGGATCTCATTGTTTCTTACTGCTGTGTAGTATTCCATAGTTTATATGTGCCACAGTTCTTCAACCCAATCATCAGTTTTTGGACTCTAGGTTGGTTCCATGTTTTAGCAATTATAAATAATGCTGCAATAAACATGGATGTGCAGATGTTTGTCCAATTGAGTGTTTTCTTATCCTTTAGGTAGATACCAAAAAGTGGGATTGCTGGGTCATAATGGAAGTTCTTTTTGTAAGTTTTTGAGAAATCTCCATATTGTTTTCCACAGAGATTGACTAAGTTAAGTTTTGTCCAATATATTTTATTTCTCAATCTTCTGTTGAAAAAAACTGGTAAATTAGGATAATGAAAATTAAAATGTCCATTCTCATTTTTATAAATTTATGTCAAGGTTCCATTGACCAGGCCTCTTTAAGAGTTGAGCTATTTTTATCCTAATTCATATTTAATAACTGTACAAATGGAGCATATGTGTAGGCAAGTTTTCCATTCTGTGGCAAGTTTTACAAGTTCCCTGGCTCTTTCCCACCAACAAGTACACTTGCCTTTTCTATTTCTATATCTGCCTGCTTCCTGACGATCTATGTACTGCTCAGTATCCTTCTCAACTGCCATTTCACTTTGGGTTTTCATTTGATGTTCTAGATTTCATTAATAATCAGTCATTTTCTTTGTATTATATACTGTCTTTGGACATTGGGTTTACTAAGGCATAATCCATGCTCTTTTAAGGCATAATCCCTGTTCTTAAGAAACTTTTGATCCAGTTGGAGTGGACAGAAGGATGTACAGTTGTAGCATGTGCAGAAATGGAGATACACAAAGAATATTTAGAAGCACCAAGAATTGCTCTACTATCTATTCTGGAGGAGAGAGTGAAGACTAAGCTAGGTTCTAAACAAAAGATTAGCAGAAATAGATGTAAAGGAGGGTTTAGGTCACATATTGACACATACTCCCTATAGATTCCCTCAGCAGCTAACCAAGCAAGGGCTGGTTGCTAGGAGACAATGTATGGTCTAAAATGTTGCTCCTCCATTTGCTGAGGAAGTAGTCATGTTCTTCCCGTTTCCCACATAAGTTTTCAGAGAAGGCAGAAGTGCGGGACAGGCACTGAGATCTATTCATTATTTGCTTGATTAGCATTTTGGAATATATACTTTTGACAAATCGAAGCTGGGTATTTGACAAAAACCCATGTGTAGGTAGTTAACTTAAAAAATACATTATTTTATTTATTTTTTAAAGCTTTTTTCCTCATGAAGAGTGGGTAAGACACTCCCAACATAGTATTTGCATGCCATGCCTCTGTACCCTTCAACCCAGGGCCTTCCCATATGGCTCCACTATTGCATAATGGCACCCTACCACCTGCACAACTGCAGCTGGGTCTTGCTTTATTTTTAATATGCCTTTTGAAAAATCATAGATTGGTTGTCAAGTAAGAAAAGATGGTATTTACCTTTTTTCTCCTTTGCTCTATATGACTAATTTGTGCTAATAAGGCAAATTAACTGATACTGTGATGCTTTTCTTTCCAGACATAAATCAATTAGAAAAAGTAAACATTTAACCTCAGGGTATCTATATAAAGTAGATCCTTCAAGTATTTGGCCAGAATTAAACCTGGTTGATTAAACTCTTGTGATCTGAGGTTTGAACCAGCACTAGTCATATTTGTCCACATGATTATACTGTCCCCGAAGAATGAGTGTGCCATGGGAATTTACAAACTCATGCCACGGGAACTGCTTTCTCCCAAACCTCACCAGATTGAGGGTTTACGAGTAAGATAATAATCTCAGTAATTCACTGTGTCCTCATTTAGAATTAGAATGATCCAGTAGCCCTCTGTACCTTTATACTGTTTGATTTGGGTAAGCATTTCATTGTTTCTAGTGGGTCTAGGTTTCTTATTTCATAAAATAAGGATGTTTCTTGTTACTACCTTACAGAATGACTATAGAGTTTAAATGAATCCAAAGTGTTTTTGAAGTGAGTCTTCATGGGTTTTTGTATTTTTCCAAGGTTTTCAAATTCACGTATTTTTGGTCTCTTACGGTTTCACTAATATTTTTTCAAATTCATATTATAAAGAAGCAGTTTACTTTTTCTTTTTGTTGTTTGTTGATAATCCTCAGACTACACGCAAGAGGTGTAAATGATGAACTCTAACTGTAATACACTATTATAACGCTGCTTAAAGAGATAACATGCTTCAAATTATGGCAAGAGTTCCATGCCATTGATTTTTACATTTTTAGGAATTAACTTCTGGACAATTAGAAATGCAGTAAGTGTGGTTAACAGGGAAGAAATAAGGTGGTTTTACAAAGGCATCGCTAGAGTCACTGTACGTCCTGTAGCCAGCTTGAGCTTTGCAACGTGTTAAAATATACTAAAACTCCTTGGGCCAGCATGTGGCGTAGAGGTTAAGGCACTGGACCCCAAATGGCAAATTGCACAGCTCAAGTCCTGGACCCGGCAGCTTGAAAATCACTGTGGGCATGTGTGCATATATGCCTACCCAAAGTCCTGAGAGGAATATGGAGAAGGGATTGTGGCAATTCTAGCCCCCCCTGGGGTGTGTGCTTTCTAACATTCCCCCTCTCTAGAACAATTAAGTTAGAACTGTTCTGTAATTCATACTTGACAAATCTTAATGGGCCCTGTAATACCCAACTGGAATTACTGGGTCATTTTATAAAAGGAGGTTAAAGCATTTAAACCTATGTTTTGTGAAGTTTTTAAAATTTATTTTCTAGTAAACAAGGTTAATTTTTAACTTTTGGCATATTTTAATCTTATTTCTAGGAGACTCTTGATCAGTTTATTTAAATGATCTTACAATCACTTGATAAAATTTTTTATAATTATAGCCAATTTATATTTTTTATTTGGATTTTGGTTTATGTCCACCTTACTAAGAAACATAAAGATTATAAGCAAAAGTCAATGAATTAATATGGACATGTTTTGAAATTGTTGTTTAAAACATTAAGTCAGGGCTTTGAAAACATTTCAGGCAGAAATAATTTTTAAAATGTATACAATAGAAAATACATGCACGGGAAGAGATAGGCTGTGTACTGGCGATGTTGCCTGTTCATTAAGACCTGTACTACTAAGTGAGTGTAGATCCGGAAGAAATTAATGTAAGTCTTTTAAAATGGGTTTGTATTTCTCTGATAAACAGCACTCTCCTTCTGTTTGTGATCACGGGATAAAAGCTCTGTAAGCTTGTATATGTTCATTTTTACTGCTACATCATGTAGTGTGCTCTTAAGATTGAGATCTCTTTCCCCAGGAAGCATTTCTGTCTTAAGATTAATTGCCTTTTAAAATCAGCGTTTGATGTATTCCTTTGGCTCTATCCTGGTTTGGTTTAACCCTCTTTGACCTGACCTCACTGACTATTACTGCCATGGCTGAGTCAGAATCCAGCATGATGTATGCACTTCAGATTTCAGCCTGTGGCTTTTCATGTCGTTGGATTCAATTAGTTGGCGTTTTACTAATGAACACACCAGAGGTTAAAGAATTTGTCAGACAGGACAAAATTGTTCAAGCTAGTGGCAATCCAAAAATTCATCTCTTTATTTGTTTAAATTTTCTCAGAAGTGATAAGTATTTTTCAGAAGTTTTACCTTCAGTATTTATTACACATTTCAAGGCAGCAAATCAAGTAGTTTCCGGTTGAATGGTATAATATACATGTGAAGCCACAAAACTGAACACAGTGATGGTTACACCATTTGGCTTTAGGTTTCCATTATTCCACACTTACCAAATAGGAAACAGTGAACTTTTTAAATATTTAAGTACATGGAAATTTTCTTACTGAAAGGATATATGGATTTCCTTTAAAAGATATACCATTATTTCTTTAGTCTCCTTTTCATTAAAAGATTTCAGTTATGTAATACATTTATTAATAGTAGGAAGGAAAACTCAGTTCTTTTACAGTGAGTAGGAGGGAGAGGGTCACTCATGTGTTTTAGTAGCTGCTACGTCTAAGCCATGTGCTAGGACATGCTGGCTGCTTTGCCAGCATGAATATACTCCATTTGTTCTTCCACACACCTCGGGAGATTAGAATTCTTCCTCTACCCTATAAGATGAAGAAATGGAGACTCAGAAGTGTAAGTGATTTGCCTAAGAATGTAAAACTAGTGAATTATGATAATTTGAACTCTGAAAGAGATATTTTGCTGGTTAGGCCTAGAAGTCTCCAATATTTGAGCTGGAAGACAGGTCAGTGATCTTCCATTCTGGACCCAGAGGGTTACCAACTGTGACCCACAGAGTTGTATCAGAAGCTACCGCGGGTCATAAATCAGCAAGCAGTTCCTGAGAGACGGTCTCATTCCATGTCATCCGAAGCTCTCTTACCTCCACTTATGGTGTTGGATTTCTACATGGAATTTTATTTGAAGAGCTATCCGTATTATTATACGATTTATTCTTGGGAACTTTAAAAAATTAGACTTTACCCTAGAGATTGATTTAGCAGGTCTAAAGAGGGGCCCAGCTTATGTATTTTTCAATAACCTCCTACATGATTCTGATGGTCAGCCAGATTTGCACACCATGAGTCTATACAGACATTTTCATTTTATATGTAAGAGGGCAACCTCAAAGAGGTATGAGGCCAGCCTAGCACTTTTCATTATCAGAATTAATAATTCAAGTAGCCCAATCAGTGCATGGTTGGACCTCGACTTTATGTCTCATTTATATTATGGTATATCATTGTAGTCATATAATAGATATCGGTATGTAGGCATTTTTAAAATAAGAAAGTACCACTGTTTTCACTTTGTAATTTTCATGACTCTCATAGCTAAAGTGATTTTCCCCTCTCACTTTTTTTTTTGTTTCTATATGTTATTCTTACTGTACCCATAAAACCAACATGTTTGGTTTTATGTATATGTGTGTGTGTGTATATATACACACACATACGTACATACATACATACATACATACATATATATACTTTTTTTTAACTTTCACTTTAAAATAAATACTGTTTTTAAAGGTGATATGTGAACATCTACAAAATAATGATGTGTATTTTCCATAATTGTCAAGGTTAAGAAATGCAAATAAAGGCTTGGGCTGGCTCTGTAGCCTAATGGCTGTGGGAACCAGATCCCACATGGCCAGCTGCAGTTTGGATGCTGGCCTGGTGGCTTGAAAAATATGCCAGGTATCTGGGCTGGCATGCCCAAAGACTTCATAGGGTGGACCATGCCCCATTTGAGGGTGCTATTTCTTTCTTTCTTTTTTTCTTGAAGAGATTTTTGCTACAGGGCACATGTGCTTACTGGAGAGATAGTGAGAGAGAAAGAGAGAAATCATCCCCCAGGGGGATGGCCATGCTGTAATCCCACCTCCTCCGTTCTCCTCTTGGAATTTTGGGCATGCATGCCCACAGACCAGGCATGCAGGGCTGCTGCTTCCTTCTGTCGCTCTCTGAATGTATGCACCCTCTGGCAATTAAAAATAAAATAGAAAATAAAGGCTAAAAACTGTTGCAGATTAAAGGAGAGTAGAGAGGCATGAAAAGTAAATGCAGTGTGTCCCCCAGAATTCATATACTAGAGACTTAGTCCCCAGTACAGTAGTGCTGAGGAGGCTAGGGTCTTTAAGGAGCCATTTAGGTCATGAGGTCTCTGTCAGTCTCATGAATAGATTAATTTAATGCTGCTGTTAGAAAGGCTCACAGGAGTAGCTTTGCTTTCTGTAACCCTTCTTCCTTCTTTCATAGGAGTTCAGCACAGTAGTTTTGAACCTCCCTGTTTCCAAAACCGAGAAATAAATTTCTGTTCTTTATAAATGACCCAGGCGTAGCTATTTTATTACAGCAGCACAGATGGGCTACCCTGATTTGGATCCTAGACTGGAGAAGAAATTACTGGGAACATTGATAAATTTTAATGTGAACTCCATAGTAGTATTATATCAATTTTAAGCTTTTAAATTTAGTTAGCTGTACTGTAGTTATGTAAAAGACTCGTTATTAGAAAACATGTACTGTAAGTTTAAAATATATCAAAGATACCTCCATGAAAGTGTCATAAATGAAGGAAGAGCTTATAGAACTAATTTACTTGATTACTCTTTCAAATGATTGCCTAGTTTAAAATGTCAAGCTGGGCCAGCTGGGTGGTGTGGTGTGGTGGTTAAGGCAGCTGGATCGCACATGACCAGCTGTGCAGTTGGAGTCCTGGACCTGATGGCTTCGAAAATATGCTGGATGCATGTGCATCCAGAGAGGAGAGGAGAGGAGAAGGGATTGGGGTGTGGTCATGCCCCCTGAGAGGTACTTTCTCACTTTCTCTCTCTGTCTTTACCTCTCTGTCTCTCTCTGGGGAGCTCATGCACACTATAGCAATCTTTCGAAACAAAAAACAAAACAAACAAACAAACAAAAAAAAAACACTTCAAACTTAACTTTTTAAAAAACTAATTGGGAGAGCTATGAAGTAACATTTTCTCCTGAGTCATTTGCTTTGTAGTAACATGTTTCTCATTCTAAGTATTAAGTTCTAGATTCCCATTTTGAAACACAAAGGCTTATTTACCAAAACTATGATTTAACTGAGCAGTGTCATCAGGTGTTTCCTTTCTACTGTTAAAGAAACACGGCTAGTTTGTCACCTCTCTTATGCTATTCCTGGATATCGCCAAAATGTCCAATCATGCTTTGTTGTTGTTTACGACTGCATGAATTAGGGTGAGGGCTTGTATGCTTCTTGGTTTAGTGCAAACATTTCTGTCTTTGTTGTTTTACTAACCAAAGCAATCTTCATAGGTAGAGTTCTTCTATACAGTAGGGCTAGCCAACAGAAACTCAAGACAATCTGGGCAGTATGTTCTGTCAGTAACAAAATTATCCAAGCTTCGAGAACATTTATTGACTAATTACTATAACATTGGGCACCAGGGACATAGTGGTGAGTAAAAGAAACTTTAGCTAGTAGTAACAAGGAACTGCTATCCCATACTAAGAACCCCTCCATTATAGTTGCTTTGGTGGGGGCAGGTCCAAACACACACACACACAAAGATAATAAATACGGGTGAAGTATTTAGACAAATGTAAACAGTTGCAAAATACATTGAAACCTCAAACTGTCCTGTTGAATTGTCTTTACGTTAGTGCTACTTTTTACTTTTTATTAAAAGTTGTTCCACCTTCTAAACCTGAGAACTTGTGCTGCCTGTCCTGGTGCCTGTTACAGTGATTTATTACATGTCTGGTGTTTGAAAAGTGCTTCTGTATCCCACCTGTTGTGCTACTGTAAACCCTAGCTGTCCTCTTGTGTGACAGGGTTGGTCTTTTGCCTTTCACACACACCGTCACGCATTGTATGTCACATCGTGTCTGCTCCGGCATTTAGATATTCTTTCAGCATGGTATTTTGGATATTGGGTCGCAACTTGTTTCTTTTACTGTGACTCTGGCTTAAGGAAGAACTTTACACACAAGGAACTTTTACTCTCATACCACCACTTTTTCATTTTTTGACTCAGTGCTAAGTAGGAGGAAGATTCTGAGAATATTAAAATATTTCAAAGAAATATATAATAAGCATATGAAGAGAACTACACCGGAAATGTTTTTAGAATATTCTAAGAAAGATTAATACAGTAAAACCTTGGCAATCTAGAACTTACAAAGAATGAATTATTTCAGATAGCCGAGGGCTTATCCATTTGAATACCAATATTAAAAAAAATTTTCTGAATTTCTGATATGATATTTTCTGCAGTATTCTATGTATAGCTTAATCTTTTATTTATGTGATTCATACCATTAGGAGCACTCATCATTGTATTAACACCATGATCACAATTGTGTAAAAAAAAAAATACGTATAGATTTGGAGCCAACAGGTAGCATGGTGGTTAAGGTGCTGGACTCCCACATGGCCGAATATGGTTCAAGTCCCAGACCTGGCAGCTGAAAAACACGCCAGATATATGTGTGTGTGTGCCCAAAATCCCAAGCGAAGAGGGATTGTGGCATGACCTCCCCCCTATGAGGGGTGATATCTCACTTTCCCTTTCTCTGTATCGTTCTGTCTTCTCAGCGAATGCATGTACCTTGTTACAAAAACCTAAAAAAAAGTATAGATTCAACAAAATTGACAGAAAAATTGAAGCAGTGAAAGCAATTTTTAGGTTAGTATCATGAGATGGTATCTTTTTCAAATATTTTAAACTGTGACATGGTGATTTGTTCAGGACATTTTATTTGGTTAACTTTAGCATTAGCAGTATTGCTTATTGGGTTTTTAATTTTGGCAATCTTTTATTAACTCTCTATAGTGTTTTTGTGTCCTCTGTTTACTCTCACCTCCCAGCACTGTGCTGCCTCTCACAGGAGGTTTAAAGATTTCTTTGAAAGGGTCTCTTATTTCACATGCTAGCCAAGGCATTGTCATCATGTATCATCGGCCCATTTTGCCCAAGCTTCAGAGGAGCAGGGATTCAAAAGTTATCTTGAACAGGGAGGAAAGGGAAAAGTAGGGTATCTTCCCCCTCAGAGTGCCATGGATTTTGTTTCTTTGTTGTCTTCCATCTTTAGGAAGTGAGGAGGCTTAAACATTGTATTTTGAAAAAATAGTAAAGGAGGCAAATTAAAGTAAAAAATTGTGATAAAGGAATACCACAAAGGTTCTTTATTTTTTATTAGAGAAGTTCAGTTTTGCTTTGTTTTTTTGTATTGACCAAGAGTCCTTCTGTTTGAAGATGTCAACATATGAACCAAAATCATGACACACCAAAATCTTTAGTTTGAAATAAAATGTGAACCTAAAAGGAAAGTGTGACCTTCTGTAGGAAACAGGTATTAACAGTAATTAATCCGATTCTTGATGATTCTAGTTATATTTGTTTTATAGTTTCAAATATGTGTGGACCTACTACATATACTTGTCATTTTAAACAGCCATGTAGTATGGTTTTTAGTGTGTAACTAAAATAATTTTGGTCAGTGAGTACAGTGGGCTGTTTTCTTCACTCTAGTTTCATTAACGTCAATCTTAAGTAAGCACAGTAATTAAGAAAGAATGAATACTTTCACATATAGCAACAGAATTTTTATCAGAATTCATTGTAACCCTCAGGTTTCTGTTTTGGGTGATGCGTATTGCAACATTCAAACTTTCTCCATGTCCACATTTTCTGTTCAGGGGACACAACAGGGTGAAAATCCATTTAACTCACTAAGGATTCTCAAAGGTCAACAGACAATATTTTGCCTCTTACTGATTGTTGTTGGATTTCTTTCTTGGACTAGATGGGGAAAAAAAGAATCAAGTGATGATTCATGGAATTGAGCCAATGTTGGAAACCCCTCTGCAGTGGCTAAGTGAACACCTGAGCTACCCAGATAATTTTCTTCATATTAGTATCATCCCCCAACCGACAGATTGAAGGATCAACTATTTGCCTGAACAGATCTCCCTGAAACAGGAATTGCCAGAGCATGTCACCCTTCTGCTTCCATCAGGTTTGGTGAAGGCAGCCTGACCAGAAACACTGCGCTGCTGCAAGCCAAACAGGAAAAAGATCCCATGTCAGATAAGGTTACCGGGCTGGTCTGACTGTGCATCACCACCGCTTTCCTCCACTGCCGTCATTCAACTTCAGCTGCGACCTGAAAGACTTCACAGGACCACTGCAGGGCTTCTGTTTTCGTGTAAAGTATAATGAAGTCGAAACCCTTGGCCTAAGAAGAAAATGGAAATATGTGCCATTTGATTTGTATTTCTGATTAACAAATAAACGGGGTATTTCCTAAGGTGACCATGGTTGAACTTTAGCTCAAGAGAGTGGAAAGATTGGTTTAATTTTCAAGAGAATTAGACTTAAGAAAGTAAAAGAGAAATTCTGTTATTAATAACTTGCAGTAATTTTTTTGTAAAAGATCAAATTACAGTAAACCCATCTTTCCTTAATGAAAATTTCCTATGTTTACAGCCTGTCTACTGGTATGCAAACAATCTTGTACCTTTGATAATGAACAGTGAGAGATTTTTAAATAAAGCCTCTAAATATGTTTTGTCATTAAATAACATAGTTTTGTCACTTTTCAAGTCCTTTCTGACTCACAGTAGATCACTTTTTACTGTCTGTGTTACCATTTTGACTGTTCGTCATTGGTATGGAGTGGATATAGGTTATAAGATAACATGTCTCAGGAGCTGTCCCACAATTTCTTGCTGCCAATTTTAAAGTCTATGTTCTTTACTCACTAAAGGTATGAATAATGTAACTGTTTATCTTTTGTTTATCACTGTAAACCCGTCAAATCAGAGTATGCCGAGCATCTGTATGAGATCATTTTGCATTTTCGCGAGAACCCATTTCTTTCCAAGCTAGTGTTTCTCACTGGCTCCAGGTCTAATATTTCACTGTGGCCCCCGGCAGCCCATCTTCGAAGTCTAAAGATTACCTGTTTTGTGACTGCGGTAGCTTTTCCTTAACTTTACCAAAAATATCCAAAGGTTACTGGAGTTTTTATTCACTGTAAGGAAAGTTTGCTGCACTTTATTATCAAGCTGCTGGGATTCTTCCAGTTGAACATATTTGTACATTATAGTTGATTTCTTGTGAACTAGCTTGCTGTCCATATTGAATGTCAACCCCATTTGAGTATGCTAAAAGACTTATAGTATCATACAATAATGGTTTTAGATTCCATAATAAAGATGAATGTTTTTCTTATAAAAAACGATTATATGAATGTTGGCCTGAGACCCCGCTAGTGCGCATTGTTTTCTTGTTCCTTTTGTGATTTTCACTGATAAATAGCATATTTATTCACAAAATGAGATAAAGTTGATCTAAGAGCAAATATTATAGAAAGGAAATGATAAGCCCCAATCAAAAAGAATAGAATATAGGCTACCAAGCACAAAAATACAGAAGCAAGTAGGAAAAAAAATTGACTGATGCAAATAAAATGAAAAGTAGCATTTTAGTAAAGGCAGGAGAAAATAGCAATATTTGAATTACATAAAGATAAAAAACATTCAATTCACTGATTTGTATTATTGCAACAGCGAGTGGTCTGAATATGATTGTTCACATTAAAAGTGTTTATTCGTCTATTCAGTTTGGGGATTTTCCCCCTTGATGTTTTGACAGACTGAAGTGAGCTTCAGTGAGCAAAAGGATTGACGTGCTTGGGAGTGTGCTATGCTGTGATGAAGAAGGTGTGGTCAGAATGGTAAGTCGTGGTAGTTTTCCGTAGGAGACTGCTGGAAGGTCCTTGAGTGAGCTACTGATCTTTACTTCCAGATTGGAAATAAGTCTCATCAAGCCATTGCCCATTTTTATTTCCTTGTTTATACACCAGCATCATAACTTCATTACCCAACTCTAAATCCCAGGTGAGCCTCAGCATCACAGAGGAAGAATAAAACCAGTAATTAGTGCTGGCTTAAATATCTATTTTTGTTTCTTTTTCTTTGATTATTTAAATTGTATGGTTTATTAAAAAATTAAATAAATATTGCATCTGTTTTTTATTTCTAGAATTTGGAAATGAAATTTATATAAAACAAGTTACCTGCTGGGGAAGTCATTAAAATTTTCTTGGTCTTAAACCTATCATAAAAGTTTCTCAGAGAAATAAAGAGGATGAGAGATAAAGGAGAACAAATGACAGAAAATTGCAGAGGGCCAGAAGTCCCAATAGGCTTGGTAACTAGTGGTCCCCTCAGAAAATAATGTTGTTATTCTTTTTTGTTTCATTGTTTAATTTTTACCAGTGGGTACCTGTGCTTCCCAGGGAAAAACAAGGAGAGGGAAAGTGAGTAAGTACCCCCTGTGAAAAAAGGTCATACTGCAATCTCTTCTCCTCCATTTGTCCCTCCTTTCAGGATTTTGGACACACATGCGTGAACACATGGTTGGTTTGTTTTTCAAACCTCCACATCTGGGACTCAAACCATGCAATCAGCCATATGGGATCCAGCCACCTTAACCACCACATTGTAGTCTGGCCAAATACCTTTTTAAATTATTGCCATTGTTCACTAAAAGATATAGATTCAGACTAGACAAAATAAATCATTGCTTGTACTTAATAATACTGCTTTTCATTTAGATAATATAAGTTCTGATCATGAATAGAGTTGAATTGATAAGCACCATAATTTTCGTATATATCTAGAGGACCAAATAACCTATTCATAATTCAACAGAAGTGATCTATTCATAATTCAACAGAGGTGACCTATTTTTTCTTTTTTTTTTAAATTATATTTATTTATTCATTTATTTATTTTAATTTGACCAGAGAGAGAGAGAGACAGAGGGAGAAGGAAAGTGAGAAAGCAAGCCACCCGGTCCGGGTCTTGAACCGTGTTTGGCTATGTGGGAGTGTCTAGCACCTTTACCACCATGTCACCTGCTGACCCCTTTATAGGAATTGGTTTCTAGACCATATTTTAATTTTGAGTGTGTGGTAAATTCATTTAGTGGACTAGTCTTGTTATATGTACCCCATTCACTGAAAGCAAGATAGGAATTTATCATTTTGTAAGAAAATAATATACAGGGACCAGCAGTTAGCATATTGGCTATGTCGCTGAACTCCCATGTAGTTGACCACGATTCTAGTCCCGGACCCGGTGGCTTAAATTCACGCTGGGCGCGTGTGCGTGCTTACCCAAGACCCCGAGAGAAGAATGGAGGAGAAGGGATTGTGGCGTGGCCATCCCCCCTGGGGGGTGATTTCTCGCTTTCTGTCTCTCTGTCCCTCTCTGTCTTTCTGGCGAGCGCACACACCCTATAGCAGAAACCTCTCCCAAAAAAAAGAAAAGAATATACAAGATATGTCATTCAGTGACAACTTTTTTTTTAACTTGCTAGAGGGTGCATGGTGGTAGTGGGGGGAGAGAGAGAGAGAAAGCACAGATGGTTGCGCCACAGTTCCCTCTTTATTTCTCCCTCTTTTCAGGATTTTGGATACACACACACACACACACACACACACTGCTTAAGCTGTAGGGTCCAAGATAAGCCACTCAAGTTTAGCCATGTAGGATCCAGCCACCTTCACCACTGTGCAACTGGCTAGCCTGACAATAATGTTTAATAGTTATCTCTAGAGAGTTTATTTTTTATATAGATTGTTTGAGGTGAACTTTTCTTCCTTTCGGTTTTCAGAAATTGGTTTGTGTGGGTCATGCTAGAGAAGGATAGTCTCACATTTTATTACCATGCTAATATCTAGGTCTGAGGTGAGTTGGGTTCCTGTTACGTGTGCCAGCCTAGTCGAAACACAGGTATGGGATCTTGGGGTATGATAGGGGAAAAATGAAGCGTGAGCATATTTAGGAATGTTATGGTCACTGGGGTGGAGTTAGAACATCTCCGTGCTTCTTGAATCCTGTGATCCTTTCAGGTGTTTTCTAAATACAGTCATGCACAGCATTACCACGTTTTCCTCACCAGACCACCAATACAGTGGCCTACATAAAAGCCATGTAGGCCGTGCCATGTAGCCTAGGTGTGTAGGAGGGTGCATCATTTGGATTCGTGCGAGTACACTGATGTTCACCTAACAGATCGCCGAACGATACATTTCTTCGAATGTGTCCCCATTGTTAGGGCCGGCAGGTGATGTGGTAGTAAAGGCCAACTGCGGTTCTAGTCCCAGACCTGGTGGCTTAACTTCTCTCTTTCTTTTTCTCTCTCACTCATTCTGTCCCTCTCTGGTCAAATTAAAATAAATAAATAAAGTTAAGTAAAAATAATTCTTTTTTTAAAAAAAAGAATGTATCCCCATTGCTAGGCACCTGATTGATTATATATCCATCACTTGGTCTGAAAGTATTAAAAAGTTACAGTGGTTGTAGGGAGAAGGGAGAGGCATGCCTCTTTTCGGTTCAATTGAGATTAAATGACCCTTTGTAATTATAAAAATTTACTATGTAGCTTTTGTTTGACAGAAGGGCCCTTTAAATGTTATCATGTGAATTATAAATTTGATTCTCTGCACTAATTTATTAGCAAATGTAGTCCTATAGAATCTTAGCAGATACAACATGGTACTATAGAATGAAAGACCAAATTTTTAGATCTTTCAGTTCATTAAATATTTAGGTTTTGAAATATTTAACCATTTTTGTTAACTGAAAATGTGTTAGAATGATAAATAGTAAGATAGAGACAAATCTGAAGGTTTAAGGATGCCAGTGTGCTTTGATATATCAACTGATTCCTCTTGAGTGGGATTGATTTGCCTTCACCTTCGTAGCTCCCCGACCCCCCACATCGCAAGAATAAATAATGTACAGCCAGTTTTTTTCCTTTGCTTTCTTCAGTTCTCAGTGGAGTGAAAATACGTAGTTGGTATTTAGCAAATGTCTATAAAAAGAAGTAGAAATTAAGGATTACTTAGTGACACTTTAAAATCAGTGCTGTATTTTCCTGTTAAAAATACCAGCAGTAAAAATAGGAAGAGCCTTGTCATTTAGAAATCAATATACAAAGTGCAGTTGGTTTGGGTCACCATTACTGATGAAGTCTTGCTTACTCAAATTGGCTACTTTCAGTAAGAACCACTGTGGACCAGATCCTTGCGTCAGTCCACATTCATTTTAATGGTAGTATAGACCGCAACATCTATCTTCTGTTTCAACATCACTCTAATTTAAGCCGCCCCTGAAGTTAGAGCTGTTCTCACCAAGCAACTGGAGGTATTTATTAATTCTGGCCTTTTCATAAATGAGTAGTTTGTGTCTTGCTTTATTTGCTTCGAAGACTTCTGAAAATGAAAATTATTAATATGTAATCCAGCATTCCCAAAACTTTCTAAAGTAAAATCTTCCACACACATTCCTCCCTTCCCAGCTATCCCTGCCATCCCTCCACAACATCCTGTTGAATTCTAGCTTGGGAAATGCTACATTGAAATCATTAGATCCTAATGGCTTGGGATTTAAGTTTTATTATTTATTTCATTCATGAGACAGACCTTGTCACTATGTCATCACACTTCATTTGTCCCCCTCCCCTCATTCACACAGCCTTCCAACCAGCTAGGATCATGGGCACACACATGCACACCCACTGTGTTCCAGGTTCAAACCAGGATCCAAACTCTGGGCTTCATATAGCTCCACCATCGCAGAGTGGTGCCTCTGCAGCTGAGCGCGTGTAGTCTAAGTGTGATTTTTTTCCTTTTTGACAATTCTTTGGGTATTGAAAAGGAGATCTTAAGCTTCAGACTTGCTTCCAAATAGAATATTTCTGGTCTACTTATTTCTTCCTCCAAATGCCAGCATCAGCCTTGAAATTCATTTGCTAAAATCATGGCAAGCAATGTGTGATGTGCAGAGGATGTGGTGACTAAGATTTTCATAATGCTAACATCAGGCATATAATCCGGCTGCTCAGGAGTGTTCTTATCTGACAGATCACATCCAGAGTAAGACTTAACCGCATGGGCTGGATATGAACCACCAGTTCACTTTATAAAACATCCTTCCAAATATGAAAACTAAGGCAAATGACGAATGGATTGAGGTATGTGAGGAGGTAGGAATCAGGTGAATATTCGCTCTCAGGTACTTACCGTAAAGGTAGCCAGGCAAGAGAGCCATGGACCTGAAATGCGACTTTCTGTGAAAGTAGTCATCCAGAACCCCAATTGGAGTGCAGCTGAGGTCCAGCAGAGAGGGAGGGGGCCGCCTTCCCAGATGAGTGGTTTTCTGTAGGACTGGCTCACACAGCAGGTATTTCCGAGCTCTACCTGGATACTGGGCTAGTTTGAGATGTGTTGACTTCATCTTTTTGGGTTATAGAGTGCATATTTTCCAAAGAAGTTTTGTACCTGAAAATGTAAATCCTTCAATTGGATTTTATTACTCAAAACTTGGATTTTAGCATTCTTTTATAAAAGCAGAAACTCGACCTATAAATTTTATCTGATCCCTGTGATTTTGTGTAGAACTAGGGAAACATTTTATTCCAGTACCTAGCCCTTCTCTGGAAATGCCATCTCAACCACATCACCCTGAAAAATTTGGCCATTCCAGGGACCAGCAATTAGCGTAATGGCTATGTCGCTGAACTCCCATGTAGCCAACCACAGTTCGAGTCCCGGACCCGGTGGCTTAAACTCACGCCAGGCGCGTGTGTGTGCGTGCCCAAGATCCCGAGAAGAGAATGGAGGAGAAGGGATTGCGGTGTGGCCATCTCCCCTGGGGGGTGATTTCTCTCTTTCTATCTCTCTCTCTGTCTCTTTCTGGCGAGCGCACATGCCCTATAGCAAAAACCTCTCCAAAAAACTTGACCATTCCCAGTGTCTTTATTTCGGTAGCTCTTTTGTCATTGTTTTGAGGTTCATTAACGTGTTTTAGAAAATGTCAACTTATCCTGGTATCTGTTGTGTCTTAATGCTATTGATACTTAAGTGAGACAGAAAAAGTTATTGACGACCTCCTCTAGGTATTACAAGGTCCTAGAACCAACTTTATTTATCCTGAGATTCTGAATATATTTTAAAAATTTTAAATTTAATTTTATCATTATTACTATTATTGTTTTTAATTTGCTAGAGGCCATGTGTGTTCACTGGAGGGAGAGGTAGAAAAGGAAGGTGAGAAAGCAAACTACCAGGTCTGGGACTCAAACCGTGGTCAGCTATGTGGGAGTCCAACACCTTACCCACCATGCTATCTGCTGGCCCCTCTGGAACCAACTTCAAAAGAGAGACTGGGTCAGCAGATGGAGTAAGGAGGTTAAGGCTGCTAGATCCCACATGGCCAGCTGCATAGTTTGAATCCTGGACCCAGCAAATGGAAAAGACACACATGTGTGTACATCTCCCAAATCCCTAGAGGAAAATGGAGAAGGGATTGCGGCCGTCACTTCTGGGGGGGGGGGGGGGTGCTTTCTCACTTTCCATCTTTCTGTGTCTCTGGTGAGCATACACTCTCTCTAACAAACAACCAAAAAAGACAAGAGAGCAAATTGGACAAAAGCCCTGTAATTTTTTGAACTAGGCAATGTATGAGACATTGGAGTTTAAAGAAGTGCCAGATGAATTATGATTAGCAATTGTCAGCTCATGTATATGATGGGCATCTTTCGCACTAGGCAAAACAAAATCCATACATTATTCTTAAAGGAGATTTTTCAGAACATCTCAGGACAGTCTGCTCTAATTGTTAAGTCTGTGTTAAGTGTATTCTAGATTTTACAGAATTCCACATTCCTTTTATCTACTCAAACATTTATTTAGGAAAGATGGTCTTAGGATGTTCTTGGAGGAATGAGACATAGTCTCTGACCTTAAAGAAGCTCTTTAAGAGAAGACAAAAATAAATATATTACTTGGAAGTTACAATGAGGGAGGTACACGCCAAGCACTGTGAAACCATAGGTCTCGGAGAACTGTTTACTTTGAGCTATCTTGGGGGATGCCTTGCTGGACTCTCAATGGCATTTGGCAGTTGATCACACGTTGTTTCATTCTTGAAACACTTTCTTCACTGCATACCACACCCTTACGGTTTTCCTTTTACTGCAGCCCCTTTCTCAGTTTCCTGTGATTCTTCTCTTGTCTCCTAATGTTGAGATGTCCCTGGGCTCAGGCTTTTGTCTTCCTTCTCTACCTGCTCTTTGTACATGAGCTCATTAGATGGGGTTCAGCAGCATCTCTGTGTTACGTCAGTTTCAACCTCTCCTCTGAGCTCCACACTTAATTCCCAACTGTCTCAAGTGACATCTATGTCAGATGTGTAGTTCAGTCTTTTTTTTTTTGTCCAAACAGAACTCAACTTATCCTCTAAACCTGTACCTCTTTCCTCTTCCATTCTTTTCTATCTTAATAAATACTACACAGTCACCAATTTCAAATTAGAAGTCATCTTTAATTCCTTGTCTCTTCCTACCTATGTGCTATATCCAGTTCTCTTACTCCTATGATCCAGCATATTGTATCCCTCAGATTCTCAAAAGCATGAAGCTCTTTCTTATTACAAACTCTTGCCCTGAAATTCTCCTCCCTGGGGACCAGCAGTTAGCGTAATGGCTATGTCACTGGACTCCCACGTAGTTGACTGCGGTTTGTGTCCCTAACCCGGCGGCTTAAACTCACGCTGGGCATGTGTGCGTGTGTGCCCAAGATCCCGAGAGGAGAATGGAGGAGAAGGGATTGCGGCGTGGCCATCCCCCCTGGGGGGGTGATTTCTCTCTTTCTGTCTCTCTGTCTCTCTGTCTGTCTGGTGAGCGCACGTGCCCTATAGCAAAAACCTCTCCAACAAAAAAGAAAAAAAAAATTCTCCTCCCTGAAATCTCTACCACCCTCTACTTGCTAATTCCTTTTCATCCTGCGTCTGAGTTCCTGAAGACTCTATTCACTGACCAACCCTTCCTGGTGGGGTGTCAGATGTAGTAAATAAAAGTACAAGACATCTAGTTAAAGTTGAATATCAGAAAAATTTTTTTAGTGTAAGTAAATCTCATGCAACATCTATAACATACAGTAAGGAGAATTTGTTGTTTATCTGAAATTCAACTTTCACTGGTGTCCTGTAGTTTATCTGGAAACTCAGTTCCTGAACTAGCAGATTTGACTACACCTGTCCTAATTGCTCCATATCTGTTTCCTGATGGGCTGTTAAGTTCAATAGGGCAGAGGCTGGGTCTGCTTTATTCACTTATTTCTAACACAGGTCAATGGTGTATCATAGATTCTCAGTTAATTGTTTTTTTATGTTTACTTCTTCCATGAATAAGAGACAGAGAAAAAGATACAGCACACACATGTCTAGTGTACTCAGGGAGGTCATCAGATGTGAACCCAGAACCTTCCTCTGTGGGTCAGCATTGCAGAGTGTAATATTTTGCTACTGCACTCTTCTTTTCCCCCCAGTAAATACTAAGTATATGAAAATGATATGAAACTACTGGAGTTCTAGAAAGAGGCTAGGACTGAAGATGGTGTCTGGGAAGTTTTCCGCGTGGAGATGACCTACATGGGGTTAGGGGACACACAACAAAAGCATAGAGTAGAAAAAAGAGGACCGTGAACTAAACGGAACTGCCCATGCTTGGGTGGCTAAAGGAAGAAGGGCAGTTGTTAGAGACAGTAGTCTGAAAGAAAGACTATACAAACCATAAAGGGATCTAGACAGAGTGGGGACCAGGTCTTTGGACTTGGCAATCAAATACTTGAAACCTTCGAGAGAACTGTTTGGGTCTAATAGCTATCATGTTGCTGATGAATCCTGAGAATGTGACTTATGGGAGGAGGGGATTGTAGCATGGTGGAGAGAAAATGTGTTCGAGTGAGGGAGATCGACCTCACAGTGTGTTCATTGGTGAGCAAGACGAACCAGTGGGAAAATGGTGATTCTTCCAGGTGGAGGGGATAGATTAAGGAAAGAGGAAGAATGTTTGAGAAAATAGATGTGAACAATGATTATTACAGTCATTTTGATAAGTGAGTCTCTGGTTGGTCTCAAAGTCACATTGTCCTTATCACTACAGATTATATACAATCTACTCACTATACAGTCTTGCTTCAACGAGTATAACTTGAATGTGAACGTAGTTAGGGTTTCTTAGCTCAGAACTTCTCAACTTGTATCAGTAATAAGAAACTACATGTGGAGATCTTGTTTAAATGCAGATTTTTTTAAAATAAAGATGTTTTGCTATAGGGCACATGTGCTGGACAGAGAGAGACACAGAGAGACAGAAAGCAAGAAGTCATCTGTGGAGATGGCCATGCTGTAATCCCTTCTCCTCCAGTCTCCTCTTGAGATTTTAGGCATGCATGAACATGCATCTGGTGTGAGTTTTAAGCCAGGTCCTAGGACTTAAACCATGGTCGACTACATGGAGTCCAGTAATGTAACCATTATGCCCTCTGCTGGTCCCCTTAAGTGCAGATTTTGACTGGGGGACAGAGTCTAAGGTTTTGCATTTCCAACAAACACAGATGAAACTGATGGTTTTAGATCCTCCATTCTTGGTTCCATGAAGCTTTCTTTGTTTTTGTTTTTGTTTTTGTTTTTTGTTTTTTTTTTAAATGGCAGCTGTCTGAAAATGTTTTACCTTCAGCTTAACTTTGGAATGATCTGTGTAAGAAAAACTAAACATCGTTCCTCTTGAAGTTAGCTGAAACATGTCTCAGAAATACATTCTAGGGACCAGCAAGCAGTTAGCGAAATGGCTATGTTGCTGGATTCCCACGTAGTCAACCATGGTTCGAGTCTCGGACCTGGTGGCTTAAATTCACGCCAGGCATGTGTGCGTGCATGCCCAAGATCCTGAGAGGAGAGTGCAGGAGAAGGGATTGCAGCGTGGCCATCCCGCCGGGGGGTGATTTCTTGCTTTCTATCTCTCTGTCTCTTTCTGTCTTTCTGGCGAACGCACGTGCCCTGTAGCAAAAACCTCTCAAAACAAAACAAAACAAAACAAAAAAACTTCTGGTTTTACATAACTCAAAATATTTATGTGTGCTTCAGGCATCAGTCCTTCAGCACTAAGCAATGAGTCATCTTTGGAATTTGGAACTATATTACTTTAGAATGTGAAAAAATAAAAAATGGTTTAAAAGCAGAATGTGATCTTGAGCAAATACTTACCCCTATCGTCCATCACTGAGGAATTGTATATTCGAGGAGTCTATTGTTCGTCGATTCAAAGGGACTTGAGAAATCTTAAAATATGTTATGGATATCAGTACAATGTATTATTACTAGTTTAGAAGGACTTTTAAAATCTTTACATTTAACAAAATAGTGTTAACAGAAAGCCACGACGATATGTGTACTATGTATAAAATCCCTGTAGGATTTCTTTTTAAAAAGAAGCCCTAGTTTAGAATGTGTGAACTGACAAACATCTTTCCTTTTCAATCCCGTCAGTTTATTCTGTCGTTTCATATAAAATGATGTTAATGCAAGGATTTGATGAGCCGAACGACCTATCACCGACCGCGGCTAGATCCACAGAAAGCAAAGGGCCCAATGGAATCCAAGCATAAAATGAAGAGTTTATTGTAACCTGTGACCCAAATCCAATTTTCCCTTCCTCTGAAGTCATTCTTGCTCATTTCTTTGCTAGTTTCAAATAGGTGGTAGGTGTACACAATTCAAAAACTTCCAAGAGTGAAAGTGAAAGTCTCTTTCCTCCTTACGGAGCCTGCTTCACAGACCTCTCCCCTCTGTGTAGCGCTTACTGTGTGTTTAGAGAGTGGCGGGCCTTTACACACCCCGTGCTCCCCTCACACAGGGGAGTACCGACCGTACTTGCTGCTCTGTGTGTGCTTTCTTCCCCTTTGTATTAGGTTGTTGAGAAAGTCATGACGTAGTTTCCATGCAAAAATGCATCACAGCTTTCCTGACACCCCGATATATTTTGGAGATTATTTCATATTAATACATATAGTCTTTCCTGCTCTTGTTTCTAGCTGCGTAATTAGGTATGATTTTCCATAATTTCTCTAAAATTTGAATTTTTTTAATAAACAAAGGTACGTGCAAGGAATATGGTTAGCATTTGCCCCAGAGGAGTGTTTGAGAACCAACAGGTGGCTTAGTGGTTAAGGCGCTAGACTCCCACATGGTCAATCATGGTTCAAATCCTGGACCTGGCAGATTGGTGTGTCCAAAATCTCAAGAGGAGAATGGAGGAGAAGGGATTATGGCATCATTTCTCACTTTCTCTCTTGTCTCTGGCGAGTGCACATGCCCTATAGCAAAAATCTCCCTAAAAAGAACAAAAAAAAAAAAAAGGAATGTCTGTGGAGGCCTATAGGGCAATTCTACACTGTCTCCTTTCACTTCCAGAGACCATAGGGAAAGTTTTGGAGCCTCAGCTAACTCTGTCCAGACCCACAGTGCTGTGAGCCCCCCAGCAGGGTTTCACAGGACACTAGAATGGAGCTAGGAAATGAGGCCATTCACTTCTGCTTGTCAGCAGACCTACACATCAAGAAATGCTTCAAGGAGCTAAGTTTATACCCTAGTTCTTCCCTGCCTGTGCGTGCACATCAGGGCCATTCAGACGCAGTGCTGACATCTGTGTGCTTCCCAGACCTCTAACATTGCAAACTTGCTCACCATGTACGAAAAATGCAAATCCAGTAGGTATCTGGGAGCCCTGACCGAGTGACCATGGGGTTCAAGTGGGGTTTCCAGCGGTCACCTTGTCCATGTATCCAGCTACTGCTCTATTCAGCACATATCTTTGAACATTTACTATGTACTGAGCACAATTCTAGGTCCTGGAGATGGAAGAGTTAAAAGACAAGGCTCTTACTTTCATGGACTTCTCTTCAGTGGGGAAGGTGCGACCCTGCCTTACTTAAACCAACCAGTCTTGGTCTCGTTCTTGGTGTCACTTTCCTACTCCTCCCCATTCTCCCTCTCGCTCTCCCTCTTTCTCTCTGGTGAGCACATGCACCCTCTGGCAGCAAAATAATACCAAACTTTTGATTTTATAACAGTTTGATATTCACAGAAAAGTTGCAAAGATAGTACATTGTGTCCTTACAAACCTCTCCCCCTTTCCTGTTTCTAGGGTCTTACTGTGGTGCATTTACCGCAGTTAATGAACCAATACTGATCTCTAATTACTAGCTAAGGTTCTTATTTCATTCCGATTTCCTTTTAATCCCCTTTTTCTGTCCCACAGTCCATACAGGATACCACATTGCCTGTAGCCGTCCCATCTCCTTATCCCTCTGTTCTGCAACTTTTCCTAGTCTTCCATGAATTTTGACCAGTTTGAAGAGTACTTTGTAGAACAATCCTCTATTTGAGTTGGAAGCTTGCTTCATGTTGTACTGGGGTTCTAGGGTCTTGGGAGGAAGACCACAGAGGGAGATGCCCTGGTCTCATCGCGGCCTCTGGGGCAGGTGGCAGGATATGGAGTCCGTGCTCTGCACAGGAGGTCGCTGGTGAGGTCAAACTGAGACAGCTGGCCGAGGTGCTCCCTGTTCCCTGTCGCCAGGTGTCCCCACTGCGAAGTGGGAAGCTGCCCCCTTTCCCTGCTCTATCGTGAGTTCATCACAAAGTATGGCCCTTCCTCTCGAGGGCCTGGGGGTGGGGTGAAATGGAAAGGCCCGAAATTGAGGTAGTAGCTACATAAACTATTAGAAATTCTTCTGTAAGAAAAGTTTATCTCTTTTTCCTCATATATTTAGAAAATCACTTTTTTATATCAATATAAACGCTCCTGGGTATTTAATGCTTTGGATTATCATCTGATGGTAGGATTCTGTTGCTCAGCTTTGGCCATTGGGAGCTTTCAGCTTGACTCCTAGGTCCCTTCAACATGCCCCTTCCTTTGGTTTTCCTTTTGTCTTTTTTGACTTCCTAAATTCCTGGCACTTTCATGCATTTTTCCCACCTCCGGCCCTAGAATCAGACACTTCTCCAAGGAGCCCTGATCCTTGTTACTGGGGAGGCTTCTTCAAGTCCAGGCCTCTGCATCACCTCCTCACTTGGTTGGTCAGTGACAGTTTATTGCGTTCTATTTCGATGCTAATCGCTGAACCAGATGGTCCCTGCCTTTACGAGCTAGCACTGAGGTTACCGAGCTAGACCTCGAGCACGTCTCAGAAGTGCAGAATTACAATTCTGATCTATTCTCTGAACGGAAGGGACATGGGGCTGAAATTGAAAATAACCCAAGTCAGGGGCCTGGTTTGGATCAGGTGGTTGGAGAAAGCCCCTGTGAGGGGCTGACATTTCAGGTAGAAGCTGAGAGATGAGGAAGAACCAGCCATTTAAAAAGGAGAGCGGGGAGTATTTTCAAACTGCAGGTCAGTAGGTCATGACTACCGTTTTTAAAAAAAGGAATAGAAAATACTACAAATATTATAAAATGTCTGTACCCTTTATGTATAGGTATGTGTTGATGTATTTACTGGTTCATGATCTAAAATGTATTTCTTAATGGGAATTTTGGTGAAAAAAAAAAAGTGAAAGCAGAAATAAGAGCAGATTGAAAACTTTAAAAATTTAGAGAAAATACTTTAATATGCTTGAGGATCCCAAAGGAGACCAGTGCACTTGTGGGGAACTGACATGGGATGTGAGAAGAGGCCAAGGAAGGAAGGAGGCTCAGCCGCCCCAGGGCCCAGAAGGCTGGGTGGTGTGCCAGGAGTGATGGGAAGCCATCAGAAGGTGTCAAGCAGGGCCATATTGACATGTGAAAAGGTGGCTCAGGCTACCGTGCAGAGAAGGGCAGGAGAGAGTGAAAGAGGAAGCAGAGCACTGGCAGTGAGAGGGAGTCCCTGGGTCGCGGGGTGGCGTCCCTTGTCAGCCTCGCTCTCCTGGCCACTAGAGCGATGCCTGGAACACAATAGACCTTCAACACGTGTTGGCTGACTTAGTAAATTACACAGTTGTAGTAAAGACAGAAGTGGATGAGTTAAGACATATCTGGAAAATGGCCAGACTTGCTGATAGATTGGGTTGAGGAGGAAAGGAGAGGGAAAGAGGAGCCTCTGTTTCCATTCCCAGCCCCATAGACTGCCCTGCGCTTTCTCGCCGATGAACTCAGAAGGTAGTGGTGCAGTCCTGTCAGCCGGGGACACCGCGTTTCCTCTCTGAGCTTAGTCATGTTGGCCAGCAGTGGGAAGGACAGAATTTTTCAAGAGAAACCGAGATTGAGTAGAACCACAAAAACTAGTTTTTATCACAGACTTTTCAAACCCATACGACTTTATCATCTTCAATGCCAAATATCTGAGCTTCTGTGAGTCAACTTCCAGTAATAAATGTAAACCCTAAGTGATCCCAAAGTTCCTAGGAATTGCACATTCTGATAGGGAGATGGCAAGGTAGTCATTAACGTGGCTAACTAAAGAACCTTCTCCTGCCTGGTGTTATATTATAGTAAAAGTTTATGTTGGGGACCAGCAGTTGGCGTAATGGCTATGTCGCTGGACTCCCATGTAGTCGACCATGGTTCGAGTCCCGGACCCGGTGGCTTAAACTCACGCCGGGTGTGTGTGCATGTGTGCCCAAGATCTTGAGAGGAGAATGGAGGAGAAGGGATTGCGGCGTGGCCATCCCCCCTGGGGGGTGATTTCTCGCTTTCTATCTCTGTCTCTCTCTCTCTTTCTGGCAAGCGCATGTGCCCTATACCAAAAACCTCTCTAACAACAACAAAAAGTATGTCGTGGCAGGTTCCTTTCTCGCCTGCACTGTCCTTGTCACTGCAATGCTGGGATCTGCAGCCGCCTGCCCACTCCCTGCTAGTTTCTTTAGCCGAGTGCCGCTATCACTTGTCACTGTGGTGGAACTCGGAAGAGGACTGGCCTTGCCTGAGCAAAATGTAGCAAAAAACTGAGATGCCAGACCCAGAAATGGAAAATTATGACTCCTCTATGGAAAGTCAGGCAGGCACCAAGGATGGGTATGCTCCAGAAATGCTGATGGATTTTGAAGGATTGAACATTTTGGTCAAGTTGGCATTATTTATTTATTCATGATAAATGCATGGACCAGCCCATGGCCTAGATTAAGAGAGCTGGATCCCACAACACCAGGCACATGCGAGAACATGCCCCAAATTCTGAAAGGTGAAAGATGAAGAGGAAGGGATTATTGCATGACTATGCCCCATGAGAGGTGCCATCTCTCTTTCCCTCTCTCTCTCTCTCTCTCTCTCTCCAGTGAGCACACATGTCCTCTGGCAAATAATAGAATTAGAAAAAAATAGAATATACACTTGTATAAGAGAGAGAGAGAGTGCAGGACCCTCCCCAGGGCTTGGTCACACTGTGATCTTTCTCTAGTCCTCCAGCCAGTCACACTCCTTGGCTCACATACACATACCCAGCGTATTTTCAGGTCAGTCAGGCAAGAGATTCAAACTGAGGTCTACATGCAGCCTCCAGCTTTACAGTCCAGCATGCTACCGACTGTGCCACAGAGGCCAGGCCTCAAATAGGTTTGTATCCTACTGACTGAGAAACCAAAGCAACAATGGGATGTTGCTGGAGGGGCACCAGCTGCGTTTGCATTGGTTAAGCATTCCATGTGACGGGAAATCAGACTCTGACTGGGTGAGGCAGACCGAGGGATTGCTCTGGCTCCTAGCCTGAAAACTCCAGAACTCAATCTAGACTCTACACCCTCATCATGGTACCATACCAGCTCTGTGTCTGTCTTAGTCATACATACTGCCTCTCCGTGGCTCTAGCGTCAGGTTGGCACTTTTCTTGGCACAAATGGTTAAGAGAATTTTGGACTTTGTGGTCTTCGGTACACCATTCAGGACAAGAGGGGTTGTCTCCTCTGGTATTACAGCAGAGGGAAGGGCTGAGGAAACTGCCCCAGAAGCTATAGCAGATATTTCCTCAAACCTCATTGGCCTGAATCGGGCAGTGTGCCCACCCCTGGGCCAATCCCCTGGCATATCATGGGTACCGTAGTTGGCTGAAGCTCATCAGGGCCAACCCCTGGGAGCTGGTGTAGCCCTCTCTATGTAGCTCTATCCACCCGCTAAAGGGTAGGAAGTGCGAAGCAGGTGGTTCCTTCAAAGCAAAATCTGGGTGTTGTGGTAGGAGAAGGGGGAAATGCATGCTAAGGAGACAAACTATGAATGTTTACGGCCTCAGCATCATTACTGTGGAAAAGGCCAAGTTGTAGGCCATGTAGCTATAGATAAGAAAACCTTTGTTTAGAACCCCCAGTTCTGCCTGCGTCTAGCCAAGTCACTTACCTCTCCAACTCTCAATTTCTTCATCTGAAAGAATGTGAGTAATTATACCTCAGGGAAGTTCAGATTCATAATATCAGAATGTACCTCATAGTATCAAAATATATGAGGCTACACATTTGAAAAAGTAAGATTCAACTATGACGTACTTGTTTTGTATCCTCTGAATGCCAGATGGAGTCAGTCCTGTCCAGCCCAGGTTTCCCCCTTGCAGGATGGCAGATGGAAGGAAGGCTTCCCTGGCCAACGTGCATGTTGGGCAAGTCAGGGCCTGTCTCATGTCTTCACTGCAAGAAAGAAGTTTCACTGGTTCAGAACTAGCCTTTAGCAGCAGGTGTTCAGGTCTAGGGTGTTGAAGTTTCAGCTTTGATTTTCTATGAAATCGTTTGGGTTATTAAAATGTCGGCTCTATTCTCTTGTTTAAGAACTGGTTTCATTTCTAATGACACAGCACCATCATGCCATTCCTTGATTTAGTCACGAGAACCAAAACTAATGTGTGGCTAGTTTCGTGTCATTTTTATAGCAGTTAGTACAGAGAACAACAGGCTCTTGTGAAAACAGATGTATTGCTATGTATTTCTCTTATCTGCTGCCTCCCAGATTCAAAACCCTCTTTCTGAAATGGCTTGGTCCTCTGCTTTGGTCCTTGTGGGAGAAAACTCCATGAAGACAAGAACCTGACTATTCTTCCCAGTGGGGAATCTTTTAATAAGAAGGAAGGATGTCATTCCCCAAACCTTGTAAGAGTTGTAAGCAACCTTTCTTCCCTTGAGAGGAGATTCCCTTAGTGTTATTGTCTATAGTGAACACAATGGAGGTTCTTTATGTGACCAGCTTCTGTAAACTTCTTTCATTATTTTTTTAAGAAAGATTTTTGCTATAGGGCATATGCACTCACTGGAGAGAGAAAGAGAGACAGAAAGCGAGAAATCACTCCCCAGGGGGGATGGCCATGCCACAATCCCTTTTCCTCCATTTTCCTCTGGGAATTTGGGCACGTACACACACGTGCCCAGCATGAGTTTTAAGCCACTGGGTGTGGGACTTGAACCGCGGTCGACTACATGGGAGCCCAAGTGACATAATCATTACGCCATCTGCTGGTTCCAAGCTTCTATAAACTTCTTAAAGGCTCCGTAGTGTTACATGCAAATGTGAACATGTACTTAGTATTTCTGAAAAAAGCATTGCCTGAAAAATGCTAATACTGTCATAATGAGAACACAGTCTCTTCACAGAGGCTTTATCCTCTGCAGTGTCTCTATGTGAAGGTTAGATAACAAATGTTTATGTATAAAGAAACAGAGACATTGAATTTTTGCATGGCTTCAAAGAGAGAGTGTTGTAGAATTTAATTAGAGTCCTGGACTAACCTCTGTGAGATTGCTTGATCTCTCTGTCTGGATTTCCTTGTGTACAAAATGCAAATAATAATAATAAGTGCCTCATGAGGTGATAGTGAAGATTATATACACTAATGTGTACAAAGTGCTTAGAGCAGCACCTGGCACAGTTTGCTCACAGTAAATGCCGATCGTAATTATCCTCGCCTTCACTATTCATCTTTCCCGATTGCAGGTTGAATGCCTTTGCCTCTTTGACACACACATACATACTAGTCTCCTCCCCGACCTGGCCTCCTGCAAGCCTCACCTAGTCACCTGATCTTTGACCTCACGCTGTCTTCCAATGTCTGTCTGTCCAAACAGAGGAAGGCCGGTCCTGCTTCCGTGCTAGCAAACTAGCCATCTCCGGAGTCATCTGACTAGTCTTGCCCTGTGGCCTTTTAAGGCTAAATATGACTCCTAGAGGTACCAACTTAAAAAATAATAAAAAACAAAACAACAGTTGTTGACTGTCATGTCTCCATAAATCCCACTCACCACAGACTGGGTTTGGCGGTGGTGTCTCCTATTCTTTACTTTGATCTGTTCTGTACTCTTGCCAAGCCCAGGTACCTGACCTCTTTTAAATATTTTATCTAATTTGACTAACGTTGTTCAATTAAATGCCTGCATTTTTAAAAATTTCCCCACAAGGGGCTGGCAGGTGACATGGTGGTTAAAGGTGCTGGATTCCCATATGACTGACAGCAGTTCAAGTCCCAGACCTGGTGACTTGCTTTCTCCCTTTCCCTTTCTCTCTCTCATTCTGGTAAAATTTAAAAAATAATAACAAATGTAATTAAATAAATAAATAATTCTTTTTTTAAAAAACCCAAGAGACATTAAAGGGAAGACTCAGCATTTCATTTAGTTGATTGCCTTGTTATTCATTTGTTCTTCTCTTATGGTGTTCATCTAGTGGTCCCAGTAACGCTGCTGCTACGTAGTGCTTCCACCTCCTGCCCTCTCCTAGGTCGTGAAGTTCTCCAGGCCGAAAGCCATGGCTTCTCTTACTGTGTCACTCATGAAACCAGGGCAGCCCCTGCTCCAGGATCAACTCATGAAAGAGCTGTGACAGCACATGCTCTGGTCGTTTTTTCTCTGCTTGGATCCCCTTCTTTTCTCCTAAGAGTCTCACTGGCCATTTCTGCCTGAATTTAGTGAGGCCTTCAGCAAGCAGAAACAAAGATTTCAGGGTCATCGGCCACCATGTCCTGTTTGGGGCATTGAGATGATGACTCAGAGCGATCATGGGCCTGATCTCTAGCACCCCCTATTGGTGGGTGTGTGCTGGTGGATGGATTACAGGCCATTTCCTCACACACATGGTCACATCTTCTCTCCACATCTCCTGTGCTCCCAGGATGGCCTAATCGCTCTCCTCCTGCCCACAGCATCCACCTCTGCCTTTCCCTGATTCCCTGGCATGCCTCCCTTCCCCTGGCCTGTCTTCAGGCCGTTGCTCTTGCTCGTCCTTCTGTGTGTCTCACTTTAGTTTCTGTTCCCCTGCTGCTTTTTCTTTCACTTTCCCCCGCCCACCAGTCATTTTTAACCATGTCATCATGACTTACAGTGTGGGAAACTGCTACTCGCTGTCTCTCACATCGCATGACCGCCCCTGGATTCCATGTGGCCAACATTCCTTCCCAGAACCACTTGGGCAGGGCAGAGGTTCCCCCGTGGCCAGCTGCCCAGCCCAGCTTGCCTAGGAGTCCATCTTCCTGCCTACCTCAGGAAGCAAGGCTAGGGCCAAAGATAGAGGCCACAGAGAGTCACCCAGACCTTGTGTCACGTTCGATTGATCAGTGGGAGCTGGGCATGACCCAAGGCACCGCTCAGAACAGCTCCACTTCTGAGAGGGTGACACAGGGAAGGTCCTCTTAAAGGAAGGATAGGGGCTGCAGGGAAGAGGCAGGGCAGCACATTAGACTGACACCAGGAGGTTTCTAGTGCTGACTCTACTTGGCCTCCCAATCCACACACTTGGCTGAAACACCCCAGCCCAGTGAACAGCAGGGTCCCAGTCACAAGCCAAAAAGGCTCTTCCCTTTGCCTTCCCTCAGCCTCACACATGCAGGCTTGTGCAACCTGTTCTTATGCAAAATTTGCACCATTGGCCAAGTGGGGAATGGTTCTGGGGTTTTTGGACATACCTCCCTTCCCAGAGGGTCAGCCATCAGCTAGGACAGCTGGAATACCCAAGATTGTCCAGGGGAAAGGGACACCAAGGCCGCTGGGAACAGGGCCTTCTAGGACTTAGTTTCAGAGAGCAAGAAGTGTTCTTACTGTGAGCACAAAAGTCGGATTTGGTCAAACGCTCTTTCTGGGAGGCAGCTGCCCTTTGAGGCAGTGGCCAAGGTGGAAAGGGTAGGTTTGCCACCCTTGCTGCCAGCAACCAGTCTATTTCCTGCTGGTTTGAGTGCTGGCCCTTGGGTGGCCCTTGGGGGTGCCAGCTACCCTCAGCAGCAGCAGCAAAGAGAAAGTGATGAGCACCCCAAGGCTGCCTTGACTGGGCAAGCCTGCCCTCCACTTACTTCTGCTGCTGCTGTCAGGGAGCTGAGGTCAAGAGCCAGATTCTATCAGCATTTTCATAAATCCCAGCAAGGATGTGCAGACCTGATCTCAGTGCCTCTCCCTTCAGGCAGTTAAAGCCTACCTGTTATGGTTCGAAGGAGCTCCCTAGCAACAGTGATGAGAGGCGGGGCCTAAGGAGAGGTGATTAGGCCATGAAGGTGGGGCAGAGAGGTTAATTAATGTTGCTGTCTCAGAAGTGGGTTTATTATAAAAGGGGGAATTCAGCCCCTCTTTACACACACACACACTCTCTCTCTCTCTCTCCCCCCTCCCCCCCATTCTCTTTGCCCTTCTATCATGAGATAAAATAGCAAAAAGGCCTTTACCACATGTTGGCCCCTTGATCTTGGACTTCCCAACCTCCAGAACCGTGAGCCAGTGAATTTCTCTTCAAGATAAATTACCCATTCTGTAGAACCAGACTAAGTCACCACCTATGGGTACATCATGACACAGGCAGGAAAGCAAAAACAGCTAACCTCAAGACAGGCATTTGTATTCAAACATCTTTTGCATTTCTCCCGACTGCCTAGTGTATAGCACTAAGAATGCTTTTAGTATTTGACATTTACATAAGGCATTACAAAGGAAAGGGAGTGGATAGTGGGATTTTACCAGATAGAATCAAGGGATGCACTATTTTTAAAGTGTTTTTGTGTGTGTGTGTGTGTCTTTTTGTTTTGTTTTGTTTTTCTATAGGACACATGCACTCACTCAGTGGAGAGAAACAGAGACAGAAAGGAAAAGTAAAAAATCACTTCCCCAGGGGGATGTCCATTACATAGTCCTTTCCTTTTTCCTCCATTCTCCTTTTGGAATTTTGGACACACACACACACACACACACACACACACACCTACCTGGAGTATTTTTCAAGTCACCAGGTCTGAGACTCGAACTGCACAGTCAGCCATGTGGGGTCCAACCACTTCACCATGCCACCAGCGGGCCCTGAAGAACTATCTTTATAGAACCTTAGCTTTAGTTAGTATCACTGTGTGCTGAGCTCCTATTTCTGACTGTCTTATTTTAGAACTAAATTGCTAATGTTACCCATACCAAGTATCTTGGATATCTTTTTCAACTAATTTTGAAAGTTCACAGAACTAGACTTCCTGAGTTCTTTTACTCTGGATGTGTGGGTACACAGATAATCTGCTGAAGTGCAAGAAAAAATATTTTAACCTCTATTTATACCTATACTTTAATCTAATGCCAAGTAGTATTAATAGTAAATATGACTAATATATACTATGCCTGTTCACAATTATACATGGATAAAATTTATAAACAAACATAAATGTGATGGGGATGTAGGCTCAGTTTTTTTGGATTAGATTGTATGCTCAAAAGTGTTTGGTGGGGGACCGGCCATGGCCAAGGGCAGCCAGATCCTACATGGCCAACCTCACAATTCAAATTCTGGCTATGGTGGTGTGAAAAAACACACTGGGCATATGTGCAGGTGTGCACAAAATGCCAACAGGATGCAACAAAGGAGGAGATGGGGCTGCAGCATGGCCACAGAGCATTGAGGGTGTAGGTGCTTTCTCCACTTCTCTCTCTCATTCTTTCTTTCTCTGTCTCTCTCTGGTGAACATACACACCCTCAGGCAAACTATATTTTGAAAAGCGTTTGAGGGAACTTCTGCTTCTTGCTAATATGGGGTCATAGAAATCCAATTTACCTTCCAACCTGGAACAACCCCCACAATAAAACAGAGAAAATATCTGAAACAACAGCTATCAAGACAGTAGACATCAGGGAGTAAAGAGAAGCAATTCCTTAGATCAGGAAACAAATGAGGTGCCCCACAATCACCCCAGTTTACACCGCTGACTTCACGTTAATCAACGGTCATATATGTTTTTTAAAAAAAATGTTTGGTGACTTCACAGTATACCCCCAGGACTTAGCACAGAAGTTGTCACATGATAGTTGCTGAATAAACATTTGTTGAATGAATAATTAACTGAAGCTCTCCATGAAAACCCCAGAAAAGTAAGATGTAGATGATGGGATGTTGGAGCCCAGCTGTGCCTGGAATGACCTAGCCTGGTTTCCTCATTATAGAGATGAAGACATTGAGGTCCGACTCACGCTGCGACTTAGCCAAAGTCACACAGCCCTTCAGTGGTGGAGTTGGTAGGAATATTCTTCTCTACACACCACACATGGAGTCGAGCACATCAGTAAACCAGAGCCCAAGCTGCACAAGCACCTTTCTTTAAGAGGCTAGTTGATTGCTGCTCCCTGGAGAGCAGGGACATGAAGGAGTTCTAGAAGGTCAGGGCAGTGTGTTCAGGAATTGAGCAGGCACTAAGCGTGGCTATGGGCAAAGCCACCCAGAATTGAAGATACAGCCAATTTTTTTTGGCTTTCTGCTCAATTCTAGAAAGATGTTGAAAGAACCATCCGGGCTGAGCAGAGAGGCCAAGGGAAGATCTTTTTTTTTTTTGGAGAGGTTTTTGCTATTGGGCATGTGCGCTTGCCAGAAAGACAGAGAGAGACTGAGAGACAGAAAGTGAGAAATCGCCCCCCAGGGGTGATGGCCAAACCGCAGTCCCTTCTCCTCCATTCTCATCTGGGGATCTTGGGCACGCACCCACCAGCACCTGGTGTGAGTTTAAGCCACCGGATCTGGGACTCAAGCCATGGTCAACTACATGGGAGTTCAGTGACGTAGCCATTATGCCAACTGTTGGTCCCAGAAGATCATTTCTTAACATAAACCCAGCTGTGCCAGATTCCTTGAGACTGAATGAAGACTTGGGCTCTGGATCAGGACAAGTCTATCTACCCGGAAGCTCTGGACCTGACCCCGGCCATCCCTAAAGTGATTGCTGGGCTCAACAATCTATCCTAGGCCATCAGCTCCTCCCAGGAAAGCCCTACAGACTTAGCGTCTGTCCTGACGGGGAGGGTGGGCCCACAAAGAACAGTTCTGTGTGAAGCACCACCCCACTGCACTCCACTGGACTTGACTGTGCCCTGGGACTACATGGAGAAGACCCATGTTAGGGATGCTTGTCAGTCAGTGGAGCACCTTCAAGCCGCAAGGTGTGTCCTGCATAGAAGGATGTCCCTGCTCAAGGTCAAAGGTGTCCCTGAGAGGTAAGAACACTCGCACGGGTTGGTTTTGGCTGCTCTGAGGCTTAGTGCACTGTGAGGCAGTGCAGGCTGCATGGTTTCTCTGCTAGGGTTTGTCCGGGTTTCTGCTGGGAAGCAGAAACTGGCATCGAATACCTTCCCTTTGGGTTTCTACTCAGTTCAGATCACTGCCCACTCATTAAAGTTCTTGGGAAAGCAGCCCAGCTCTTTCTAAGTACTTTGTATGGAGTTGAAAAATCTAGACTATGCCAACCACTGCTTGATACTGTCTTTAGCGTTTCTAAGACTTGACCTTGGGCCAGTGAGGGAGCCAACATATGCTGGCCTACAGATTCTACAACCTCCCCGTAAAGTATGACTCTGGGGTCATGGGCCGGAAGCCAACCCTTGGCTCTTATTTCAAAGGATTCCTACTAGCTATTTGACAGTTTTCCACAGTAACATTTGGGCTTCACCTAACCAAATGAGGGACAGGGTCTGAAAGTGAATGGTAATTTAAATGTGGCTTGTGGAAACTTCTTCACCATGGAAACCCCATGGCAATTCCTTTAGAAAGGAATCAAGCAGGAGATTATAGAGTTTACAGGGAGTTTCCTGAGTAAGATGTGCTATTGACAGGAACCCAGTGTGAATGTGAACCTCCTCAGGCTCCAGGCCCAACTTGGGAGGGGCCTTCTGAACAAGTTTGACCCAGGAGTGGGTGACACCAGTCCCCCCTCACTTGTTCTGTGAATCATTCATTCAAGTTACAGGGAACAGAAGCCACAATGCAGAGCTCTGGAAAAGCACATTCCTGGCAGCCGGTGACAGTGCAGTGTCTTCTCTGCACTGACTAGACCGAGCAGCAGCAGAGCTCTGGCTAGTCTTCATTTTATAGGTCATGAAATAAGGACATTGAGAGGTCAGGTAAAGAGACCACAGTCATACGGTGAGCCGGCAGTTTAGGGCTCAAGATGCAAATGTTGTACCCCCTGGGCCAGCATCTGCTCTGCCTTGGACCCTGTGGTCTTGGAGGCAATGTTTCCTGCTTTATCCATAGCAAGAGTTCATGAGTCATACTAGGATGTCTGTCCTCCACAGGGCTCAACAGCCAAAGCTCCCTCCTTGCTCAGTCTCCCTCGTGTACCCTTTGGCCTTCCACAGGCTGTACAGCACCCACTGTCCTTTTGTAGACTCACCCCAGCTGGCCCCTCCACTTGCTCCAGCACATCCACTGAGATGGTCCCATCCACCCTTGGTCGTGGCCATGCCAGCAACTTCATACACCAGGGGTCAGAAACAGCCCGGACCTGGGCACCCAGGCATGTTTCCTTCTTTGCTGCTTCTGCCCTGTTCCTTCACGTTCAACAGCTTCTTCACCCACTCTTTGCACCTCCTTCCTTATCTCCATTTTCTGCCTGCAAAACCCTCCCCTTCTGGTAGTATCAAGGCTCTTTCAGGAATTCTAGGTCCTACTCCACAATTGGTTGCCTTTCTTTCCTCATTGCAGAAACACATCATCTGTTCAAAAAATTCATTTGTCCTCAACTCTCTTGCCAATGCCTCAAGTCTGTATTTAAGGTGATGTGGTAGGCAGGATTCTTTTTTTTTTTTTTTTTTTTTTTTGAGAGGTTTTTGCTATAGGACGCGTGTGCTCGCCAGAAAGACAGAGACAGAGAGGCAGAAAGTGACAAATCACCCCCAGGGGGGATGACCACACCACAATCCCTTCTCCTCCATTCTCCTCTTGGGATCTTGGGCATGCATGCCCAGCATGAGTTTAAGCTACCAGGTCCGGTACTCGAACTGCAGTCAAGCGAGGGAGTCCAGCGAGGTAGCCATTATGCCATGTGCTAGTCCCGGTTGGCAGGATTCTAAAGTCACTCAAGACTTCCTGCTTCTCCCTTTGTGTAGACACTCTATGAATATGATGGATTTTATGCCTATAACTAGGTGATACTTTATGGCACAGTTGACCTTGAGAAGAAGCGATTATCCTGGTGGGCATGACATAATCATAGGGAACCTTAGTGCACGAACTCTACGAACAACAGAAAGAACTGAAAGTGGATTAGTGCTCTGATGCCTCCTGACAAAATCTCAATTGGGCCAACACCTGGATTTCAACATCATGAGACTGAGCAGAGAACACAGCCACACTGTTCCGAATGTCTGCCTTACACACCTGTGCGCTACTGAGTGAGTGTTATGTTAAGCCATTACATTTCTGAAAAGTAGCAGAGATGACTGCTTCATTATGTTGGAGTTTTGTATTTCTCCATGGTGCCCTGGCACCGCGGTTTAGACTAGGGGCTACAGGAGCCGCGCTGTTCACTGTCATGTTGCAGCTTCCCAGCAGGAGGAGAGCTGGCCCTGAGATTACTCTACATGTACCTCAGCAGCAAGAGGGGTTGCACCTCTGAGGTAAAGACGAACGTGGCCTTCCTGCTCTCAGGGGAGTTCTAATCAGGTTGTTAGCCCAGCACAGGAAGAGCCTTATACAAAGGGAGGAGAAGACATGGAGCAGAATGCCAGGTAAAGGGCAGAGAAGGGAACCTGTTTACTAGGTAAAATAAAAACATCAGGTGGTGTGCTGGTTAAAGTGCTGGACTCTCGCATGGGTGACCTCAGATCAAGTTCAGGACCTAGCAGCTTAGACATACTCTAGGCACGTGTGTGTGTGCGCCCAAAATCCCAGGAGGAGAATGGAGGAAATGGGATTGTGGTGTGACCATCCCCATTTATGTTGGGAGATGATGTCTCACTTTACTTCTCACTATCTCTCTTCTCTCCAGCAAGTGCATGCCCCATGTGGCAGAAAACACAACAAACAAACAACAACAAAACATCATGAAAGAGGTGGATTTGCCATGAGCTTGAAGGCTGAGTAGGGTTTTATTTCAGGGATAAAGATAACAAATTAAGAGCAAGTTAGAGAAACAGAGGAATCTGGCTTTATCAGGGACGTGTGAGTTAGGATGGAAACATACTCCGATCCACAGTGTGAAGCTCTTCAATCATAGCATAGTATGTTTGGGTTATTTGACAAGGAATACGGTCAGGATGGGAATTGGGATTGGGATTAGGGTTAAGAGCCACAGAAATTTGGAGGCTGGGGCAGGAGAGAATGAAGGTGCACTGAGTGTGTGAGATGGAGTCCAGTGAAGGTAGCTGGGACGTGGGGATTATTTGCAGACTGAGAGCAGAGTAGGAAGAAGTTAATCAGTGCCTGTGCTGTGGCTCTTGCCCTGGGAACAGAAAAGAAAACTGACTATCACAGCCACTGGGGAATATAGAACCTTCATACTGAACAACAGGCCCACCCATCTGTCCTCATTCTTCCCAGTCTTTAAGACGTGCTGCTGTCTGCTCTACCAATACTCTGTACCAGGTGCTGCCAGAAAGGCCAAGGTCACTGCATCTGAGGAGACAATAAGGACTTAATATTCAACATGACATGGCAAGTCCTGTAAGAGAAGCAAGGCTAGAGAACTACAGCCCAGGAGGGAGAGAGGGCACTCAGCTGTGCCAGAGCAGCTCGAGAAAGAATGACACTGAGTCATCGTGCTCACAGGTGGCAAATTTATCGGTTAAACTCCACCTCATCGCATTACACACACACACACACACACACACACACACACATGCTCTCTCTCTCTCTCTCTCACACACACACACACACACACTCAGCTGCAGTTTCCTGGCTCCAGCTCGGATGACTTTCTCAATGACAGATACGGAGAAACAGTTATTCCTGCTCATGCTTAGCTGGGTTGTTCTCGAGGACAACTCGGTAGCCATAAAGTAGTCCTTTGGGCTATTCCTTTACCCTGACTGCCTTTACCTCCCTCCATGATAGACTGCCAGGCTGTGGTTATGACTTCCTAATCATAATTTTACAGGGTAAGAGGCTCACAACGTCTTTGTTGAGCCACCCGCAGGCCAGTCAAGGGCAGACTAGGTCAACAGGGCTGTGTCTCCTTCCCGCTCCGTGCTGGGTAAGCACACATCTTCCAACCCTTACTTTAAAGGCAGACGATTTGTTTTTATCATTTGCCAACACAGCTGAGGATGATTATTAATTAATCAAAAACACTGACTTTTAACTTCCCACGCTCTCTCCAGAGATGCTCCAGTGACAGCTTGCATCTGGACTTCAGAGCTGTTTAGACAGAAGTGGGCACCATGCAGCAGAGACTCATTTTTTCCCCTGGTTTATTCTTTTTAAAAGACAACTCTAGCTTAATCCCATTTAGCCAGTAAAGTTGATTTTAAGGTGGTCTCATTTTGTAGGATTTCTGTTGTTCTTTTTTGTACAGCTTCCTTTGAAACCAGAAATGCTGTGTCAGGATTTCACACAAAGGATTTCACATTTTCTGTTCATCCAAAGCTCAAACCAAAGCATGCCAGCAGCGTGTTTCCACGAATAATGAGACACCAGCATCGCCCTCTGCTTGCGATCTTCCATCCTGCTATTACCCTCCAAATCGGAGGTCTCGTAATGAATACTTAACAGTGTCCGAGAGCAAGTTTGAAATGTGACATTTGAAAGATCCCAACAAAGGATTAACTGATTTAGTTGGCTGAGGCTTAAGCATCTGAATTTTTTTTTCCCCTTTTTTTATTAAAAAATGTTCATTTTCGCTAGTGGGTACATGTGCTTGGAAGAAAGAGACAGAGAGAGGGAAAAGTGAGAAAGCACCCCCCATGGTGGATGGCCTTACTTCAGTCCTTTCTCTTTCCTTTTTCCTCTTTTTTAAGTGTTTGGGCATGCATGCACATGCGCCCAGTGTGTTTTTCAATCCGTTAGGTCTAGAACCACACAATTGGCCACGTAGGATCCAGTTACCTTAGCCACATAACCACCATGGCACATAACCACCATGCCACTACCTTGCCCTTTTCCCTCTTTTCTTTTTCTTTTTTACCCCTTTTAATTTGCTATAAGGTGTGTGTGCTCATTGGAGAGAGACAGAGACAGAGGAAAGTGGAAAAGCATCCCTCATGGGGCATGTGTAGGCCACAACCCTGTCTCCTCCATTCTTTTGGGATTTGAGGTATGCATGCACATGCACCCGGCATGTTTCTTAAGCCCCCGGGTCTAGGACTCAAATCACATAGGACCTAGCCACTTTAACCACGATGCCACGGGCTGGCCCCTGACAAAATATTTTAACTGAACCTAGGGGAAAAGTGTGCTTCACTTCCATTTAATGAGTGCCTCATCTTCAGAGTGACAAATACTTGGAGTATGTTTTCTTGTAAACACAAAGTTCTAAACTTTGAAAAAGTATCATTTTTTTTTCCGTACCTTTCAGTGATACATGTCCCCAAAGCATCCCCTCCACCACTTTTTTAAGTCACTTCTGGGAGTTGTTTAGCAAGCGCTCAAAACCTTCGGACTTGTTTCTTCTCTTTGCCCTTCTGACACCTGTCCTTTTTCCTGGTCATCGTTCTTTAGCATCTCCACTAGAGGTGTATGAAGGAACTAAAAGGAGCTAAAACGCTCTGCTTGTCACAGTCCATTTGCTTCTTGTCAACAGCTCTGGTAAAAGGCCAAGATAAGAGTTTAGATAAGGTTTTGATAAAGCTTAAGGGAATTATCTGTAAAATTCATGCATTCGTGGTTACCCTCCCAATCACCTGAGGATAATGGGGAGGGGGGTATCACATTAAGAGCAGACTTCTTCACTCTTTTCTAAAAGCTGGTGAAATATCTTGCCGAGATAAAATGAAGCAGCACTTACTATCTTGGTGATATTAATATATTGGTGATAACCTAGCATAGCAGCTCAAAACAGCTAAATATTCACTCCATTGGCTTAACTCTCTGGAGCCTCTGCCTCTGGAAATGGAGAGTTTACTATCTCTGGTTAGGGAGGGAAAGAATTTACCTCATTGTACTACGCGTCCCAGGACAGCCCTGAAGGAAGTTCTTCTATTGGTAAATGTATGGGAAGAAGAAACTTGAATAGATAAATCAGGATCTTAGATTACATGTAAAAACAAACAAACAAAAACTGAAACAAATATAAAGCAAATGAGAGACTGGGCAAGCGGATCTTATGGATGTAAGTGAGGTTCAGAGACTTAGAAGACTTTCTAATACTCTTGTTCCCATCCCCACCATCAAGACCTATCCGTCATCTTCATTCCTCTCATTCATACATGAGCCTTCCCCCTCGCGCCCTCCCCCTCCTCACACAGCAGAAGGGGATCACAGCCCACCCAGGGCCGCAAATTTCCACTGTATCAAAGAAACAGAGGTGACTCCCTTTTGGCAGGGAGTTTAAAATACTCAAGGGAGAGCATCTGATTGGCCCAGCTTGAGCCAAGTATCTGCATCTGGCACAGTCAGCCCTAGGGAAGGGTGAGAGTGTGAGTGCAGGTGCGGCTGCTGGGTCAGAGAGGTGCTGCTCATAAAGGATGCGGTGGGACCACTCCCGTGTTCCTTCACCCAACATAAGAAAGGAGACACTGTACCTGTTCCCTCGTGTTCATCTGAAGATAAAGCCTAGAAACATAGGAAAACAATTAAAATCATGTAGTGCCAGTTCCCATGAGGGGGAAAAATACGATTAGAATGAACCTGGGAAATAACCAAAAGAGGCCATCTTCAGTAAACTCGGTCAGTACATTTAGAGTACTTGTAAAATGGAACCCACAACACATTAATGAAAATGAATAAACCACAGCTACGCATTTCAGTATAGATGCATCTCAAAAATATGATTCATGAAAAAAAAAAAAACCACATCACAGAAAAATACATATCAGGTGGTTTTATTTGTATGAAATTCAGAAATGTGGAAAATAGGGCAATATGCTATATAGACACACACACACACACATATATATATACACA